>VZTD01003042.1:179980-190673 GCA_013397725.1 Rhagologus leucostigma
TAATATAATATAATATAATATAATATAATATAATATAATATAATATAATATAATATATCACAGAAATATTTTGTGTTCTTTGTAGTTACATTACTTTTGTTCGTTCCCTTATGGCCAGTATTAGCTACACTGATGCCCTACTCAAGAAACAGTTCAGTTGCAACAGATTTATGACAGACTGGTCTGGTAGTAGCTGCTGATGTATTTCAGTATGTCTGTTTGATTACTATACACTGCCATCTGGTAGTTCGTTTGCTTTTCTTCTCTCTTCGTATTTAATTTACTTATTGTTGTTTCTATTTAAAGATAATTTGAGAAAAATATTTTTCATTTGCCCTTAATATTTAAATCTGAGTTTCTGGCCTATAGTTACTACAAATTTAGAATTGGTTTAATAGAATTTCTTATTTGAATGTATTCATACTTAAAACAATTTACTCTCATAATTTCTTCCATATCTTAAGATTTCTGTTTGAGGCTTGACAACAGCACCATAGTTTGGTGAAGAAATGGCTCCAGAAATGGCCAGTTCACTTCTCTTAGATGTGGATACTATCTTGAGTGTTAATGAGAAAAATTCCTTATTCTAATAACTCTCATGGTTTGTGCTCCTTTATATTAAACAAAGATTTTTCTGAATCTCAAAAATACAAGATAATGGGATAAATTCTCCAATTTAAGTTCATTCACACTTCTTGGAAGGGTACAATAACAAAACATGATTTCTTAGAAACAATATAAAGACTGATATAATACACTGGGGAGTACATTATAAACATGAAACATCTACAGTGAATCATAATTCAAATCTAGAGATATTCTAATAATAATAATTTTCATTTAATAGCACAAGTATTACTCACGGACAGGTAAGGTCTGAAAGATCTCGATTTTGCTATACTCTCCTTGCCCTTTTCCATTTACAGCGGCTACTTTGATTTCATATGTTGTATTTGGTTCCAAATTGCTCAGAACAACCATTGCTAAAGCAAAGAAAAAAATAAAGGAGAATAAAATTCGAGGAAGTAATAAATTTAAAAAAAGGAAAGTAAGGGAATTTCATAATTTGCCTTCTTCACTTACAAACTATTGAGTCTCATATTCTAACAGTACACTGCTTTCAAACTTTGCTTTTTTGTTGAGTGCTAATAGTCCCTTTCTTCAACTGCATAAAATCATTGTTGTGACTGAGCAAGTTACACTTCTGAAGGAAAAGTGAAGTCAGTGTTAGAGAAGCCATAGGCAACAATTAAGGACCTTGATGGGGATCGATATTTTATGTTCCAATTGTGAGCACGGTATATTGGGTTTGCACACCCAGGTTTTGGAAGTGAGGGTGCTACAGGGGTGGTTTCTGTGCTTCTCCCATGTCCGAGAGAGCCAATCTCAGCTGGCTCCAAGATGGACCCACTGCTGACCAAGTCTAAGCCCATCAGTGACAGTAGCCCTCTGTGATAACATATTTAAGAAGGAAAAAAATTATTGTGCAGATGTATTTGCAGCAAGAGAAGAGCAGGATGAGGACACGTGAGAGGAATGGCTCTACAGATACCCAAGTCAGTGCAGAAGGAGGGGCAGGAGGTGCTCTAGGAACCAGAGCTGAGATTCCCCTACAGCCTGTAGTGCAGCCCATGGAGATGTAGCTGTGTCCCTGCAGCCCATGGGAGACCATGGGGATGCAGAGATCCACCTGCAACCCATGGAAGAGGCACACACCAGAGGAGATGGATGCTGAGAGAAGGCTTTAACCGTGTGGGAAGCCCGTGCTGGAACAGGCTCCTGGCAGGGACCTGCAGACCTATTCCAGGAGGTCATGCTCGAGTAGGTTTCCTGGTAGGACTTGTGATGCTGTGTGGGAACCACGCTGAAGCAGCCTGTGCCTGAAGGACTGACCCTGGGGAAGAGTGACCCATGCTGGAGAAGTTCACGGAGAACTGCTGCGCATGGGATGGACTCACATCAGTGTAGATCATGGAGAACTGCCTCTCACGGGAGGGACCCTGCGCTGGAGCAGGTGAAGGACTCCACTTCCTGAGCAGCAGCAGGAACAACGTGTGATGAACTAGCCATTATCCCCATTCCCCATCTCCCTGTGGGGGAGGAGGTAAAGCTGGGAAGGAAGGAGAAGTCGTGGGAAGGTGTTTTTAAGGTTTCTTTTACTTCTCATTATCCTGCTCTGATTTTGGCTGATAATATATTCAATAATTTCTCCAAGTTGCGTCTGTTTTGCCCATGATGATAATGGATGCATGACCTCTCCCTGTCTTTATCTCAACTCATGAGGCTTTTGTTACGTGTTCTCTACCCTGTTCAGTTGCACAGGTGAGTGATAGAGCGGCTGTGGAGGTGAAGTGGTATCCAGCCAGGGTCAACCCATCACACATAGGAGACATGAATCTGGCAAAAAAATTATGGAATTTTCCATCCTTCTCACTGGCAACTGGCACACAATGTGTGTTCCAGCCACCTTCATACGGTTCATAACTTGCCATTTTTCATTCACGGACAGCAGAATCAACTGTCCTTGACCTACACTCCAAAATGCAGCTACATGCATATTGATGGTGACTTTCTGGTGCTGTGGTCTGCCAGTTCAACGATGTGTTCAAGACCTAAAATGACAGGTGCCTATGATGATCAAAGGAAGAGATCTGAGTTATCTACTGAGGACGTGAAACAGAATTAGTCAGGTTTGTACATATTTCAGAGGAGGTGTATGGAAATACATAAATTAAAAATAATAATAAAATTATAACAACAACAACAAAAAAGACTTGGGAAGCAAAGAGGTGGGAACTTAGGACACGATTTCAGAAATCAAGACTGAATTCCTGACAGTGATAATTCACACAACCTAGCTCTACGATTTTACCTCAAGATACCATTTCTGAAGAAGAAAACGGGTAAAACTTGTCGAAAAGCACTATGAATGCAATAGCAATCTAGAAGTAAAATCCAGGAAAATAATGTTGCACTCTGGGTACCATTATGGGAATACATTATAAATAGTATCATAATACTGTATTTACTAAAAGCAATATTGAATATGCACTTGGAAATGTTGCTCAATGCAGAGCTCTTGGAGCATTACCCTGCTTTTAGAAGAAAGATTCCTTTTATTGTCTCTCCAGCAATTGCCTGCTTGCTGATTGCCAGCTCTGTGATGAGCTTTCCATATGTCAGATTCATACTGGGGAACGGACGGAAATTAGATGGGCTTGACTAGGAGCACAACAGCATTTGTCTTGCCTGGCAAAGCAGGGGCTGGGCTATAATGTCTTATAAGTGGACGTAGAAATGTAGTATCTTAAAAAAGAGCCAGTAGTATCTTTCACAGTCCCTAGGGTGCCTAATTTTTTCATTATAAAGGAGTATTTTTTTAGTTGCTTTAGGCCTTCTTTTCAAGTTATATATTCAATGAAAGCATAATTATTTCTGTCCATACTCTTTGTTATTCTTTTCAGTCCAGATTTATTAGAATTTCTATTTTTTTAGTTTCTACAGAAGTTTGACAGAGTTCCCATTAAATGTAAAGCTAAAGGGATTTAATGAATTTGGAAAAACAGAAACTTCTACATTTCACACTCTCTTATAGGCATTTTGCATTAAATTGCCATTGAAACATAACTGTTTTGTTGTAAATAAAGCAGTAGAATTGTATGTCTTCCAGCATGTTTTAGCTTTATCATTTCATGAGGTTTAAAAATATTGAACTCTAAAGTATAATCATCTCATGAAAAAATAATGTATCATCATGAGAATAAGAATAGAATTTGGAGATGTAACATTAAGTTCTGTTAAGGTGAAATTTAAAACTTAACTAAGCAGCAGCAGTATTTGACTTGCCTTTCAGCCATGATTACTTTCCAACGATGAATAATTTCACTGAAAATAAACCTCAGGGCATAGCAAATATTAGTGCTACTGTAAATGTTTTTAAAATTTAAACAACATAAAAGCATGACTATGAGTCTACATTTAAGAAAATGCAAATGTGTTAACTACATGAAACCTAAGGATCCGATTTTCTAAACACTCCTGGGACCTATAGAAACGAACAAAACTACTTATATATGCAGTATTTATAGAATCAGTGTATATTTTAAAATCCCCTGCACAGCACTATGTATCTAGATACAATGACTTTTGCAATTGTATTTTTGGAATTAACGCAGCTATATCTGTTAGCATAATATGTCCTCAAAAACTGGATCTACTTAGTGTTGGTGTAACATGCATATATTATACATGTAGGAAAAATTATAACTATGGCCTTCTGAAAAACAAAGAACCATTCTGGATTAGAATACATACTCCAGCTGTAAAGAACACTTGGAGTTAAATTAAGTAAGATTAAGAAGTTGTCTCAGAGAGCGTAACAAAAGTGCAGGACTGAAGAGTAATGTAAGGGAACAGAAAATTTCACTGCTTGCTAGGAGTTTCACACGTTTTAGAATATATTGAGATTGGAAGAAAATACTTCATAAACTAGTTAAGTTTTTTTTCAATGTGTATATCTGTCATTTAAGTATAAAATCAGCTTATTCATCTTTCCATATGCAAATAAATTTTTCTGACAGGAAAATAGCCCTGGCCACAATGGATATTTTGATTTCAGCTTGCAATGATCACTGAAGTAATTAGCCAAAAAATTTAAAATAATATTCTGAAAGTAATACAGTACTTTCAGTGTATAAATGTGAAAAAAACAGTCCACTGCATACCATCTGTGTGCACTATGCCACTGGCATGTTTATTGATGGATATCAAGTTCCAGATATACTGAAAGTGAAATCTGTTTCCTTCAGAGTATCATTTGAAATTTTCCTGTTTCTTCTAGGTGCAAATAGAAGAATCAGTAGATACTGTCTTTCTAATCACAGTATCTGAGAGCTTTAGCTGAAGAATTCAATTTCATAGATTGATTTTGCTGGGATTATTCACATAGTGACTAGTTAGATTGAGTAGATTTGGAAGAAATACTCCAAAGAGGGAAAAGCAGAACATTCCCTTGTGAACTCTGCAAATTAAATAACTTATCTAATTTAAGTTAGTTAATTAATAAATTAACATAATGCACAACAGCTCAGAGCTTAGTGTTATCCATTTATAAGTGAGGCTTTAGGTCTCAAGCTACCCTTGGACGAGATCATGACACAAGAAGTTACGAGGGATATTGGTTTTGGTTTAGTATACTATATTAAGACTTTAATAATTATAATTATTTTTTGACAAGGTATACCACGAATATTTTTGTTTGTTTGCTTTTTTTTTAATTTTGTCAACCAGAATTTAAAAAAAAACAGAGCAACAGAAAATAATTAATCTTACTGAATAAAAAATTCAGTTTGATTATGTGACCATAATCCTAAAGTTTAAGCAACATTAAATATAAAGTCCTTCTTTTTGTTATACAGATTCTTGTAATTTGCAAGCAAATCTAATACAGTAAAAAATTAACACAGTACAGGAAAAAAACCCCACAGAAATATATTAGATAGAAAAAAATACAGAACTTCATTACAGAAGTAATGAAGTTACAGAATTACAGAAAAAATACAGAAATATTATTTAAAATACAGTGTACAAGCATTTCAGCCAGAAAAGTTCCTTTTATTGTCACAGAACTTTAACTGCTGTCAAAATGAACCATGGGAAAGCAACATCTAACACAAGATTTGCTGTGAAATAAATTGTACCACAAATCCAAGCCAGTAAAACGAAAACAAAATTCCCCAGCTGCTTCTCCGGTCCAGGGTAGGTTGTTTATGTTACTTTATTACAGTAGAATGAGAGGGAAAAGGTCTGGCATATTAAATTGTCTTTTCACTGAAGTAATCTACCTCAGAAACCTTCTAAGTATGTGATATATTACATAAACCATCACCAAGGAAAAGAAGGTTAGGGGAACTAACAGTACAGTTCCTCTACATTAATCCCAAAGGGGACCTTAAATGAGGTTAATTAACAGAAATATCACACTGTTACATTGCTCTGATTGGAGAGGCATCTACTGCATAGGACAATGTTATTCCAGTTCCAAATTCAGTCCCTTGAGGATGTCAGATATAACTGAAGAAGGATATAAATTTATTTTGAAACAAAGTAGCTGAGACATGTCATTGCTGAAATAACATCTTCACTCCTATATATCTGAGATTGTGGTGGCAGAGTGAAATTTCTGTCCAAGAAGCATTACAAATTTGAGGATGGTTTGGGTTTTTTTTCTTGCTTCTTTCCCTTTAATCTGAATCTATATTACTACAGAGGATAAATGCAGCCTGAATACTGTGCATGTTAATGAGTGTTTTAACAGCACATCGCTACACCTATTATTCATTATTTTACTACTTCCAAGGAAAAACTGAGTCCCCTGGAAATACCTGAATTTCTTTAAGAGGAAAAAAAATTAATAGCATTTTTATGAATCTTAAACAGGTTTCTGTTTGTGATGATGACTCATATTCTTTTAAGGGCAGGAGAAAAAGTCATGGGGAGACAACAGTGAGCAATTTAAGGTAGTAAAGTATTAAGGTTCTGTACAAATGTCTGAGACTCTTGTAGATGTTACAGAATATGAAGAACTTTGCCCAAAATCTGTCTGCCTGGGATGAACAACAACTGTTTTGTTTACGCTGTGTGTTTGCATAGTAGGAGGAAGACTATAAAATCTCTTTTTTCTAGCTGAGCCTCACAGTTAGCTCACAGAAATATTGACAGAATGAAGTTAGAAACTGCCACAGGGGAGAAATACAAGTGAAAAAATTAAAAAAAAAAGGGATTTTGCTACACAATAGACAAAATGTTAATTCATACGCAGAAACAGTCAGGCTGTCTCAGTTCCATCTGTCTGCCTTGCCCAAATAAGAATTAATTTCATAAATACTGATTCAAGCATCTGGCTATAAATGTCAGAACTCAGCTAACACAAATAAATGAACTTTAATAATGAAAATATTTCAAGTTGCACATTCTATGAAAAAACATGATGATACCAAATCCTACTGTCAGTGAAATCATTGGCATAAATTGGAGACTATCAAGCTTTAAGTAATTCCCTAAAACAACAGAAACAAATGCAACCATTTTAATAATCAGATAAAATGGTACTGTTCCAGGAATTTACATCATTCTTTGCACTATAATGTATAATTATTATATTATTTTGGAATAAAAGTTTTAGTGGAATAAAAGTTTTAGTGGTTTATTTAACTGTGAATACAAATAATAACCCATTAATAAAGATATACAGTGTAGTAGTTCAGGTATAATAATATAATTTAATGTTCACTAACATGACTAATTTCTTTGCAAAATACTTTTCAGTAGCTGACATTAAAAATGCATTTGTCAAAAATGGCTTTAATATTTTTATTAATATTAATATATAACACATTAAAACACAATTACCATGTTAAGCTCCTTTCTTCCATACATTTAATTTTTAATTTTATTGGGCTGGGTTTTGAGATATCACTATACAAACTGAACCAAAAGTAGCAACCCCATTCAGGGATTTTCTTTGATGCCTATTTCTACTGAACTAAATCTAATAAGAAAAGATAAAGTAATCTGTGGGACAATCATAGTTACAAAATGCACTGTACTAAAAATTAATGAAAATAAAGCAAGCAGAAGTGTCCAGTAAAGTGCCTAGAAGAGAGCAAATTTGTGAACTGACAACATAGTTTACAATATATTGAATCAGCATGAATCCAGAATATGGGGTTTGTCATTTAACAAACTTCAGGTATAATAATGAATAGATTTTCTCTAGAAGGTCATTTATTTAAAAAAACACCCTTAGTTCAACTTATATTTAATCAGAATAATAGCAGAGCACACAGGAAAAAATAATGTCCTGGGGAAAACATTCCTGGAACAAAAGTAATCTATTGAGATAGATCATTGTATCAGTAAACATTCCACAACTTTATTCAGAACAGAAACACACTTGCAAGAACTGCATATAAAATAAATCAGCTATGTAATGTTAAAAAAAAAAAATGCATGTATTATTTTTAGGCTATAGGTTTACAAAAAATATTTGTACTCCAAATGATACAGTAGATCATATTATCTTGATATCTTCTTCACATTTTTCTGTCATACTAATTTGACAATAAAATAGAATATTTCATTAACAAGTCTTGCCACTTGTACTGATTAGCGTCCTATCAGCACTCCTGTGCAGCCAGGATCTAGTTTTGATAGATTTTGTTTCCCATCACCATTACAATGGAATTTATATTTCAAACTCACACTCTCTTTACTATCCCTTTCTCCAAGTTTTTAGTTAAATATTTCCTTGACTACCTTTATGATGACCAAGCCAGCTCCTTCTTACCAAATCTTTGAAAATGCAGTCAACTTCCATAAAAGGCACTCGTAGATATTAAAGGAAGGGGAAATGGAAGTCAAAGAATAGGAAAGGGATAAGAGAGAAGGAAATGGAAGAAGAAAAGGAGAGAAGAAAGAAAGAATGGACAATTAAAAACTTCATAAGTACCACTAAATTTAAAGTTCAGGAGAGAGAGTCCTTGAAACAACTGATATTCCCTGCAAGACCTTTTTAAACTAAACAAAGGCATCCTGAAAGAACCAATTCTTTAGAGAATTCAACAGGTAAAAATGGAAATACATATTCAGCTTCAAAATCACAAAATTCAAATACATTCCAAAAACAAACTATCTTTGAATTATCTAACTTTTAAAGTGTCAGGTCTCCTCCCAGTTCTCGTTAGTGCTTCATTTTTTTTATTCAATAAGTGTTTTACAACAAGCTTTTAAGAAATACTTTTATAATTTTTTGTGTGTGTGCATAGCATTGTCAGTGTTTTGAAGTGTTGCAACTTATTGGATAATAACTTAACATTCAGTGATGGCTAACAGCTTCCTACTGTAACATTTAGAAGCATTAATTTAGTCAATACAAATTCTGGATCTCATGGACACTGGTGAACTTTGGCACAGTCCTTAGAAGAAATTACCGCACTTTTTTTTTTTTTTTTTTGGCATGTTCAGACCAGGTATTAGAAATATTGATATACTGGGAGAGATGTGAAGCACTGAAACAGGTTAGACCAAGACAAGAGGGTCAGTAATCTCCATCCCTGGGACCTGAGACTGAGTTAGACAAAACCACACCTGACCTGATCTAGGATTGGCAATAGTCTTGATTAAAGCAGGAGGTTGGACCAGATAAGTATCAGATATTCTTTCTAACCAAATTTTCTGATTCTATAAATTAAAGGGGAATACCATCTTGGTTCTTGGAACTCCATTTTGCCCTCTGCTATAAAACTATTGAACACTTCTTAATGCAAAGATTTTTCTTGGAGAAGCAGCCAGACACTTGAAAAGGACTACACTAAAAAGTTTAATGAAACAATAAATGAATACAGTGAAATCAATGGGGATTTGGACTTCTACCAGATATTCCTCCTATGATGTGAAAAGAAAGCGTTGTTAAAAATGCTTTCTAACATACGACTAATGTTCTCAGCAGGGTTCATTGTTAAATATTCGTGTCACTATAATTGCTGCAATTTTAGTAGTACAAATTACACTGCTAGATATAAAATCTGATTAAGTCAAGCCTTTCCATTAATCAAATATACTTTCTGTAGACATTAATTTTAAAATTGTCCTGTAAGAAAAAATTCTAGGCTATTGAATACACTGAAACTTCCACTGGAAATACGAACACAGAAAGACAGTAGAATTAAGACTTCTAAGTAAGTAATAGTTTACTGAGTGAACACACAATACAAAAAAATGTAGTAAAGGAGTAACTTTTAATCTCAGTGCAGAAGGGCAATCAATGCCCTTATTAAGGTAATTTATACTGTGTCATTTATCCTATTGTTTCTTCTCTTTTTGAACACTGCTTTAAGCCCAAAAATAATGGTTACTGGAAGACAACCCAGAAACTAAAACAAGAATATTAGGAGAATACGAAGAACATGTTCATTGTTAGCTTGTAGGTAATGCTACTATGTATTCCCTGTTTTATATCAAAGTTTGGAATCTAACCTGGATTACTGAAGAAAGGAGTGTACTTCGAGGAGGAAGGCTGGAGTTAGTTCTGAATGTATACCTTCCTTTCTTCTAGTCTTGCTGCAGCTGTATCACTCTGGCTCATTCTTCGATTGTATAAATCAAACTGTATCCTATCCCAGTCTATTTCATATATGGCAGAAACTAGAATCTCTCACTCTCCCTTGCAGGGCAGAAAGAATTACTTGTATGTTGATTTTTCCTGTCCATTTTTTTTTTGTTTTTCCTACAATGGAGTTCCTGATGTGACTTCTATACCTTTTGAAATTTGCAACACAAAGTTGGTGTTGAAAATGGTCTCCTACATTCAAAACTCTACCCATGAATTCTTTGTTACTGAAAGATCCTGAGAAAAAGGTGAGGTAGGCTTCACCCGAATTCACAGCAGACAAAAGCTGTATCTTCTAAGCATGAGGCCCATGCTAGTTCCCATGGTGCACCTGGAATACGTTCTGTTGAATGTGTATACACTAGTTCATGGTGTAGTAAATCCACATAGTTTGCTATCTGAAGATCCTGGTGACTGCTTTTAATATATCAGGCTGAAACTCAGGTCTAAGTTAGCAATTTATCCTAAACTAGTAACTGATTATTGGGTCAAATACAGTCTCCTTTTATGAAAAAAAAAAAAAAA
>VZTD01003042.1:190713-212346 GCA_013397725.1 Rhagologus leucostigma
AAAAAACAAACCAGGATCATTTCAGTTGGAAAAGACCTCTGAGATCGAGTCCAAGCTCTGACTGATTAGTTGTTTCTTGAACAACTCCAGGGATGGTGACTCCACCACCACTCCCTGGGCAGTCCATTCCAATGTTTAACAACCCTTTCAATGAAAAAAATCCTTCTTTATGTTCAGCCTGAACTTCTCCTGCTGCAGCTTAAGACAGTGTCCCCTTGTCCTGTTACTAACTGCCTGGGAGAGAAGACCAACCTCCACCTGGCAATAACCTCCTTTCAGAGAGTTGTAGAGAGGGATAAATTCATCCCTGAGCCTCCTTTTCTCCAGATCAAACACCCCCAGCTCCCTCAGCTGCTCCTCATCTGACTTGTGCTCCAGACCCTTCCCCAGCTCTGTTGTCCTTCTCTCGACATGCTCCAGACCCTTAATGTCCTTCTTGCAGTGAGGGGCTCAAAACTGGACACAGGGCTCGAGGTGAGGACTGTGGGTGGTGCCCACCCACCCACAATCGCTGNCGACTCACCAGTGCCCACCCACCCACAATCGCTGCCCTGGTCCTGCTGGCCACACTAATGCTGATACCGGCCAGGTGCCACTGGCCTTCTTGGCCACCTGGGCACAGCTGGCTCGTGTTCAGCCACTGCTGACCAGCACCCCCAGATCCTTTTCCTCTCAGCAGCTTTCCAGCCACTCTGCCCTAGTCTGTAGCACTGCAGAGGGTTGTTGTGGCCAAAATGCCTTCAAAGTCTAAGAAAATAATGACTTTTAACAACTGCGCCTTCTTCCTATTTCAGCAAAGTTCTGCAGAGCTACAATTTCTTTTTCATATGAGACTTTACAACATATTGAAGATGTTTTGTGTAACAAAATGCGATTCACTAGTTTTCTTATGGTGTTGCAAGACTGCACTGTGTTATAATATACAAATTAGATGCGGCCTTTCTTAACCAGATGGACCTAAACTGCCCATTACTACAAATATATCAGTACTCTTACAGTAAAAGAAAACAATGTTGAGAATTCGGAAATTCTTAATCGTAAGCCAAAGGAATACCTGAGAGCACACGGGAATGAATGTGTTAAGTACTATGCTCAGAGAAGCAGAGAATTTTTCATAGGTAAATTCATATATGTTAGCAAGACTTGTCTCTCAATTAAGACTGCTATTTAAAATTCCAACATTTTCAGTTTCACTCTAATTCTGCTTCCTAACAGTAATAAACAGAATATATAAAATCTGCGTGACTTTTCTCACATAAGTTGCTGCAGCCTTGGAGCTGCCTAAGAAGCAGGTTCTGACACAGGAATTGTGTCTTTCACTCATCTAAGCCATGCAATTTTCAACTCTGGAGCATGCAAAGTGTGAAGAAAAGAAAGTCTACTTTCTTGTTACCCAATTCAGGAGCTGGCAGAAACCACCACTTGAAATAAGAATAAAGCAGCTCCTGATTTCTCCTATCTCCACAGAGGCCATTTTCGTGATCCTGAATGTGTCTTTCCTAATATTCTCTACTGTGTAAATGGAAAGACCTCAAGGCTGACATGAATGATGATTTCAAGAACAGTTCTTTTGCTTCTCACATGCAAAGATAATTTTCCTTCATAACTATTTCTTCCTCATCCCCATCCTACTCCTGTATATTATAATATCTTTCTTACCAATGAAGAAAGAAATGGGGAGACAGAAAAAGGGTCATAAAAAGGAGATTAATTTAAAGATATTGTGAAATGTAATACAGATCTAGCCATGCTATTGTTCTGTTGCCGATTCTTGTATGTGGCTGAAGGAGAGCTCTATTCATAACTACTCTGTCATTCAGTGACCTTGAAAATACTTAAAGAATACTCTGTCATCCTGGAGCACTTTTCTGTTTTGTATGACAAAGTGCAGCAGAAGTTTATATACACATAAATATTCCATAAATGTACTTTATCTTTTTCTAAGTAGACAAGCAATGTACAATAAATGTGGATGGATACAGTATACACTTGAAAGGCAAAATTTGCAGCTGCACCATGTGTCTCATTTATCAGTTATTCATACCCAATACTGCAGTGCATCACTCTTTGCTTAACAAGATTTCCCTTTACAAGCCACGTCAGCAAGACCTCTACATCAGATCAGCTGTTCACCATAAATTTACTTGAGAGTATGTGGCTATGAAAAGCCTTAAAGGTCTAAATAGGGAATAGACCAGAATTATCACAATAGCACCAGGTGAAATACATTTGGAATGACTGATTCTCCATTTAATTTCTTATTAAAATATTTACTACATACTTCTTGCAATCAAAGTATCTTCCATTTGTTCCTACAGACTTTCAAGTCTGTGTCTTGAGAAGACCATAAATCACATTCTGCAATGAGCTTTGACTGGCTGAATAAATGCAATTACAAACACAGAATTACAAGGAAAAAGAAAGTAAGCTCAGATAGTGGTTATATGTGCATAACACTCTGCTGCTTTTAGTTTTGAACTCATGCTGTGCAGTAAATTGCCTGGATTCTCTTCACTTCTCATGACATTTTATTCACCTTTAAATGTGAAAAGTACATTTCATTCTCCTGATGCTTCAGGTCTGTATGAAAACCTGAAATATTTAAACATAGTTTTCCCTTTACACTTCTCACTTCCCAGTCTCTCTAATCCATCCATGTAATTTAGTTTAAGACATTTATTTACAGCTCAACATTTTCAGCCACAAGAGACTTTTACAGCAAAGATTTGGATGGAGACCAGAATTTATACGGAGTCAGAATTAAAGGTCTGAATAAATCTCTTACATTAAGGTATATGCACAAAATAAATTGGATAAAAAGTGGTCTTTGTCCTAAAGTTTAATTGTAGCCTATAGTAGTTATAAAATTGCATCCATTCTTTCTTTTTTTTTTTCTGATGACAACTCGTCACAGAAAATTTTACTGGCAAATCACATCACAACATTTTATCCCAAGAACTTAGGTTTTTAAAAAATTAAGCATTTTTTATTCATATTATTTGTATCAGGTCTTACAACAATATAGCTTAATAATATTTCTGTATGTATATGTATATATATATGCATATATGCAATCCCTGCATTCTTGTAATTTCAAAGCTGGTTTTAAGTTGAGAAAACTATTTTTGAATCAAGCTAAATACTCATTTTCTTTTGAAAAAAAAATGAGTTTAGGCTTAGCAATAGTATTGTCAGTATATTAAGTGATAAGAGGAATGATCCACAATTTTTTTGACAATATTACCAATTATTGCCTACTGAAAATGGACAATTGCTTGAATGAAACCACTAATTTTAGTCAATTTGATAATGTGACAATATATGACATAATAAAAAAGTTGGGTATAGAGCAACAAATATTTTCTAGTTTTATAGTTTTTCATCCATGATTCTGCTGTTCTTAAACTGCCTAACAGTCTGATAAATGAAGAACCAGATTCTAAACCTCAATTCACAACACAGAAGTGTTTTCTGAATGGCTTATGCCACTATTTAAGAGATACAAAAACCTCTGATACTTCAGGTACTTCTAAATTTGTGGAGCACATACACAGTATTCCAGAAAGGCATAAAAACTCCTCAGGAATAGTAACTATTATTGTTGAACTAAATGTGATCGCAATTCATGTCATAGAGAGTCAAATCTGACAGATCTGCCAAGGAATTAAACGTCTCAAGATGCATTTTCCCTCTGGGAGAGGCTCATGAATGCATTTTCTCTTCTACTTTTGCAGCTTGCAGTAGAAATTAATGAATTCTGCCTTGAAGATTTTCAACTCTTAAAGCAATTTTGAGCCCTGACTTAGCCTACCAAACTATTTTCAAGTTATTTCTGTTTGATCTACAAATTATACAGATATATTCTACTTAATCATTAAACTCATTAAGAAAATTATTGAATTATAGGGGATTTTTATCTCTCAGGAATCTATCTGAAAGTCTTTGTGGTTTGATGGTGAAGTATTACTATACTGGGAAACTGTTTTAGTAATTAGCGGGTTACATATTCTCATGCTTCAGTATAAAAGAAGCAGTAAATACAAAACCTACAACCTAAGAGGTAATTAATGAGAATTCTAACTAATCTATCTATTAGATTTCCTCTCAATTTCAATAATAAGAGCTAGTAATTGCTTTGTTTCATAATGAGAAAGAATATCTTTTTGTATAATGGCATTTCTAAAATCTCAGGGGAAATCTGTTAGAAATTCTTCCCTGTGAGGGTGGTGAGGCCTTGGCACAAATTTCCTAGAGAATTTGTGGATGCCCCATCCCTGGAAGTGTTCAAGGACAGGTTGGATGGATCTCTGAGCAACCTGGTCTAGTGGAAGGTGCCCCTGCCCATTGCCGGGGTTTGGAATGAGAATGAACTTTAAAGTCCCTTCCAACCCAAACAAGTCTATAATTCTATGATTCAATAAGATTTTGAAGTCTTCTGAAAGAATTTCTGTTCATATGATGTCAATCAAAATGTCTTGTTTAAGGACAGAAAATGAAGTTTAGTAGTTTTACCCAAAAACCTGAACTGCGCAGACAACAACAACAACAACAAAACCCACAAAACCCCCACCCCCCTGCCCCCAAAAAATAAAAAACAAAACAAAGCACACCCCACCATTTTAGAGGTTGGAATGTTATATATATATACATATATATATATATGTATATATATATATATAAAAGTAAAAGAGAAAATGCAATAATCTTATTTTAAACTTACTTGTTTATATTTTGTTTTTACTACAAACTTTTATAATAGGACATGTATACCTTCTCACTGGTGTAGCCAATTTAAAACTAAGTAGCACAACACAGAGGTAGAAAACTTAAAGTTTTGATTACCTCATCAACACTGGCATGTACACAACTTCCTCTAACTTTAAAGACACGTGTAGTAAGAGGAGCAGCAGTACCAGGCAGAACACACAGCACGGCAGTTTAAGAACATATCTTGGGTAACAGAAAACACTTTGTCTTCTATAATGTGCCTTAAAACTCAGTTAAATGCATGTGAATATATCAGTAGAGATAGGACTTAGTTTCAAAAAAACCACTCATTTCACAAAAAACCTGCTAAATATGGAATTTCCATCCATACAGACATTTAGAACTCAGGACAAAGCCCTAGTAAAACTTGGAATTTGGCCTGCTGCAACCTGGGGGAGTTGGAGCTGATAATGACAAGGTTCCTTTTGGGACCTTCAGGAATTTAGGAAGCTAAATTTTTCTAGAATTTCATGAAATTTTGTGTACTTAGATGAAAAAGGAAATAAACAGAACTTGCTGCGATTTGAATGTGAAATTAGAAAGAATAACTTATTTCAGATTTGACCTACAAGTTGTTAAAATCCAGAGAGAAAAAACTAAAGTTATATTGAAAGCAAATATGTGCATTAGTGCTTGAAACTGGATAACTCCTTATTAGCTGAAACTGAAATATTACATTTATTTTTCTTCAATTATCATATAATTAAGATGCTGTACAAGCTCAGATTTTTTCCTTATGCTATGTTTATTTTTCAGACAATTAATATAATGCAACTTGTTGTCCACCTGTCAAGGAGTTTTTTTCTTTTAGAAAGAATAAAGATTTCAACATTTATTAGAAATATTTTTCATCCTTTCATTTTGCATTATAATGGAAAATTGTAACAACTTTTATATTTCACTTCTTCTTGCACATAGTCTGATTATGCTATCAAAAGGCTTTAAAATTATTGTCTCCTTTAATAAACTATTCAGTAAAGAAATATAAACGTATATTGATAAATTATCTTTGGTATATTTTGATATCACTGCATGAAATATATTTTCAAGTAACACTTTTATTATTGAATAATATTATACTTGGCACATTATCTGTAAAGCTTCTGTTTTCTGTCATTCAGAAAAGAATCTCTAATATCAAAAAGAGAAAACATTCTTGACCACTGAAATTCAAAACACATAAATAGATTCAAAAAAAGCATCTTGTATAACATGGTAATTTTCTATACCTTCTTTTTCTACCCTACGGTTTGGAGATGCGTGTATAACTTTAGATTATATGTTTGTCTCTTGCAGAAATTATTTTATGTTAGTATCCTACAAGAGCTAAAGTATAATTCCAGGGATAATTTCACTAAAAGAGTTGAAACTCAACAGAATTATCTCCTGACAAAAACGCCAAGACCCAGAGATGCCAATAAAGTCCAGAGACTTTGAGTTTTTGGGGTTTTTGGGTTGGTTTGTTTGGTTTGGATTTTTTAGGGTCTTATTTGTTTCTTTGATTTGGTTTGGGGGGTTTTCTGTTGTTGTTTGGGTTTTTGTTTCTGAGAAAAATAAACGACACAAGACTATTCTGGGTTTTAGGATCCAGTCATTTCATGCTACACACTGTTACCAATATAAGAAATTGTAAATTATCTAGGCATTAATACATTAGCAACTTCACTAGAAACTCAGGAAACCTAGAACCTTTCTCAAATGTCTCTAAACTCAATAAATGAGAAGGCTTGCTTTAAGAAATCTTCCAAATTTATTGAGGTTTTATATAAAATATCAATAACTCAATTTTTAGAAGGTAAAATGCATTAATTTAAATTTATGCCATTAATTTAAAAAATGCCATGGCCCTGCTCCATCTTGGCTTGGCGGGTGCCGGGCCACGGCCCACAGCTCCGTGCGGGGCAGCATGAATTTTTCCTCGGTGTGGCAAAACGAACTGAAACTTTACACCAGAGACTAACTCCGGCCGCTGCCCAGTAGAGATCATGTGACCAACCCACTGCAATGCCCAGACCCGGATAAGAGCAACCCCTTCAGTGATGTAAGTTCCTCAGAAGAAATGAATCCTGCAAACATCAGTCCTCTCCCAGGTCAGAGGAAAGGGAAAGGCAAAGGCACATGAATAAACACCATGATAGTGACACTAAAGTCAGTGAGGAAGAGAGAACTGAAACCCAGAGAGAGAGAGAGGGGATAGAGGAGATGCTTTTAAAAACGTGAAAGCTGAAAATCTTTTGTAAAGCTATGTTGATGGACTATGATACATCAGAGAATCCTTTCGTAATTTCATGAAAGCATGGGGGGTGGAGTGTTCAAACTGCCACGAGCAAAGATGTTTGTGCTGAAATAAGCAAATGTTGAAGTAGCTGTGATCCAGTGAGAAGCCTGAACAGAGAGAGGTAGTGATGAAGTGAAGATCCTTGCTCCCACGGAAGAAGAAGACTTCTGTTCCTAGAGATGAAGATGATCCCAGAGGTGGATGAAGAGAACCTTTGCTCTTGAACAGCTCATCCTTAAAATAATACCCCATTAGCTACGATTGAACCCTCGAAAAGGGTTGTGGAGAAAGCTGTAAGTCGAGGGACGGGACTCACACATGCCAACAGAAAACCACCCCAGGCGGCTGTTGTGCTGTGACTGTGGAAAAGCCCCATAGCATGGGCAAAAGATACTCCTCTCCCTAAGTGAACTGATGAAAGACTATTACAGAGGTGGTAAACTGACTGAAATAATCCTAAATTTGTGTCTTTATGTTGTAAGTGGGAGGAGGGGGTAGGACAGCGGGAGAAGTGTTCTGAAGGTTTATTCTGACCCTTAGAATTTTTTTTCTCTTAGTTCTATTGATAAATTTCTTTATATTCTTTAAGTTTAGAGCCTGCTTTGTATTCCTCCTGATTTTTATCTCACAGAAGGTAAGAAATGCGAACAAACCCACTACACACAGTAATCTGAATATGCGACTATTTTTATTGTATTCCTCTTGTTGTTCTATCACCAGCAAACTGAATAGCACTAGAAATGCAGAGACTGATTTTTCTTGGTATTTCCCTCAGATCAATATTTAATGCGCTGAAAAAACAAGATCCACTGACATGTATCTTTCTACCTGTAACATGTATCTGTCTACCTGTAAACTGAAGAATAAAGAAAATAAAAAGTTTCGGATTCCTGTTGAAGACATTCAAATGTTTTCAGAGAGCACACATTTTTCAGGTTTCAAGCACGCTTCCACAGTGGTTTGGATTAGTGTAAAAGCTAATTCTTTACAAATGCATTATTTGCTGCCTGTAAACCAGAATTTCTAATGTCTATAATGCTATTAAGATAAAACAAAACCTTGATGGCTTCTCTATTAGAGTTATACCAGTGGTGCTTTCTGATGGATTGAATGTGAAGAACTGAATTTCAGAGACTCTGTTTTGTTTCTTCCTTGAAAGAGTCAATATTGCTTGAAAGGGGAAAAAAAAAGCAAGCTTTTTCTTATGAAATGTTTGTTGATTACAAAGAAGCAGATCAGTTAATGTCCTTTCTTCAAAAACAAAATTGCACAGAGGATTGTGGTAAGGTAATTTTTCCCAGCACAGGTGTCTTACACCTTGTCACTGGTTTCTTCGTGCCTACAGAAGAAAGCCTGGCAAATGCTTTTCACCCACAGTTATCCACTTACTGATGATGAATGGGCACCTTCCCACACTCAGGGATTTACCAGCTGTCTGGGTGAAAGGATGCAAACTCTCCTTGGAGAATTAATCTTGCCAATACTATCTGCATTTCTGTTACTTCAAGATTAGTGGGTTTCTTTTCACTTTTGACAGAATCATAAATGTCTGGGCCCTGAGGGGGCTGTTCCCTGCACAGCCACCTCCCCTTGGGACTCCGGTCCACAGAGGACCCCACTGTGAAGTTGGATTTGCTCTCAGCCTGCAACAAAACAATTTTCATATTCAGAGGAGCACCTAACACATGCAGAAAAATCTCACTGCCGTTTGCTCCTTGATCTCTTGGTGAACTATGAGAGTGTTGATTATGATTTTAAATCCCTTAATAGACTGAAATTGGTGTATCAGAATGACTGCTTCACTTTCTGAGCTCTCCTTCAATAGCTGCAATGAGCACAGACTTTCAAACGAAATCTTCTTCATTATAAAAGACAAAGGGGAGAGAATAGGGAAATAGATATTCCTGGTTACAGCTCCAAGACTAGAACTTTCTCCTTACCTGAAAACAGCTCGAACTAGTAAAGTTTGAGACAAAAGTCACCTTTAGAGGGATTCTTTAAAGAAAATGTCAAATGAAGAGAATTGCAGACTGGATTTGCATAGAGTCCACTTCATACTGCCTAAGTGTTCTGATTAAACTGATTTGTATTTACTGGATGATTGATTACAGAAGAATACCTAACAACTTTGATAAGCATATATTGTGGTTTTCATATAAATAAAATAATTATAATCCGACTTGTAAAAAGTTTTATTACATACCTATTGGATCATAACCAGATGAAAATTAATGACTTGCTAGCATTAGGAGCAATTCTTCTCAAAAAGTTTTGGAAACACCTATTAATCATTTATTAATGCTTTATTTATAAACTTGCTTCTATAGCCACATTTCCGTGATGTTTGTTTCATTTTAAAAAGTATTTTTCATTAATTTTATCAGTTTATGGCTGTTCTTTGTTACTGTATGAAGACAACGACGCTATTCCTTTAGGTCACAGTAGAGAGAGAGCAGAAGACTCAGTTTAACCCTGAATTCTAAGAGTCTTCCAGGAACAACTTTCTCCTGCATGTAAGTTGTTCTGTCTCTTTCCCTTGAAAGATGTTTTTGGAATTTACACATTTTGTACATTGTGGCAAGAAAGGTCTGCAGTTTTACCACTCCTGAGTTGAATAAGACTGATAAATAACCACCCTGTAAAATTTCAGAATATTTTATCACTTACTGCTGGGAAAAAATCATGACCCATGCATTATGTATGCACCACCACTTGAGATGTGCAAGCAGTTATCGGTCCCTTTCTAAACAGCATTTATATCTGAATTTTAGCCATAAACCATCTCTAAACTGTGAACAGATGGAAAAAGTGGTTTTGTTTCCATTAAGGAATATTGACTGAGTGTGGAAATTATGATGATACAACTACAAATTGTAATACAGAGAACTGACTGCATTCTAAACATCCTCCTCACTTAGCTGAGACGATGTTGAGGCATGGTAGGAAAGTGGTTCTTTGTTACTTAAGCACAATCAGAAACTGTCTCAAAAATACTTATTTGTTATTTGTTATTATCATTTAATAGACTATAAACTACCCTAAAGTGTCTCAAAAAGCTGAAAGAAAAAAAAAAAGCCTTCACAGTAATAAAAGCTTACTTGAAAAATCTTTCAGGCAGTGAAAATAGGGATTTTGAAGAGGATATCTCAAGGTTACCTTAACATGACACTGTAAGTAAGCTAAAATAGAAATGGAGAGAAGTTTAAACATGTTTTAGAAAAATTGCTAAAACCCTCTGAATGGTCAGGAAACATGCAAAGGCCCAATATTCCAGAAGGATTCCAGTTACATTTAGCAGCATTTCCTTTTTAAAAAAAGACTCTAATTTTGTTTTTTGACATCTCCACTTGCAAAAGTTTTTTCTATTCTGAATAACTACATCTGTGTTTTGGTAACATGTTTTGGTTTTCTGGTTTGGCCCTATAGTACTTCACAAATAGAACAAGTTTTCAACTTATTATAGAAAATCTGCAGGGACTTATGATAAATGCAACCAGATTACTTTTGATTTCCCTATAAAACTACATAATGTAGCTTCAACAAGATTTATGAAAACAAAATGTCTTCCATTTAGTAAATATTTGACAGTCTGAAGTAGTTTTTGATTTCTAAAATAGTTCAGAGAGAAATTCAGAGAAATATAGGATATACAATCTCAATCTTTCTGTACAGGGGTATATCAGCAGAGATTTCAGAAAACATCATGAATTAATTATGAATGTAGTATTAATTTTTAATATTTCACACTGTCCTTTCAATATTTATGTATTTACTACATGACTCTTTGTAGACCAAGATGGCTTTTTAGGTCGTTTTCATATTTACTAGTTTTTGTTATCACTTGGACTAATTTTTGCTAATATATGCTATTGAGAGCTATGTTTAATATGTCCAAAATCATAAATGTGACCTATTTTGTTTTCTCAACAAAACCTTTCAGCATACAGCTAGGAGGCAATGAAATGAAGAAGAAAACACATGCTTGCAATATGGTACACCCCCTGAAATCTTCCACTTGAAAAAGGAGAGTAAACTGTACAAAGGAGGATGTGGGAAAATTATGACAGTATGCAGGAAGTAATACAGCTTTCTGCCAAAGAAATATTTAATATTAGTAGGAATAGCAGCAGAGATCCTAAATACTCACAATCTACTTCATGATGGTAACATCTGCATAAGGAGTGCAGGTGACTGTACCTGTCACTCTACTCAAATTTTAGAATAGAGTACCATAGAATTCAAACAAGTCTTGGACGAAAATGATTCCAAGATCAATTAATATTATACAGAAATCTCCAAAATGAGCAACAACTTAAAAACACCAAATGCTGAAAGAATGTTTTGAAAGGAAAGTGTGAATTTTTGAAGGCAGTTCCAGCCAAATCTAATAGCAAAAGGTCTGTCAAATTACACATCCTTCCTACTGTAAACATTTAATATTTTAATAAACATCACATCAAAAGAAATAATAGGAAATAAAGTTTTATGGGGTGTAAGGTGAATACGTTGTTTTGCAAAATTAACACTGAGGACTTTTTTTTGTTCTGGCTTTATAATGGAATTAAGCATCTGTATGATTGACTGATTGACTCCGGGTAGACACTGGGTTTTTACTCATTTGAGTACCTTGCACCCTACTACACAGGCTGGTCACTTCAGGTTCTACTATTTGATATAGTTCATATCAGAAAAAATTATTGCAAATTCATTGAAGGAAGTAGTCTGAGAATAAAAGTCTCAGACTTGGTCTGCAAGATTGCATGGAAAGACAGGAAGAAGTACACCAATACCCATTAATGTGCCTGCCCTGCAAATAGAGGAAACTCAATGTCTTCTTTAGACCTTCTAGTATTGAAAGAAATTCAAGCTATACTGGAATAAAATGAATGTTACCGTGATTTACATTATCACGTTTATACACACAGTTACTGTGTTTGGCTAAGAAAAATGAAAGATAACGAGTTATAAACCTGTTTTTCGAATACATGTTAACTACATGTTCATTATACGTTTCTTTGAAATAATTCTGTAATTGTGAACATGTTCAGTTCAGTGCAGAATTCTTATATGATTATAGCACGTGAAAGGGAAAGAGATAACACACATTAGATTTGCTATATTTTTGTCTCCTATGACTCCTGATAGCTGCAAAAGCATTCGCCTCCTGAAGTATTAATCAGAAGACTGCTGGGGCTGCCTTAACTTGCACTAAAAAAACCAAAAGGTAAATTTGGATACAAAGGTTAACATTACTCTGTATAAACATCCCAACTCATGCCTAAAGAACTCTTGGCCTGTTTGGGGAGGCTTACGCTCTTGTCTGCCAAGAGACATGCAAGTAAGTACCCTTTTAGAGGGAATTTAATGCTTGTTGAACAAACATTATAAATATGCTTTTGAAACAGGTATCACGAATATTAACAGGTATATAGAAAGTTTACTAAGTAGCTCAAAATCAGTAATTAATGCCCAGGATAAATATTACATAACAGCTTACTTAAAATTATTAATTTATCTGCATGCATAATGCACATTCTCAAACACAATCTCATTTCCACTCTCTTTGAAATGTATAGCTTCAAAATCTGGTTTTTAGCTAGACATGAAAAACAGACAACAATTGTAAACGTTTTTAAAACTAAAAAGTAACAGTTGACTTTCACAAAGTTGCAGGAATATTTCTAATTGGTGTAGAGAGGTCTGCACTAAGATACAGCTACTGGACAAAGACAAACAAAGAAACAGTTAAGAATATACTTACAGTCTTTTCCTTGGACGTTCTTCTCAGTTAAAATACTTCCATTTATTTTTTGTATACTTACTTTGAACTCCATGGGAGTGAACTATTTTCCAGGTTTCCGAGGCTACCTCTTTCACATCCACTTGGTAGTGGTGAATGGGCACACCTCCATGTGAATCTGGCTTATTGAACGAAACCTTGGCAGTGGTTTGTGACAGCTCAAAAACTCGCACTCCGTATGGATTTGATGGCACATCTGAAAAAGTACATATACAGTTTAAAAATCATCAGCAACTAGACAGATCTAAGCAGCTGATAATCTAGCCACAAGTATCTTTAGAGTGTTCAAGTGAGAAAAAAAATAATACTGAATATCATGCAATAATATTTGTGTTAGACAAACAAGCTTTCTACTATTGAGCTGTAAGAAAACCACATTCATTTCCTTGTATGCTAAATTACTGCAAAAACATTTTCCATTTTTGCCTTTCTTTTATAATATGATATTTTTAATAGCTAATTTCATCATAGTCAAATGTAAGAGATCAGTTTGTTGACAGTACAACTATGTTAAAGAGACTAACAAACTTTAAATTAAATTTTAAAAAGGAACAGTTACAGCTAAATAGATCATTCAGACTCTAAATTCTTCTAAATAAGATTATGACAAAGAACCTTATAAATAATTTGGCTGTTTTATGGAATTCGGAAACACAGCTGAAAACATGAATCTCTTTTTCTTTTGTTGGAAGACTGGATTTCAAGCTACTAAGAAAATGTATTAATGAAAGGTTTCTTATACTCAGTTTAAGAACTAATTCACAAAATAGGTTGAAAGAAACATTTTCTCTGAAATCAAAAGCAAGAGTATATCTTTCAAAGTAGAAAAGATCTATGAAAATAGAGCATGTTTTCGTAGGTGTTGAAATGCTACACAGGAAACAAAAAATAACACTGGGGTCAGTGCACCTTTAAAATTGAAATATTACACTATTTTTACAATTTATGATCAAACACATAGAAGTCAAAAGACTAGCTTTTCTAATTTTCCAATTTTCCTACATTTTAAAGAGTTATAATCATAAAAAATTATATTGAAAATGCTAGGAAGAATTCTAATTCCATGGACAGAATACCAGGGTTTTGAAACACCATTAGAAATTTCTTTTCTGATCCATCTAAAAATTATTTGCATACCTGCTTCCAGATTTGACATTGCTTTTGTCTCCATGTTATAAAGGATGTTTTTGTAAGAACGTGCCAGAATTGGAGCCAAAGCCTGTAATTTTGTTAGTGGGTAATGAACCATTTACATAAAATACTGTCTGTATTCGAAGGCTGTCAGACAGTTGTGAATAAAAAGAAATCAATCTGAGCTTCATCCAGAATTGGTACTTGAATGAAAATGAGACAAAAATGTCTGCAAAATATTAAAGAACAGATTTAATGATATGTTCAGCCACAAATTCTCAGGAAAAGGACAGTGCCAAATCTGGTCTAAAGGGGCTGATTCTTATAACCTTTTAATTATCCAAAACTTAAATTTTTTGAGAAAAACATCTCTGTCAGTTGTCAGACTTGAGTGTCTTTTTGCAAACATCATAGATCTTAACAGCTGGCATTTCTGATTCCAGGTGTCCTGAAACCTCCAATACCTGGCGCTCATTGGTTAAAACCAGCACAGATTTATTTATATGGAAGAAAAATTGTAATATCTTTTACTTAAAGACACAACTATGTGAATCCATGACATTACAGATTTTAGTAGAATTCAAGTCTCAGCTAGAGGGATTCAAACCCTTTCTTATTCCAGGATAATCAGGATATGGGATTTTGCAAGAAATTTTCACCTTTCTTAGAAAGGGATTGAAGATTTGTGATCAGATAAAACATGAGCAAATGTAACCAGCCTGCTATGAATCCGTAAGAACACAGACCTGGGTTTTGGATCTGTTTCTAAATTGATCAAGAAGTTGGGAGTTTTTAGAAAAGAGAAATTAAGTTCAAAAAACATACAGACTTTTTTTTCTGTGACCGCGTAGAAGAATAATGAATGATATGAGTCGCGTGTTAAGTCAGCATTCACCCCAAAATCAAAAGAGCGGGAGAATTAGAACCAACTTGTGACCGATCCCTTTCCTTCAGATTCTCATTACAGCTGAGAGAAATACTTATTTTTTTCCCCAATATAGTCATTAAGTACATAAGCACCATTCTGTGTACAGATGCCTTCTCTCCAGAGCTCAAATGGCAGTTCTTAAAGGAGTGGGAAAAACACAGAGTAAGAATCCCAGCAAAGCAATCCAGGACAGCCATATCGAAGCAGAATGGCACTTTATGAGTCATGTGGATACAATCACTTGTGAAGATGATTATCAATATTCAGTAGCAAAGATGAATGCTATTTGGATTTTATTGAAAGCTAAAAGCTGCTGTGGATACCTACAGTATTAAAAACTAAACTTTTAAAAATTCTTTTTCTCTTGTTAAAAGTGTTCAAAGTAAACAAAAACATTTAGAGGATGAATGAATGTCTAATATCATTCATGCTATTTTTATGTTAGTTTTTGGATGATTCTTTAATAAGGCAAATCCCCAGTGCTTCTGTCTGCATCAAAACACTTGGTCAATGGTACAAAACAAAAATGTGTTATTTATACATCCACTCTATTCTTGACTTTCCAAATATTGAGGAGACCTCTTCTTCTTGTGTGTTAATGCCTATATATGGTTAACTATAATAAGCATGGCACAGGGAAGATGAAATCCTTCAGGAAGAACCTTACGTTCGCTACTCCACATACAAGTATAATTTCTGCCAGAGAAAGATATGATTTCAGTTGATAATAAGCATGAAATGGAGCTCCTTTGAAAACCCAGTACGGTATTTTGCATAACTAGCACAATGCAATATGTTTAGAACTCACTGAAGTGTAAAATACATCCACAATACTATTTTAAATATGCATCTCATGTTCTAAGCCACCACATGTGCAGTTGAACTATATCACTACTAAGGAAGAGAGTTAATCACCTGAAGAAAATACAGCAGGAAACACATTCCTGGTGAAAACCAAAACCAAATACTAGCAATGCCATCAGGATATCATAAATACCTACTATCTCTTTTCAACTAGGCAAATCTGTAACTTTTTTCCCCAAAGAATATCAATAACAGCATAATGAACTGAATCTAATTCTGTATTTCTCTAATGAGTATGAATTTGATCATGCAAGGTATACAGCCTTCTGGTCCTGATCCAGCTAAACATTCCTGCATTTGAGCTGTCCCCTGTCAGCTGCAATTACTTGGAGCATTACCATGATTTTCACGTTAGAATTGCAAGGCTTTTGGATCAGTGTTTAGCAGGAGTGAAGAATAATTTGCAATGTTGTGTATTCTGAAGTCTGTGCGTAGAAGGATAGAGCTGTGGATGTTTCTTGTTCTTTTTCCTTCTAAAACCAACCAGCAAAATGAATCTGAGAGGAGTTTAGCTACAGGCAGTGATCACTAATTCATATACTATTGTGGATAAAAGTTTTTCTACTAAGTAGTAGAAAAAGGAAGGGATTTACTTTCTATGATTTAAAGATCACTTAGTGATAGCAAAGATTTCAGAATACTTCCTTAGACATTCCACTGCTATCTTTTTTTGTCATTATACTGCTGTCAAAACAAGAGATAATTCATCACAAGTTCAGCCTTTAAAGATATAAAAAAACCCAAAAAGTGTCAGACATTTAGTCAACTTAATTTTCTTTCCACAGCATCTATTTCTCTGTTCATTATGTGACTAGATTCATGTATGATGTTAAAGAATCAAATAAAATCAAAAAGTATCCCCAAACAATAGGTGTAGAAATGCACTTTATGTATTCTGTACTCAGCAAGTAATGCTGGTTTGCACAAATGAACTTTGTGATATAATGGCCCAAGTTAAGTAGAATTGGTTTGGTTCCAAAAACAGTATCACAGAAGTACACACAGAATTATGAGTACATATTTGGCTCCACTGATGTGTAAAGACTCCCACAATTACAACCAAACTTGTTCAATAAATGACCACTTTTTATCAATGGGAATTTTCTTTCCAAGCTATTTTTTTGATAGCTTTATGGAAGAAAATAACTCCCTCTCAGAGTTTAGCAGTCCTGGTATAAACAGAGAAAAGGAAGTGATGCTGTGAGAGTGGATAGTGGGCTCAGAGATTGATCTTCCAGTTAGCTCTTGTCTCCTATCTCCTGTCAGTATGTTCCTACTGCAGTTCTCCAGCCTTTCTTCTCTCTGTACATCTGGCATATATATTGACTGAAAATAACTACGTCTAAATGACGAATCTAAGTAGCACCAGGACCTTGGCAAGGAAAGAGATGAGGCTGGGGACTAGACTTTTGGAGTCAAAAATCTCTGTGAAATAGCTTATGCTTGTACATCCTTAGAATGGAAAAAAACCCCAAAACAATATTAGATCTACATAGATTTATTTTGCCAAATCTCTGAGAGTTCTGGAAAAATAAGCATTCACTTAGCAAACAAGACCACAGCTATCAAAAAAATACATAAATAATAAATTAAAATAAGACACATGCACACAAAGCAAAACACTGCTGCCATGTTGACAGTTTCACATCTCTGCTAATTGAAAATATGTTGCTGTTTGGTTCATTTTTTAATAAAAATCCTTTAGCTGATGCTGCTAAGATGTGAATGGCAAGTTTTAGAACAACAAATTAGATTTTAGATCTGCCCATATTTTTGTGGAGACAAATGGGCTTTTGGCAGAATATTATTTTCTTTTTCATTGTACTATTCTCCAGGGGAAATTAAGTCCTACTACGATTTTCTTTTACCTGTGTGGAAATGCAAATACTTGGTGAAAAAAAGAACAACATCCATTAATCAGCAGCAAAGTACCAGCATCAAAACTACAGACTAGTAAATTTCTAAATTTGATTTTGGAGTCTTTTCAGTTATCAAACAGCCTTTTCATCTTAGGAGCATGACTTTATCCCATAAAACAGGTAAGAGGATGCATTTTCTGTGAAGCTCAATGATTGTATTTTCCATGTCTTCATTTGCTTTTGTTATTATTTCCCACCTTCACTGATTTTCTGTGTGCACAGGATGCTTAAAGAATACCTAATTAAATAAAGTGGTGTAGGAGTTCTCAGTACCTAAGGACATCTTTGACCGTTTTTTAATTCCCTGTAATATTCCTGTAGAAAGGAAAAAGATAAATCGTACAGCTATAGCAGATGCAGCATCTCTCATTTGCTCAGAGAAGCTGTGGATGCCCCATCACTGGAAGTGCTCAAGGCCAGGTTGTGCAGGATGTTCAGCACCTTGGTCTAGTGAAAAGTGTTCCTGCCCACAGCAGGACTTTTAAACTCTATTCCATCCCAGAATACAAGAACGAAGGGGAAAGGAAAGTCTAGGATAAGTAAGGCTATGAGATCCTTAGAGGTGAATCATAGTTTACTTTTTAGGACTCTAGATTCAGCCCAGCTATACATCCAGCTATGTACAAAATCTATATTAATATTTAAAAAGAGAAACCTTCAAAATTCTCATTTAGCTCTGTGTCACAACCTTTAAATTTACCATTTTAGGATATTAAATTACCTACTCCAATAACATAGTCCCAATTGGTCATGTGATTTTCTATTTACCTACAAAAACAATTTAATATAATGATACTGAGACCTCAACAAAGCAGAAGAATGCTTTTCTAGTTCATACTGGCTCCCTGCATAGTGGCATTTCACATAAACGATGGATAAACTAGATTTGGACAAATCTAGGAACATCTCTGCTCATCTCAGGCTCTGAGAGCCATTGGGGCAACCTGTCAAGGTGACCTGGTTTGCCAAAATTTAAGCCTGACTTAGATTAAAACCAGAGAGCAAGTTCTAAAACACAAGTTGTGGCTGTGAAATGAAGCAATTAATTTGCAGTGGCAAGAAGTGACTGTGGTTATTTTCACATTCTATATTTTACTCACATAACATTTTAAAAGCTCAGGTAATGAAAAAGGAGGTCACTCGTGGTATTTTTAAGAGTTGATCACCATAAGTCAGGTCACAGGCATGTCTGATTAAGCTTTCAACAAAACTCTGAAGTTTCTAAGCAGGCCAGCACCTTTCAGAATGAAACCTCAAATACTCTGCAGCTTTTCAGTTGTTTTGAAAGTTTAAATGGAATTCAGGCTGATGCAGTAGCTCTGTATAAAACAGTTATGGATTTCCTGTCATACAAATATGGCTGTAAATTGCATATCAATTCTGAAATAAATCTTCCTTTTTTAACCATCAGTAACTCTAATTTCTTAAGGAAGGCAACAGGAATAAAGATAATGGAATTGTGACAGTATAATCACTTTCTAAGTAGCAGTAAATTAATAAAAAAAAGGTAGTTTGATTCTGCTGAAACCCAGCAAAGCAGAAAATGGAACAAAACATGAAGGAACAAGTAATTCCTGAAGAATTTAAAGAGAAAACTATTCAGTAAAATGATCATTATTTGTGATCAAATTTACCCTAGCAGCATACATTACTTAATATTGTCTCCCAGCTAGGAATTGTATTTATTTTTCCCTAACAGAGCCTTTGTAGAAGTATTCTACGCCCCAGCATTTGTATTTACAATCAAAGCCAGAAGGCAATGCTGGCTGCATTAAAATGCATGAAATGATTTTATAGGCTTTAATATGGAAAATATCAATCATTAGGCCTTCCTAATCAACCAGAGTGAAGCAACTGATGTAATAAAACTAGGGAGAAAGCCCTATTTGACGTCTTATACCTGTAATTATTATAATGGTTTTATCCTCCATCTCCCTGATTATTTTCCATTTCTAGCTGATGCCAGTTTAAGTGCAAAACTTGTAACAGTGAATTACATGTTTGGGTTTTTATTCCAAAAACAAGGTCTGTTTAGAGGTGTCTTGGGGAGACTTTATGATGCGGTATCACCTATCATCTGCCCTATGCCAGACATGAGTTCTGTGCCTTTAAAGCTAGGTCCCGGAGAGGGGGAGGAAGCCGGTGGAATTCCTTCGGCGGCCTGTGTTCAAAAAATACAGATAACTTGCTCTCTCCCCAGCTCTCGGCTCTGCAGCAGGGCACAGAGGTGCATTCTTCTGCTTTTTAGCTAGCTTCTTGTTCGTTAGCTGAAGAAAGGAGTTTTCCTGGGACTGCAGCTTCTTTTTTTCTCCTGGAACTGTTCAGCAGTTCGTAACACCATCACCAGGAGACCCCACACCACGGCCCGGAGGGGGCCCACACCACACCGTAGCTCCAGAGAGAGCAGAGCCACACCTACAGAAAGGACTCTGAATCTACCAGGTCTTCTCCACAGCAAGAGGTTTTATTATTCAACATTATTCATTCTCTGTGTGCACCCTGCTTGTTAAATAAACAGCTTTTTCTCACTTTCCTCCAAGAAATTTCTTTCCGAACCTGGTGGGAGAAGGACTGCTGAAACCTGCCTTCCATTAGAGGACGTTCATTAGGATGTTTCCTCCTAATTTGTCTCAAACAAGAGGCAAATGCCAAAAATATCAATATTTCAGGATACTGAATATTATGCATTACACTACTGTAAGTGGTGCATAGCAAGTAGTGCATAGTAGTGCACAGTGACACCCCAAACCCAGTTTTTCCAGCCCTGTTCACTATCACTACTAAAAAACCTGCTTTTCTTTTTTTCTATTTTCTGCATTTAATATCATCATATAGAATATCTAAATAAGCTTTAAACGATGTCTTCCCATAATTCCATTTATCCTGATTTACCTTAGGTTTATAACTACAATACATATTTTTTTAAGTGTTCATCGAGTTTTCCGAAGAATTTCCTGAAAAAAAAAGAGCAAAACATTGCAGAAGTTGAGAATATTAATCTGTTTGAAAAACTGGCATCAGTAACATTTCTGATATGGTTGTATTAAAAAGCCAAAGAAGTATTATAACTTGTTATTTGTTTTTCCTTGCATTTCCAGGCGTGGTCATGCATGAATTTCCTGAAATAAAATGACAAAATATAATGCTTTTTTTCAATGCTAAAGTTTTTTATTAAAATTGATCAATTAATAAATTATAAAAGCACGGGATATATACATAGCTAAAATAATCATCATGTACTATCATGCATTTTGATGAGATGTTGTTCTGAAAATCTAAGAGAAGAAAGCAACATTCTGGAGAATATCTGTTGAAATGCTCTCCCAAGTGTATACATATTTATGAATAAGCAGCCCACAGTGACAACCACAATATTTTCTCATCATTTTCTCTCCTGAGAGGTAATTCACCAGACAGATGCAAGTGGAGATTTTCCTTCCTTTCCTATTATTTATGTTCATGGCTTCAGGAAAAGCTTTTTTTCTTAGCAGTCAAACGTAGCTGTCAAAGGAAGGAAAGATCACACCACAGCTAACACCTCAAAAAAGTTGTAAAATGAAGGGTAATGGATCTTCTAAATGATGTAAAACAGCGGCTCATAGAAATTTGAACCCCACATTTTCTTGTTTTAAGAAGCTCAGCACTTTTCATAGTTCTTCAAAACCAAAAAAATACTATAGTAGGAATGTGTGCTAGTATCCTATAGAGATGATGAGAAAAAGTTTCAAAACTGTGTAGAAATTCTAAGAAGACTATTCATAAATAATGGGGTTTTATAATTCCTGAAACACCAAAAGAAAGTAATTGCCCTATGGAGCAAAACTAGGGCAGCAGATCAGGTCAGAGAGGTTCCCTGTGACTGGATTTTGCTTGCTTCAGCAATGCTCCCCCAAAAGTCCTCCTGGTAGGAGTCTAAAGTGTTTATTTTCTTATTAAAAAAAAAAAA
>VZTD01003042.1:212377-250047 GCA_013397725.1 Rhagologus leucostigma
AAAAAAAAAAAGGAAAAAAAGAAACTAGACCAAAACTTGCAACTAAAACATTCAGAATCACTTGGAATATATGTGTCCTAATGAAAAAAAAATTAGATATAGATATAGATATAATTATTTCTACAAGTCCCTTCAATGTGTCAGCCAGTCTGGCAGTATGGGACAACCTGGAGGTTACACGATAAAAATGGTCCGTAACAACACATCCCAAGGGGTGTATGGCTCTCAGTGTGGCTGTACCTTTAGTACTGTCAACGGCACTATAACTCCAGAAATGTTATTAAAGTTGGCACAGTTTGCACCATCTGAGTACAGAGATCCAAATGTTTGGAGACCTCAAAACTGAACAAGCATTAGTCCATTCCACAAGAAAATATAGTTGAAAGCACTGCTAAGAAACCCTCATTTGGTCTCAGTTAATAGTTATTTCTGCCAAAGAATAAACATACAGTCAGAATTTCTATTTGCCTAAACAACAATAGAAGGACATAAAGTAGTCAGACATCCTGTAACAATGAGTATAAAATATCTCAGAGTTTAAATTATTTCAATCTAGCACTCCAAGTCAAATTCTATTTTTAAATAACTAAAAGTGAAAATGGAGATAGAAATTCTTTGCTGCAGTATTTCAGTCTTTTGTCATTGTTGGTTTATCAAGAAAATACAAGGGAGAAAAAGGAAAAAAGAATTTCCTAATTCCTTCTTACTTTTACTGCCTGCCAACCCTATGTCTCTCTGCTGAAGTAATAAAAATACATTGTTATGAATGTAGGATATAGTAAGAGCAAAGGAAAAAAGGTTAGACTAATTTTTTTCAAGTTTCAGAAGGCCTTAAAATTAAATCAAAAGAAGATTCATATTCTGAGGGAACTGGTTTATTTTACCTTATATTGCAGCTCAGCTCTTAGACAATTAAATTATCTGCAAACAGTCCATGGAATAAAATAAACAGAGGATAGTGTGTCTGAACTTAATGTTGATTAAAGTAGGAAAAAGTATTTAAAGAAAAGGAAACAAAATCTTAACTTACCAGCTTGACCAAGTGTATACTCCTGATATCTTGTTCCTATTCTGTTTGTGGCTGTACAATTATACCGTCCGAAATCACTGTCAGATGTGGGAGCAATCTTTAAAATGAATGCACTTTGTAAATATTAGTTGCTAATTAAATATAATTTTAAAAAAAAGTATCAGAAATTCAAGTATGTTCTCCTTAACCAATATGCAGATGAGTTCTTACTTCAGCATAGTCTCCAAATATAGACCTAAATACACCTTTTTTAATGTTTAACTCCCCCTTCTCAATTTCAAATGAGGAAATAGTGACTTTGTCCATCTTTATAATTTCACCTTTAAACAATAAAAAAAAAACCAAACTAATAAACATTTTGTAGATACCAAGCACCTAATAGGTAGTCACTTTAATTTTCAGTCTTAGCTTGATAGTTTAGTTTTATATCTTTTATGGATTTTTTTACTTCCAAGAAATGCAAATTCTATTTTCATTGGGTGCAGTTGGAAAACTGAGCACAAGCCATTCAAATAAGGTTTATTTCCTAACTACTCTTAAGAAATGTGCAGATAAATCAGTTCATATATAGCTGTTCGTTGGTTTTGTTCCTTTTGTAAGAATGTTACTTATTCAATTGCAGGTCTTAGCCTTAAACACACTCTACAGTACTCACAGTGCTGCCAAATTGAGGACAAAATTATGTTCTACCACCATGGTGATTTCCATTTTAAGCCTTACCTCTAGAATCATCTTTCTTCCTGTACTGTAGGTCTTCAAATGCGTCGTATTTTTTAAAGGTAAAACTAATTTTCCTCTTTTCCACTGAACTGAGGCAGACGGATTTGCTAGCACTTCACAGCTTATATTGATGGGATTGCCTTCCCAAGAGTAATACATGGTTTGATTTGACACGAATGTTGGAGCATCTGGAAAAAGGAAGTAATGCACAAGTTTATTAACTGGTTTAGTAAAACAAGCCATATACCCATATCCAGGTTTTCATGTTCACTGAGAAATTCCAATTGATTGTTGTGTCAGTGTATTATGGAACACGGAAGTATTACTATTCAACCTTAAGTTCATTGGGCTTTTATCTTGGTAGGTTTCTCCTCTCCTGAAATTGTTTCAGCTGAACTTCTCCAGAAAGAGAATACCTGTTAAATATATTTAACATTAGGCAATATCAGGCCCTTGATAGACACTCTCAGAAATAAGGAACAGCATTTCCTCTTGAGGATGACAAACTCTTCAGCCAGACCCTCATACAACAAAGGGAGGTGACCTAAAAACATATATTGTGTGTTCATGTGCTGATTTTATAGTGTCTTCTTTTGCTACAGAGAAATTACATTCACTCCTCAAATTTTCTTGTGCTCTGGCTTCACCCATTTCTCATTGGAATTTTATTATACTTTATGAAATCTTTCTAAAGAGAGGTGTTTATTTGTGGAAATAAACCTCTAAAAAATAGTAAAAATATAAAAAATGTTGCAATGTATTCTACATACTGCAGAAAATATATTGTGTGTATACTATTTAGGACAATCTTTATATCAGTTCCTTATGAAATTATCAAGCTACAGCCACGGAAAAAGGTGGTGTGTTTTTCTTACAAACCTGACTGTAAATTGCTGCATTATAGATATACCAAACACTGAGTCTGACACAGAGGAAATTGCTGGTTTGCAAACAGTGCCACTAAGTGACAAGACTTTTCTATTCACTGGTCCTCTGGAGAGTAGGAAGTTTAGTGATCTCTCTAAACAAGAGGGGGTAGCCTTTTCCCTCCTCTTCTTATGTGTTGGGTGAATAGTGGTTTTTTGTATCAAATACTGATTTGTATTTTTTTTTCCTGATTTCATTGTTATTATCTTTTAAGAGTATTAAAAAAATATTCTTTATTCAAGGAAACTCCCTTAGTTCTTTAATTCTAAAAGCGAATTTATTAGTTACATCTGTTGTAATGGTATATATTTTTAATATCTAAGATATATACATATACATTTTTGTTTTGATAAATAGCTCCTAAATATTTCCAGATGTGTCTCTGGAAAATCTATTCTAGTCCTCTCATACATAGCTTAATTTTAGGCAAGAAAATTCCTAATAGGTCTATCAGAGACCACAACTGAACATCTTTAAGTATGAAGTAAAATTTAGCTTCAGAAATGGTTAAAAACAACTTGCTTTTTTCCTTTTTTTTTTCCCTGAAGTGCACATTTTCAATTTCTTTCTCTGTTTCCCTCTGTCAAAATGCATAACTTTTTGATGACATATACTGCTTCTGAATGTAGGCATACAGGCTTTGAGCAAAAGAACTGTTATCAGTAGAAGTTTTAAAGCACAGATCAAAGCCGCTACATTGCTCAAGGCCAGCTGAATCTCCTTTAATAACTGTTCAGCCCTTATGTTTATAGAAAAACCAGCATTTTCATCTAAATAAGTTAAAGCTTGCCTGGCTATGAATTTATTTACCAGACACAGGAGCTCATCTTTCTGCTCCAAATGTTCTAATAAGTAATTCTAGTGATCTTGATTTTCACAGACCTTTAAAAACCCCATATTTCATCAACTAAACAGCTTAATGCAAAGAACAGACTATCAAAGAGTCTTCAGAGTGAGGCATCTCACACTCGTGGAGAATATGAAGAAAAAAGCAAACTGCATAAGCGTGTCCTATGGTTAGCTATGGTCAAGAATCTCAAAATACCAAGGGTCAGAACCTTGACTTTTCCTCTGGAAATGAAGTTCATGGTGGGAATCATCTGTAGGAAAGCTGTACAAACTTATTTCTGCATGTTCAATAAATGGATCAACAGCATGTTCAACAAATAGACCGGAAGTCTCATCAGAGTCTTCATGAGGTTCCAAATGTGGTTATTTCACAAATTTTATGTAAGCACTGTCTCCCAGTATGCAATTTCTCACAGTAAGTTCACTCCATTTACGAACACTGGCATGAATGTTGAAGATTGAAAGACACTCTGAATCTGAGTAACCTTCCTTCCTAGATAAAATTGTGTGGTTTGATGCTCTCTGTTGATTTCAATACACATATGGCAAAATCATATCCTATTTTATGATTTACAAGTGAAAAAGTAGTGTAACCTTCTATACTGCAGATAAAAGTAGTGTAACCTTCTATACTGCAGATAAAAGCATTTAAGAGAATAGGGACTTCAAGTCAAGACTTTTCTCTCTTCTAAAGGTAGATTTTGGATGCCCACAGTATCTATTTGTTTAGATTTTAAAATAATAGGTCAGGTATGGACTGCCATCTATACAAAACTACAGGTATTAACAGGTATTAACAGTCATAAACACAATAAAACACAAATAGGACTAAAAGTCCGTCAAATAAAGATATGTTCCCAAATAAACAACTCACAATTGTAAAGCATTCCCCTCAAAAAAGGGAAAATGGCTTTGCAGACATTTCCTCAGCAGTCAAGAGCTCCAATATACCAAAAATAAGAGGACTGTGCTGATGACTTGATTCACAGAAATTATCTTAAGACAGATGATTTTTGATTTCCTAGTCAGGAACAGATTAAGATGGCTGGAGTGATGTTTTACAAAAAGAACATAATTCTGGAAATCATTTTCTTTTTACAGAACAAATCAGAGATAGTTTACATTTCTTATAAAACTAAAAAATTGAGTTGGAAAGGAATAACTTGTTTATAAAGAGAACTTGTTTTTTCTTGTATATGCTTCATCACTTACTGCAGTTTAGTATGCTTAAATGGTTACAGAATTAGTATTTATCAAACATAAACACACATTATGTTTAATATAAAATAAAGCATGAAAAATAACAAACCTTAAAGCCAAGGCTTTGAAAATATAAGGCTGACTATTTCAGATGCCTACAAAACCTGATGCCACCAGTTTTATAAAATAACTAACAAACAAAAATACATTAATAACCAGAATATTTATCAAAAAGTTCTATCAACTGAAAATGAAGTAAAACCAACTAGAAATGAGAAGGTGGTCCTTCCCATAGATTTACATATGTTAAGGATCTTTAAATGCAATATATGTACTGCTGAAAAAATAAAAGATTCAGTGGAAATCAGTTAGAAAATTAGAACCATTAAAAATAATAATGTGCTCTGCTTAGCTTCTATGTAACTGAGAATTAATTTACACCTGACAAAATTCAATGCAGGGTGCAAATGAACTGTTCCTTTTAGGCCTTTTTACATAAAGCACTACCAGTTAAGATGACATACTAGACTTCTAAACAGATAAGTAGAAGTAGGAGCTTAAATACACTCCATTAAAAAAAAAAAATCAACCCTGATGGTATTTCTTATATCTGAACTTTTAGCACTTTATTGAAAACAAAACAAATAAAACCCCCTAAAACTGAAAAAAGATACAAAAGTTACCATTGATATCATTTATTAAATGCACACAATATCATAGAATAGCTCAGGTTGGAAAGGACTTTAAAAATCACCCAGTTGCAATCCCCTGCAATGGGCAAGGACACTTCCCACTAGACCAGGTTTCTCAAAGCCTCATACAGCCTGGCCTTGAACACTTCCAGGAATGGGACATCCACAGCTTCTCTGGGCAACCTCTTCTAGTGTCTCATTACTCCCACACAAAAAAAAAAGTTTCTTCCTGAAATCGAAATTTTAAGAACTCTCAGTTTAAAACCATTGTCCTCGTGCTATCAGTACAAGTGAAAAGTCTCTCTTTCTTATAAGCCCCCTTTGAACACTGAAAGGCTGCAAATGTCTCCTTGGAGCCCTCTCTTCTCCAGGCTTATCAACTTCAACTCTCTCAGGCTGTCCCCATAGCTGAGCTGCTCCAGCCCTCTGATCACCTTCATGGCCATCACCTGGACCTTCTCCAGCATGTCTCTCTTGCATTTGGTGTCCCAGAGCTGGATGCAGCACTGCAGGTGGGGGTCTCACAAAAGGTGAGTAGAGGGGTAGAATCACTTCTCTTGGCCTGCTGGCCATGGGGCTTTGGATGCAGCCCAGGATGTGATAAAGTTCATAAGGTTTTAAGGTTCAACTATGAAAGATCTAGTATTATTTTGGAGAGAGAGGCAATCCAAATGAAAAAGATGCCTTGAAGGAACAAAGACTATTTCACAAAGACTATATCACAAAGATAAACTAAACAAAACTATTCTATGGGTGTATCATTCTGTAATAAATTATAAATTTAAAATGGCATTTTAGAGTAGTTAGTGTTATGGCACCAGCATCAGCTAAACTCAAGCTGTTCATTTTCCCAAATAAGAAAAGAAACTGACAGGTTGGCACTCCAAACAAAATGAGTTCTGGATAACCTGTGTAAGAAGATTACTGAAGAGAAGCAAATTCTGACCCGAAAGCTGTCTCTAGCATTTAGATATCCTTGTTAGTTATAATATCCAGGAACAGTGACTCAAGAACAGACTAATACATCACCTGCCTTGTCCAGAAGGTAATTAAATTAAGGACGACAAAGATCCAGCTCTGGTATATGTTTGGTGTCATACACAAAATTAGATATAGGAAATTACCTGATTCAGTACATGTGTCCAGACAACTGTAATGGAAAACTGGTGTCTAGAATCAGATTTGCACTTCTTAATTTAAGAACATAGGTTTTCAAACTTTGGGCTACTTGTTCCCCAGGAACGTATAATAAAAACATGTGACAGATTGTCAGATCTAAGACGCTGGGACATTTCCTGCAGTATATTATTGGAAGCCTCTCTTGAAGATGATTAATGCTGGCATAAGTTTCCCATCATCAAGGACTTTAATAAACTGCATCCTCTGGCAAATCTAGTACTGTCCTTGCCATCGATCCTGTAAAAGCACCTCAATTTTCTGTAACTCTGCCACAATTTCATTAACAGCCATCTATCTTTCTCTTGTATTTTCTCCCTCCTACCTTTCTCAGTAGTTAATATTTTAAAGTGAATAGCTCTTCCTTGGATATAAAGTAGGAGAACCTCCACAGACAAGTACAATAACTGTCACATATTCATTTGCAAGAAGAAATAATATTAGAAAAACTTAAAAAATGTGGTTAGGTGACTATATTTTAATCTATAATCATTCTTAAAAGGAAGATAGGAATTCGATAACTTCAGGATTACCAACTTTACTGTTACTATCACAATCATGTGGCTGTAAGGAAAAACATCCAAGACCTGCATAGGAAGTTTCCTAATAGAAAAGCAGATGAAACTCATCATATATTGGTTTTAAATTGCCATGATTCTTAGCTAAAACCAGAGGGGTCTTTTTTTCTGGAATCCACACCATGATTTCAAAAGTTTTGAGAAGTACATATTTCTTCCACAGCAAGTGCAGAAAACACCACACTTTCTGTATGATTTCCTTTCCCCTGCCCCATTGTCTTGGTTCCTCTCAAAATTCATTACAATATGACATTGATATTCAGTAGTGTGATGCACTATTGACTGATACTACATTTTATGAAGAGTAAGAGCTCCCTCCTACTGGCAAGCAGTACTAGTTCCTGGAAACCTTGACTGGGATACTATTTTTAATATTCAAACACCATACCAATTGCTCCATTTCCATAAGATACTTTTTGCTAGATGCAAAGCATGTTTATAGTTGCACATTAAATTATGGTGGGCAATGAAAGGCTGAGGTGCTTGGTGCTGCCAGAGTTGCAGAAATTCAATGTGCCTATTTTTCTTTGAATTTTGCTTGACATTAAGGAATTGTATTTGTTTTTACTTTAAAAAAAAGCAAACATAAAAGCCAAACTAAAGCCCCAAGAAATTTTAATTTCACAAAAATGTCTGCTTTGAATTGATATATCTCTCTAAAATTACCTATGTTAGTTTAAATTAGAAGAAGAAATTATAAAGAAAACATAGCTAGGTAAAATAAGCTAAGTCTGCCACTAGTGATGTATAAAATAAACTGTTTGCATACGTTTATTAATCATTTTGTATGTCTGTAAATCACCAACACTGGCCATCAGATCTAGGATAGGAAGACTCCCCCTACAGATCTATCACACTAGCAGCAATTTTCATTTTAGTAATAAAATCATCAAGTGCTGCCAATTGTTAACACATTATTCTTAAATGGTGCCAATTTGTACAAAATTTTCAATTGGTTCAGTTTGCAATTGTTATATGTATTCCAGTACAGAAGTACTGGAATAATTTAGTATGGCCTGACTTCTCCATCAAATATTAGATTACATAATTCTCTTATAAGCAGAAGTGGAAAACTGCAATGCTTTTCTCAAACCAAGATCCTAATCCCATTTTTCTTCTTGTACTGTGTGTCACATTTTCAGAACAAAATCCAGTCTTTACCTTCCATATTTTCCTACCTGTCACCCTTACCTCCACAACATGCCTCCTTCTTGATACCATCCCTCCATTCCCTAATGTCTCTATGTCTCTCTCTCATACATTCCTAAATCATAAGAGTTACTGTATGGAGAAAGGACTCTTAACCTTTTCATCTCTTTACTTAATTTTTACATGCAGTGATGTCCAGAAAGCAACAAATAAAATCTCTAGAAACTTGTTTTGTTCAAGTTTCAAATTTTCAGCACCACGCTTAACATATCACCTGATTATTTTCTTCATTTTACTCAGATGCCTTGATTCTGCTTTGATGGATCTATTTTGGAGGTATAGAAAGGGAAAAGGCCACTATGCCTTTTTTCATTCACGGATCATCACTGTGTAATATAAATCACATTTTATACAGTATGAAAATACTTGTAAAACCATTTAAAAAGTATCACATTAATTATCAATGTAAATATTTAAATTTTTAGCCTGTAAGACCAACTCAGAAGTAGAACCATTCTCAAGGAAGCATCAGAAGATTATTCCTTGTTTTTTTTCTTTTTTTTCTACCTTTACTTTTCACTTTTCTACCTTTACTTTTGCGTATGTGAAAATTTATGACAGTAAGAAAAGATGTTGAGGCATATATACCTATTAATGACTAAATTATTAAAGTGAAACAAAATAAAACCCAGATTATTTTATTCATTCAAAATTGTGTTCTTCTATTTAGAGAAAAGTAGCTAACACGTTATTAAAAATCTACTTTAAATGATATCAAGTTAATTGCAAGGTTAACCAAAACATGTAGTAGAGAGCTCTCTTCAGTAAAAATTTATGACGAATTTCTTATATGAATATCATGTTTAACAAGTCATTAACATACATTTAAGTAAAATGTTTTTAGGATGGAATTTTTGTTTCAAAGTATTTTTACAGGCTTTTGGGCTAAATAATAGGTAGATTTATTATATAGATGAATAATTTCTCCATTTTACCACACTGTTGTAACATCAGAAAGACAATGGACGCATTCATCTCTGCTTCACTATGGGAAGTTTTGTGAAATGGTTCTGGAAAGTGACTTTATGTGATAAACCTCATCTTTTGCACATAATTCAACTTTCTTATCCCCTTGAAGCCACTGCAATGGCATACTAAACTTCCTTCTGTGCAAGTGTACAAGGTAGTCTAAGAAGGAAAATGGTAAATCTTACAGGTGACATTCACAATGTGTCAAAATTACCACACTTCTTTCGTGATGCTAAAGATTTACCTTTTCCATGTTTGCTTTGTCATTTTAAGCTATAAATGTGACAGGAAGAAATGTAACTAAAGCCAATAGTATTTTATTAGAAAAGATGGATTTTTTCTATAGTATTTCAGTATTTTATTTCTCTTGATTATTTTTCCTGTAATTTGTTTCTTTCCTAGGCCATATGTGTATTTATTAGTTTTGTGTTCTGGCTCTAATGACAAGATAGAACTGGGCCCTCATGACTAATGGATGAAGGAAAGGTGTAAAGATGATAAAGCCAGATTTTTTCAGTGGTGTCCAGTGACAGGAAAGACGCGACGCCTTCCAGTTTCAACCATTCTGTGATTCTGTGAGTAGTGAGGGGATGTTGCCGTACTGGTTTCTGTTAAAAGAAACAGAATCCAAACAAATCCAAAGCATGAACTGTTTGAATTTACTATGATTTATCATAGCAGTAGTCAGCTGAAACTTTTGTGACATTTATCACAACAACGAGGTTTCCCAGAGAAGCTGTGGATGACCCATCCATGGAAGTGTTCAAGGCTTGTTTGGAGGCGCTCTAAGCAACCTGGTCTAGTGGAAGCTGTCCCTGCCCATGGCAGGGGATGTTGTAACTGCATGACTGCGGCGTTGCGTATTTTTGCCCACTCCTGTGNGCACATGTGCTGGCTCTAGGCTTCTGGGAGCCACCATGAAATAAAAGATCTTCTGCAGTCCTCATGCGGAGAGCATTCTCACCTCCTTTATTGTCACTGTGTTGCGGGACCTACAGCTTTCCAGAGCATGCAAGGAGCAGCCTGGAAGAGGCATGGGAAGCAGAACAGCCGCTCTCCCCGAGCAAGCCTCTCTGCGCTCTCCGAGAAGGCTGTGGCATGCCATACCACCGCGGGGGACCGACACACCACAACAGATGACCTTTAAAATCCCTTCCAAACCAAACCATTCCATGATTCTATGATAATATTTCTGACATCCTGTACACAGTAGTAGCATTTTCACCAATTGAAAACCTTTCTTTCTTGAAGGTAAATGCAATGTGTAGCTCAATCTGTTGAACCACTCTTAAGTAATGTTGTTATATATTTTTTGCAAAGATATAAAATTAAATTGCATGAATTGAAAGCATCCTCCTCAATTGCAGTGCAATACAGCTAGCACACAACAAAGCAAAAGAACAATCAATTCAAGAAATCAAGTTCAATACTGCAACAGTAATGAGGTTGGTTTTAAATTGTGGCAGGGGAAAAAAAACCAAAAACAAAGGAAGAAAAGACTGCTATTGATAAGCAATACAATAGTGTAAGAAATACTGCACAGTTTTCTATACAGGTAAAGACTATATTGCACATGCTGCATGATTATTTTTATTTTATTTCAAAGTTGCTACTTAACTAATAAGGAATAAAACTACAAAAATCATGTTTGGATGAAAAGCAGTATTAAGAAAACTTCATATTTCTGCAAGACACTATAAATTATTTAAATGCATTTTTTCAGCAGTTGCTTTCTAAGAAATCATTTTTATCAATTACTCACATGGCTGATCTCATACAAAAATGTACCATGTTACTCAATGCAATATATTTGCCATAGATGATTCTATCTCAAAACACTACTCTTTTGAGTACTGTGAGGAAATAGGCATTTTTGGACCCTCCAGCAAATCTAATAGCTGCAGTATCAGTATTGAAATTAAGAGTTTTAAATAAAATAGTGATGTGAAAACTGGTAAATCCAACTAAAAAGGTCTCTTAGTCAGGATGCTTCCTGAATAGTGTATGGGAAAACAGAGAATTTTCCAAAGGACATAGCTTAATGCCTTTTCTCCAGTAAAAGGAGTATTGTCCAAAGGAATTTGCACCTGGTGATACAGAGCAGTCAGAAACAGTAGCATCTTACATAATGTGTGCACCTGGGAGGACAAAATTAAGTGAGGGCTGTGAAAACTTCTGACTGGTTGATGACAGTTTGAACACAACAAAGGGAAAATTGTAAAGGCACATAGAGAGTCTTTTGAGGATCATAAATGTTGTTCATTACTGGCTTGTTTAAAGCTTTTCCAACTTAGTAATGTTGTCAGGGCACCCTAACTAAGAGTAACACCGTGGTGAAAGATGATCCAGCACACTGAACATGTCAAAATTAAGATTTTTCTTTCTCCAATGATAATTATGCAGTGAAAAAATTCTAGTTTTTCTAAGAACTAATGTGTTGTCTCATCATAATTTTTCTTTTAGTCAGGTCTGTATTATGCTTTTAAAGAAAAAGATACCATATAGAAATGTAAACATCTGTATAGGAAAACTAACTTTGAGAGACACCTGATATTGTATGTAAAATCAAGTTGTAATTCACTAGGGTTTATATATTTAACTTCCTCAGGTTCTCTTGAAAATCTCATCTTAGTATATGGACTGCTTTATCTTTTTTATGTATTTCGCTAATGTTTTTTATTTAAAAAAAAATTATTTCTCTGTCTGTGATAGATATGTAGATAATAACTTTAGACACATCTTAATACCCAATACACTTCATATATTCCACCACATAGGAACTTTTCAATTGATTACTTATTATTACTATCATCCAATACAGAGCAGAATTCATATTTAAAACCAAATTTTGCAGTAAATGGAATCCATTAATAAATAATATTTGAAAATGGTACTTTATATTGATGTAATTTTGATTTATTTTTCATACTTTATATAAGGAAAATTAAACATAACTAAACACAAAGATGACTTTGTAGGAAGAAATCCTTAAAAATGCCCCCGGGTTCCCTGCAATTTGTGTCTGCTCAGCAATTCCTTCAGATAAAAGTCAGGGTTAACTGTGCCCAGTTCGTATCAAACCTGATAATTTCCTCCTGTCCAGGAGAACTGCTCTTATCACCAGGAGCAACCCCAACAGAGAACAATGATAAAGCATGGAAATTCTGTATAATCCTACTGTCATTTTAAATCTCTGATAGGGGTCAGTAAGTAAAAGGATGAGACAGTGACAGAGAGCACTCTGTGCTTTCATTAGGCGTGTTTGACTGAGCTGGCATGTAAGGATGTGATGGAAGCAGTTTCCTCTCCTGGCTACACAAACTGTCAAATATAATAAAACATAAAGAAAAATGCTGTAGTTTTGTTACTAACTTACAGAAAGGCACAGATGCATTGTTTACTTCCATCTAGAAACTGGGCAGCAATATCAAGAATTAAGTTCTGCTTCTCTATTCCTGTTTTAATTTTAAAATAGTTATTAAGGGTTCATATGAGAATATTTTTAAAAATAATAAAAATTTCTGTTAAAATGGCTTAACTGCAAGAGTGAGCCATACCTGAATAAATTCTTCTCAAAACTTGTTTGGAAGAGAACAAAACCAAAATAATGGAAGAGAAAAATTAAAATATTTTGAAGGGTTTTATACAATTTTTTAAGTGAATATTTCAGAAAAAAAATCTAAAAGCCTCCATAGCAATGTTTGTAGCTGGAATTAATATACTGAAAAAATGCCTCTTGGAAATTATTACAAGGAAAATCAAATCTATTCAATACTGACTTCACAGAATCCTCCCATTTTTACTAGTTTGCTACAAAAATACAAATTAGTTGTTTAGTTTTTGAACCTGAACCTTTTGGTGAAATTCTCTAGCCTGCAACTTATGAAGTTCCGTAACTGGAATGACAGATAACCATGACACTGCTTCATAAAGGGAGGTATTGTGGAACTGGGGAAAGGACTGTCAGCGCTTAGGACAACTCAGCATTGGATGGAAATGGGGGCAATGAGGTGCTGAAAGATTCTTTGAAGGGGCTGTTCTGTCGCAGAAGTTTATGGCAGAGACCAGACTGATGAGAGATGAGGCTGGAAAGAGGCACTTCCTCCTGGGGACATTATTTTAAAGAACAAGAGAATTCTTCACCCTTAAGCAAGTGTTTTCTTTGCTGGGCAAGACAAGTAAGTTATATTTGAAGCTCATACACCAGTGCAAAGTGATTTGCAAAGGAAAGCAAAAAATTTCTCAGACTCATTAATCAGAGTATGAGACAGACCTATATTGTATCACCCCGGAAATACCTGCTTTGCATCATAAAACTACTTGACCTAAAGGAATTGAGGAAAGTTGTACTTCTATTATTCAAACAACACCTGTGCTGAAAAAAAATTACATTTGGGTTAAACCTCGCTATCAGTTAAGAATTTAAAAATTAAAACTCCAGTTTTAGTAATATCATAATAAAAATCTTGTGTTATACATTAAAAGTAATCATTACAATGTGTAATTTCTCTGATGACAGAATAAAATTTCTATGTTCTCTATAAATTTTGTTTCCTCAGAGGATTTTAGAACTCTAGAAAATTTTATGCTGTATCAAAAACTGTGTCTACCAAGCCATAAATTTATTCTAAGCTATTTATTTAAGTTATTTAAGACTTTAAGTTATTCCATTTTCTCATACACTATATTTGATTGTTCCCACACATATTCAAAATTAATTCTGCCATATCATAATAATATGTTACTTTTAAATTCTTTTCACTTCTTCTAAAACTTTTACCCTGCAAGGTGTTTTAGGTTATAATAATGTATTGTGTCAATGCAGAGGTTTTATTATGCCCTCCAGTATGAATTCTGTATTGCTAATAAATTCTTAAATTTCAATTGTCTGTGTTTCATAACATGTGGTGCAACATACCTCTCTCTTCTCAATAGAAAATATATTAGTATTTAATGTTAAAGCATAGTGGCAACACAACCATAATCGATATGTATTTCATATCATTACGTGTAGAATCAGCAGGATTTTAAAGAAACTTCACTTAATTTGCATTTTTATCTAGTTTTATTTTCCTTTATATACGTACAAAAAATTATCATTGTACTCATTAAAGAAAAAAATACAGAAAATTAAGATTTATTTCTTAGGTCTTCTGGGTTGGCAAATCTCTCCAATCCTAACACCTAAAAATTCTTTTGACCATTCCTTATTTTCTTTTCAGATTTATATTCTATGCCACAATGTATTGCTTCCCTACCAAAAAAGAACACACAACTGTATAGTGAAAGCACTTTCAGAACTCCTCAGGAAATCACTCCGTGGTCTGCAATCATTACTTTTATTTCTGTGCCACAGAATCCTATTCCAGCTTTTATCTTCCCACTGGAAAGAATTTTCCTGTTCAAAGACTCAGTTCAAACAGGCTCACACAAACTCTATTGGAGATGTAAAATAATTGTATCTGGAAAATTTCTAGATAAATGGAACAACAATGAAATAATGAAGAAGAATGTTTATTTGCTTGTTTTCATTTTTTTGAAGACCTTGGCTCGTGAATTTGAAGATCAGTTTGAAGAAGAAATTACTCAGTGAATTTTTTTATATTTCAGATTTATATCATCTCATTGGCTTCTTAAGCATCAGACTCTTCTAAGTAAAAATAATCTCCTTTTCTCCTGGATAAAATACAAGAGTTTGGAATAAAGACAATCTCTAAAAGAGGCTGTTACAAACATGATAACTCCAGGAGGGCTTATAATAGTGGCTAGAGACCTTTTAGGGATTAGTAAATCAGAGGACTCAGAAACAAAAAACAATCTTTGTTGGACCTTAGAAGGTTAAGCTCAGGACTGAGCTGCTGCTCAAATCAGTCCTTACTTTATCCCGCGGAATACGTTTCATTCCCAGTGGTCCCAGCTAGCCCAGAGATTTGAAGTTATTAAGCTTAGCCTTAAGTTAATGGATAATACCACCGGAATACGATTTCAGAAGAATTCCTGTCCTGCTTAAGTCACCAACACACCAACAAGGCTCTTGTTAATTTCAGAAAAGACAGGATTCTTCCACAGAATAATGAACTACAGGACATGCTTTCTTCATTTATGTAAGTTTAACCATGAATTACCATGAAAAAATGACCTTCCATTAAGAATGTACTTTTTTTTTCTTTTAAAACAAATTTAAAAGAGAAAGCAAAATATTAGAACTTACATTCAATATCAAGGTACATGCTCTTTTGGTGCCCACCAATTCTACTTGCCGCTTCACAGTCATATCTCCCTGAATCTGACAACTTCACATCTTTAATATGCAGTGACGATTTTCCATGCTGCCCTTTGACTTCTATACGGCCATCTGGGCTCTGTTTACATCAATTCAGGAAAAAAGAAGATTTTATATATTTATATATGTATATCAATGTAGAATTTATATATTAAACACTATTGATAAAAATGACTGAAAGCATCTCTTCACCTGTGGTGAATTTATTACTGACAGCTAAGCAGCTTCTAAATTTTCCACATAAATTAAAAAAAAAAAGTAGAAAAATGTTCTCTTTCTAGGCAGTATAATCAAAGGAATAAGTACATGCTTAAAGGAACATTGTCAAGGGAAACCACAAAACATATCAAATTATGACTGCAATAGTGAACTGCATACTCAAAACTTCTTTATGATCTCACTCACTGTGCTATGATACTGTGGTGAAGAAAAATGCATAGATACAATATTATACCTAAGATTACAGACAGCATTATCTCTGGTCCTCACAACTGCAGCTGTGAAACTGAATAGAAGTAACACCTCAGACAATGAGCAAGTCCCAGAACCTCACAACTGGTAAAAAATCTTGAACCATAAATGCAACTACAATTTCTGGATTTCAGTTCCTTTTCATTCCACGGAAAAAGACAAGGGAGAAAAATTAATGCTGCCTTCCAGTTTTCTAGAATATAAATTTTATAAAAATCCTTACCCATAAGGCCCTTCCTTCCCCCTCACTGTCCCTCCCCACAAAATTATTTGAATTTAAAGGGTTTACAAATATTAGGGAAAACTAAATAAAGTGATTTAAAGAAAAGGTCCTCTTTTTGATGCTTCAAACTTCATGAGGTATTATGCCTGAGGAAAAAAGTTATTTTCTTCTGCTCTTTACTTATAGAATCATACAATACTTTGGATTGGAAAGGACCTTAATGCTCATGTCATTCCAACCCCCTGCCTGGGCAGGGACATTTTCGACTAGATCAGGTTGCTCAGAGTCCCCTCCAACTTGGCCTTAAACACTTCCAGGGATGGGACAGCCACAGCTTCTCTGGGCAACCTTTGGGAAATTTGTTGTACTTTCTTGTCTCACTTTTTTTGTTTAAGGGAAAAAACTCTAAAAGTGATTAAAAATACAGATATTAACCTACCTTCATTATAGTAAGGTGGAAAACGGACGAAAACAAAGTAACTCTATCACTGCATGACATTAGACTTGAAGCAGATTTTTATGTTCAATGCTGTAATATACACAGTCAAGTTTACTGCATTTTACACTAAATACTCACCAAGTGGCAGCTGATGTTTAAGTGGCTGAGCTTTTAACTCAGTACAATTGTTCCTTGACTTAATACAGGAAATGTGCACACAATTTAGACCTTAAAAGATTTGATGTAAAGCAGTCAAATGAAGGATTCTGTTTATCATGATTTCTACAGAAAGAAAAGTGTTCTGATCCTATGTCAGAATCCAAGTAGACTGAATTTTGTTTCCTGTGAAAATGACTCAGCATAGGTACCTAAATGAAAGTTCTTGAATTCTAACCCAGGAGCCAACATAAACCTCTTTGGACTGGTAAAAATTAGCAAATAAGAACAATTAGTTATCATTTTTAATACTGAAAATTCTATTTCCACAATATACTTTTAAAAAAAGGAAAATAAAAGTTATGATGTTGCTAGTAAACGTGTTACAGTAGTGAATGTCATGGCTTTTGGAAGGAATTCTTGGGATAATTAAAATGAAATTGTTTTAAACGAAAACAATAAGTAGTTTTCTAATTTCTAATATACAAAGTACTTGTTTATATATATGTAAAGTACTTCCTATGACATAATTAATAATAGCTATGAGTATTTTCTTCTTTTTTTTTAAATATCAAGCATGTAATACCATGGTCAAACTACATTATTCCTACCTAAAATGTATATACACTTCAGCAATTTAATTTCTGATTCTACCTTGATGACAAATATTTCCTCAAGAAGTTACATTTAAAACTGTGAAACAACCTGTGACAGTGAATCATAGATACTATAGTAAATACTTTATTAGTGATTCATTAGTTCAATACTAATCTCAAATACTTTAATTCACTAATACATATTTCACTATAAGTAATTCCATATTTCCCTAAGCACATATATGAGTACTAACAGATGTTATAAAACAAAATAATAATGAAAATAAGCCCAAAGATCCTTAAATTAAATAGCTTTTACAGTAATTTCTCAATCTCATTTTAGCTTATCTAATTATTTTCTAATGCTGATGGCAAAAATTTAGTCTGTACTCAGTATAATTTTCCTATGTTCTCACATTCTCTTATTGAAATGTAGATGATGTAATATATCTTAGATTTATAGGTAGGACAAAACCCAAGCTAATAAATACTCTGAATGATAGGAGATTTTCACATGTCATTTATTCTTATAATCAAATATATGGTAGGAAACATTGTAAGAGGGATTTACTAGGTTCAAAGTCCATAAAACAAATAAAACAAAAATTGTAGGCAAGAAAATGTCACTAGACGTATCATAAAAATATGCATTTACTAAAAATAATTTCTACTTTTTTAAAGTTCTTTTGTTAAAATTTCTTACTAAATCAAACAAAATTTCTAAAATGTGTTCTGCTTCATTGCTTATAATGCATATTATACTGTGGCTTCTTAATAAACAATCTAAAAAGTCCTGTTCCCTGAGTCTATTCTACAGATGGATCGGTGTACAAATCCATCATTTATTTTTTTTACAAACATGGTGCAACACCTAATTAAAAATATACTGATAGGCTGGCATTCCTGAAGACAGAAACACGTGAAAGAAAACAAGAGTATAAATACAGACCAAGAAAATTCCATTAACAAACAAAGAAACAACTAACTAAATACATACATGAAAGGAAATGTTTTGATGCAGGCATCTCTATCTGTGAGAGGATTCCCAGAATATGATGGAGATTACCACATGCAAATCAAAAATGCTAGTTAGTATGGTGAAGTTTCACAAGGACTTCAAAAACACTGGTGTAGCTGTATTATATTCCTTTATGGTATAAGTCAGATAAGAGAGATCTGGGTAAATAATTCAAGGACATGTTGTGATGACACAAAAAAGCACAATAACAGTGCGGTTGAGTATGGCAAAAAGCAATGAAGAAACTGAACAAAAATTGAATATGCAGTGTTAACCCAGAGCGAAAACTGAAGCCACACTATTTACATTTTTCTGTTCTTGTGAAGAACATTATTAAAACCAGGATATGCTGACAAAGCAGAAGTTTCTAACCATTGGTAAACCCTTTCTCGCATTCATTTCTCTCCTGCACTAATTATGGAGAACACACATTAGGACTATGTCTGGCACCGTAACACACCAAAACATGAAGAGGCACACATATGGGAACACTACACCTGCCCAGTAATCCTCAGGAGAAATCCCCACTGGGAGCAAAGCTTTGGAGTTGCCAATGGGCCAAAACCAAAACATAGACATGATCTCTATAAATTAACAGTGTCAGTAACTCTCAAGCTTGCCTGAAATAATGATGGATACGTACTAAATTGGGATATTCTTTTTATTTCCTTTCAAATACTATAGCATGAGAGATGTAGAACCTGTATTTTATTTTACTGCTTAATATTAATAAATAGCATAAAAGGGACAGAACAAACCCCTAGACAATCATTATAGTCTCAGTGGCCCAATACTCATGATTTGTGCTCATTCACTGAATTACTCAGTATCTCGTACCACCATGGAGCATGAACAATCATTGAAGTCTCAAAAGCATGAGGTTAAGACAGTTCCATACAGATTTACATATTCTTTAGAAAGAACGATTATGTTAACAGACACTTACACTCTTAGACATTGGAAGAATGACAAAGCCTTCACAAGTTACATTTTCACATCATTTTAAAAATTATAATAAAATCTTAAGAAATGAAATATTTTTCATGGTTACTGTTAATTGGAGAATTTCATAGAAATCATAAATAAAAGTGGGGATTTTGAGGCTTTGGTGGTGGGGTTTTTTTCCCCATAACTTCATCACCAGCATAAAGCTAAAATACAAGTGAAAAGTCTTCAGCAGAGACTTTGAAAAATGTTTTACATAGGTAAAGTCATTTTGTGATTTTATCCTCATAAAAAGTGCATTCCCTAAATTAAGAAACAGAAAAGCCCTTTTATTTTGAATACTGATAGCAATCTATTTCTCTGCCATTGGTAAAGAAAATTTTTCTATAAAGGTCTCCAAGTAAAACTATCCAAAATGACACCACATAAAAAGTACCTTCTGGGCAATAACAAAAAAGTGAAAATCTTCTGCACTTGCAATACTGTGACTTACGTAGTTAAACACAAATGACTCCTATGCTAATCAAAAAATGAGAAATATTGCACAATTTGAGATAAATTGAGTGCTACAGGTTCTGTAAAAGTAAATATATATTTTTGGTTCTGATAAAATTCTTGTCATACTGTACGTGTTATTCTACTCCTTGACTTCTTCTGTCATGCTCTTGCTTCCTGAATGGCTCCCATACTTTGTAGTTCCACATGCGAATATTCCTAAAGGCCTGACCAGCTGATGCTGACCTGACTGGTCTACACACAGCTTCAAAGTCAAGAACCAGAGCTTCCAAGGCAGTACCAGAACAATGATAACTCTGAATTTCAAGGGTTCCACATGCAGAGATGATGGGGATGTGATCAGGTAACATCTGCAAGGAGACAAGGACAGCTTCTGGAACAGAATAAATTATTGAGGTACCATGGAGTGTTCAATCTGCAAAATTCCACTGCCATTTTAGTAAAATCAGTGTAATTTTTCAGGAGAGGAGTGTTAGCTGATTACAATGCTCAAAAATTGTCGTTCATTTACTAACTGTAGAAAGCTGCACTTGGGCAGAGGTGGATGGTGTGGTTAGCTGATGAGTTTGATTTATCAGCCAATACTCCAGCTCCCACTGAGGGAATGTAGAACCAAACGAGATGAAGTTGTAGGGCTGCCAAAATTTGAATTTTGAGTTGGCTGAAAACAAGAATGGAAGGTAAGAACAGTTGCAGAAATTGGTAACTCATTTGTAGGTGGATTTTAGTAAAGTTGCTTGGATGGTTAGAGCAGCTGACTTCCCTCCTAGAGTTTAGCATTTGGCTGTTAAAGTACTCCTTCAACCCCTGAAGTCCAAGTGCAAGACTGCAAGCAAAAAAATCCCTTCATTTAAAATCTAGACAAGTTGAAATATCTTTATTTGTTTTTCTTCTAATGTTTAAAGCTTATTCATGAGCAAAGTGCCATCACTGTCCATAGTTAAAATGCTACAGGTCAGTTTTGCCTGTCATATTTACCAAATATGTCTCCTGACATCTTGCGTACTTTAGTATTATTTTGGATGTGCACTGCATATATTAACCTCAGAAAAGATGAAGAGGTAGTGGCTTAGAATTGAGACTTTTTTTCTTTTGCAAAACATGGAGCAACATAGTAAAGAACAGTCACTGTAAGGATGTGTAACTTGAGTAAAACCTGCAGGTATTTTAAATTTCCCACAAAGGATCTGTTTCAGATGCACATGGTCGAAGATCCTCATATTGCAGGGGGGAAGGATTGAAAAAAATCCTAGTTCTTCCTTCTTTGGATCAAATTGTTAAAAATTGCCAACTCATTATGTGGTCTTGCTCATGTTTCCAGTACACATCACTGAATTTTCAAGGAGAAAACAAATATTGATTAACAGAATCATCTTTGGAATTTCACAAATAACATTTTTTTAGGAAGTTTTCTGATTTCACGTTGTGTTCGCATCCACATGAGAGGTAACTTGAGGTCATATACTTCAGGCTGATGCTTCTTATATGTGAGATTAAGCAGATCTTAATTGCCCATGAAAATGTTTCTTGAAGCAGCATGAAAGATAAGAATTCTGCAACCTGACATGGTGATACTAAATGATGATAAAATTCCAGAAGTCTATTAAATGTACGTGACCAGCAATTCCTAGTCTGAAAATCTACCTTTGATGATGAGAGAAAGGGCTGTTAGTCACAACAGCCATCATCGTGTAGAAGCTGATGGAAGCTCCCTTCTGGATTATGGATGGTATATTCACAATATTTCCCATTCTCTTCAGGTAAATGTATTCTATCCATGCACCTGTTGGAGACAGCAGAAAATTCCAGAGTATTGCTATGTGCATATGCCTTAATGTCCAGTGAATCAGAATAATGCTACAGCAGTGTCTTGGACTTCAGTGATTTTTATAGGAGACCTTGTGATATTTTAAAACTTCAGCTTGTTAGTTATATATGTCAGCATGCTGCAAATTCCTGAAATTCTAGGGATTTGTTTTTCCACAAAGAAGAAATTATTGAAGCACCTATTATTTGTAGATCTATAGTGTAGCACCAGGGAAGTCACAAGAAAACCTAATGTTGAAGAAAAAAATACTGTTGTTTTGAATTTCTGCTCAGCTGCAGACACACCAGTTACTTTTATAGAATTCAGATTGTAAATGGCAGCAGGTTCTATGCAGGTTGTTAGTAGCATGTACAGTCTCAGGAAACAATGTGTTCTTGAATGCTTCATACAACTTTTAGAAATTATGAACTGATATTTCATTGATTCATGCTGGCATTTTTTTCTAACTTAAGTCATTATGCAAAGAGATGATATGTGAAATCCTCACAACAAACACTAAGACATGAAATGGAAAACGGAACCTTTTTCCTTCACTGGTTTTTACTCAACAATGCATATGTAAGAAAAATATTTAAGAGAGAAAAAATGATAAGCAGCCATTCAGGATTACTTCTGCTAAAGATGCAAATCCTAGATGTAAGTCACAAATCTTAATGATGCAAATCACAAGAAATAAATGGTTAATGATTTTTAATGGCAAAAATATTAGCATCATATCAAATAAAGTTGTAGAGTAGAACAAGCATTAGTGTTGGCCATGATAAATAATAGTAATCACAAATGAGTGTTTATAAGTATAGCAGAAATACTACAACTCTAATAATTACATATGCACTTTGTAATGAGTAATCCTGTTTCACTCATAAATACTGTATTTATTGGCTTTATTCCTAAGAATTTTGCTGACCTGAATCTACTCCAACACTGTTATGATGCCATTAAAATATGTGACTCAAATGGATTCAGGCCAGCAAAATTCTCAGGAATAAGACCTTTAAGTACAATGCTCTTATTCAATACAGACCTCACATAAAACAGCAACTAAAAATAATGATTTTACTATACAGTTGTATCTTACTTTAAACAATCCAATCTTATTGTAACTTGGGACTGGAGGTGGTAGTTCTGTAACTTTAGTGACCAGCAAGTGAAACGGGGAAGAAAGTAAAAAGGAAAGAAACTAAAGGAACCTGTGGCTGGACACACATGAAGACAAAGCATGCAAACTTACTGCATTACAAAATGGACACAAATAACTTGAAGCTGACCCAAGGCAGGGTGAGGGTGATTAATCCTTTTCTACTTTTTTTGTTTTGTTTTCTTTTTCTTTGTTGTGTTTTGGTTTGCTTTGGGTTGGTTGGTTGGTTTTTTTGTTTCATTTTAAGAAAAGAAAGCACTGTCAGCTTGTCTCTGGTGTCTGCGTGATTATAAGAAGGAAAGGAAAACTAAGAAGCTTTTGTATAACAATTTTAACTATGGTGTTATTTTTCCCTCTTTATTACTTAGATAATTTGAATTAAAATGTTCAAGTCATTATGATTCAACTAAGAATAATTGCTCGGTTTATTTTGTTTAAACTGATATTACTTGGACCAATAACAAATTCTTAGATATATACAGGTTGTATACCCCTCCTGTCCATGAAACTTTGCTGTAATATATGACAACCTTTAAAATTACTACTACTGCAAGAATTTCAAATAGACCTTAGTTCATGTATATATACATTAATTTCATTTTCACAGAATTCATATTCAAACCTTGACACAGTCTACTTTTGGTTGCAGGGGTAACTGATGTAGTGGGGGTATGTAGAAAAAAGGAAGAAAATAGAAAAAAAAAGGGTTGTTCAGTAGCTGTATGCAGCTTGAGATACCTCCCAGTTTACTGTAAAGTTGATGTGTATTTTGCTAAAATTATTATGGCTAGACAGCAAATAGGAAGTCTGTCTGGAAACTGGGATGAGGCAGAGACCTGCAGGGACATATGTAAGCAACAAGGCTCCCTTAGGGGATGGAAAGTCACGGAAGGCCAGAAAAAGGCACAGCTTGAGTCACAAGGTAAAGAGAATTGTCAGCAGGACAGATCCTGATCTCATGGATCACAAAATCTTTGCTCACAAACCCTGATAATTCTGAAGGGCTTTTTGCAACTGAAGAAACAAAAGGAAATTACTGCAGTAGAAAGCAAAATGGAGAAAGTGAGGTAACCTGGACATAACTGAAAGGGCATTTGTTTTCAAGTAGTTTTATTTAATTGATGTCCTGAATGCAGTTCTTAGTTTCTCTATTTACATTTCTATATTTATAAATATGGATATAAATAAAAGCTTATGCTGGATATATCAGCTAAATTGGGTGTTTGCTATTACGGAAAAATGTCGTGCTACTAGGGTTTGAAATAAGTCGGAAGCAGATATTGCAACGTGGCAGCACAAACACCCATATGTCATTCTCCTGGGGAACGTCTCGTTGAGAAACAAAATCTTTAAGTCAGTCTATTGCTTATTTTCAGTCAGCTTACAGGATTCCTGACTCAGCTGTGCACATTAGGAAACTGAATCTATTATTAAATTATCAGAAGTTATGTATTAGTACATTGATGAAGAAACAGATCTGTAATAACACATTAACTGAAGAGACTATGTGGATAAATTAATGACAGCTGAAATATCAGTCACAGCTCTAGAATTCTCTGGTATGCGGGTAAAGTGGAAGGGAAGACTGGGACCTAGAGGAAAGTAATCATTTTCTGGGTGAGGAAGAAAAGGAAAAGCAGGAGTGAGTCAAAAAATGTGAGAAACAGCCCTTTAACCAAGTAATATAACCCTGAGGATTTTAATGTTATGTATAAGCTACCTATAGGACATATTAAAGCATGTTAGATGATCATCTTGCAGTAAATATTTCCACATGCTATTAATTCATTGAATTTTGTCATAAATGTCACAACTTCATTTGCACAAGCAGGAATTTATAGAAAGACAAAAAATCATCTTATTGTTAATGACATTATTTATGCAACACTTAGAATTTTCAATAACACAGGTTGAGCCCATGCATAGATGGGAGTTCTTTTGACCATAAATCAAAACTCAGACCTATTGTCCATTTATGCAGTCCTAAGAAATATTGTTTGCTGAATTTCATAAGCTGCCAGTAAAGGATGGTGCAGAGTCTACACTTTTCCCAGTGTGCAGAAATAACAACTTAGATGAAGTTTCACAGCCTCCTAACTAGCAAGACATTCACTGGTACATAATCATTGTCCTGTTAAAGTATCATAATTTCACTGTGTTTGAAATCTGAGAATTGGTATTAGTAGTAAAAATAGTTTATGAGTAGATGCACATGGAGAGATTGCACAGTGAGAACATGACAGGAAAATATGGGTTTTTTATAAGCATACTGAGGACATTAATAAATTATCAAGAACTAATTATTACACAGAGCTTAGATTAAAAAAAAAACCAATGGATTGAAAAATTGAAAACAAGCTTTTTCTTTCATCCTGGCTTTGACAAAAGTTAAGTCAAAACACTTAAATTCTCCTAATATATACAGGTATCAAACTGCCTTTCAGGTCAGGAAAACTGCAGACAGATTTTAATAGCATAAAACACATTTTTGCCAGCATTGCTCTTCTGATTGTGCCATTGACTGTACTCGCTCCCAGTATAGGCAGTATGTAGAAAATGCAACATTTCTGAAGTCTCTTGAGAAGGTCCTGCAGTACATCAGTGAATGACTCCAGCTGACTAGTCTATAAACTGTGGATGTATTACCTAGTGTAACATTAGGTGCAGATTCTCTATTTCACCAGACAAGCTACAGCTATTTGGAAGTTCTTAAACCATTAGCAAATAACACAGCTGATACTTAGGCTGAAGCTCATGAAACCGTTTGTGTTGTAGAAGAAATATTCCAGTCCAAGCTGCACTGGTATTGTAGGAAATGTTACTCCATAAAATGCTCCCTGATAATTTCACTCTTTAGTGTAACAGACCTAGTATCATCACTGACAACTAAATGGAGAAAAACCCTAATACTGGAAGTGAAATAAATACCATTTCCAAGGCTTTATGGCTTTATTTCAGCCAGTAAATGCAGCACTGCAACCCACAGAAGGTACCCAAGAAATATCTATTTGTTGCATAGGTAGTACATAAGCAAATGGATTAAATGGGAAACCATTTTTAAATTTTAAATATAAATTAGATGGGGAAAAGAGTATCCATTTGAAAAACAGATAATTTTGGACTTAATTTAAGGTATACCATTAAAGAACTGCTTAAATTTGTCATGTTCTTAAATTAATGTCTTTCCCTAGGTTGTTTAAGCTTTTAATACAAAAGAGGTTTTAAATTTTACATTTTCTTGCCCTTTTGTCTCCTTTAAATAATCAAGAACTTTGTCTCTGCTTACTTAATTCCTTCCCAGTAGAAAGTGACAAAGTTTTACTGGAAGGAAAAATGTACAGAAATGAGAGAATTCTGAGTTAGTGTAATACCAATACAGACAGCCATCCACACAACATGAATACATCTGTCTCTGTGTATGTACAGGCATTTGAGTCTACTCTGAGTAACAAAAAATTTACCTTCTATCCCAAAAGAGGAACAAATCTGAAGGGCCCTCTGGTCGTGTGGCTAACATTTAGCTTTGAGTTGTCAATACAACCAATACCTCAAAATAATTACTAGCTTAATTTTTGGCTTCATTTACACATCACTGCAGATATTGTTACCTAAAGAAGTGTGTGGAGCTCAGAGGACTGATTGAGCTACTTGAGAACTTGGAAATAGCCACATTGGCTCACAGCTTTCCTACTTCCTCAGATCAACCAGGAAAGCTGCTCTTTCTTTCTAACTGAATACAGTCCTACTCCTCCAAAATCAATCTTCTTGCTCAAATACTGTCACCTCCCAAAACTGTACACTTTTGTTGTAGCTACCTTTAGTTACTGAAGCGTTTGTCCCAACTCCATATTAGTTAGCTGAACATGACATAGAGACAATGAAGGAACACCAAAATGTATTCAGATTTCCATGAATCAGATGGCTCCTGAAAGTCTACTATTCAGTGCTCATATGTGCCCCTTTATCTGCTTACGTTACAGGGTATAAACCTCTATATTCTCAACAGCACTACTTACCTAACATTTAAGTGACCCTGTTGGTCAAGTTCATTTATTTACCTTCTTCCAGTCACAATATTCTTGCTCTCTCATCTCATAGCCTTAATATGTGAAGCCCACTAAAAGTCATTTGGGGCTTAAAATCAAAATAGAAAAGAACTTTGATGCCTGACTGAATTGTTTACACAGTGTTTCAATTGCATAATCTAACACAATTGTGGCTGGCTACATAAATTGTTCTGGCTTGCAGGCCTGTGCCAATATTGCAACAACAAAAATATTCTATGATATTGTAAGTAGAAGCTTTTCACACAATATATAGGTGAAACAGGTTATAACAATTTTCTCCACTTCAGCAGAGAGCTTGGCCTTGTACATTTTCCAGCTATTCAAAGGAGAATTATTTACAAAGAGCAAGATTTGTATAGCTCAGAAAAATAAAGATATCTCCTGGAATAAATTAAAATACCCTAGATACATCTATGTTTTCTGTGATTAATTTCAAATAAAGACCTGACCCTTTATGAGCAAGAATTTAACAGGGCTCACATTGCTGTTTCAAAAGACAACATATTTCACTGACACTGCTTCTTTTTGTGCAGGGACAAACAACATAAACAGGGAGTAAAAAAAATCAGATTCTTTTTATTAACATTTGTAATAGCTGAAGTGAAGTTAATAGGCTTGGGATAAAAATAGACTTGACCTTTCAAAGAAAAAGATTACCTTTGTCTATTTCCTGATCATGAAAACTATGAAAAACTCTACAAGCTCCAACTATTTATGATTTGCATGCCAACAGAAAGTGAATTCAAACTCGGAAAACAAATTAATTATTCGTCTGAACTCTGCAATATTTAGAAACGTCACAGGAAATTTCACAGGGAGAACCAGGTTGTTATTGCAATTGAAGAAAGCAGGATTCAAACTGTTTCTGCGATGTTCATTATAAAATTAAAAATCACAAATTGGATTTTGTTTTGGATACAAGAAGAATAGTATAAGGTATTTAACAGACATTCAGTGAATCTGTATGAAATAGAGTACAAAGTACAGTAAAAAATAGAGTATAAAATCCTATCTTAAATCTTATATACAAGTTGCAACTGGGACATCTCTGTATTGGCTCCTTTCATTCATTTTGTGTGTTTAGATCATAAATTCCTCAGGGTATGCAGCATATGCCTCTTTAGACACATGCTGCTTACAGTGGAGCCACTGTCTGATATCAAGCCCCATCTGTTATTGTAATTTGTATTCCAAAACAGGGCTTGAAATGTTAATTACAAACAGCATTGATCAGCATTCATATTTCTGCTAGAATTAGATACTATGAACGTGGGGCATTAAACTCTGCCCTCACACTTCTCCAGTATACACAGGAATTAGTGACAATTTTGTATCAGCGATCAGGATGTGCTGTCCTTCAGGGACGTGTGTAGAGATGTATGTGCATGTCCAAAATCCATTTCATAACTGATTATGCCAAATCGAATCCAATCACTATCTTTTCTTCTGTTCTAAAAAAAGCAACCCTTCTCCTGCCTCCTCTTTTTACTGGGAAAAGGGCCAGGCCTGCTGGATGCACAGTGGTCTGTGGGAATGTGCCATTTCAAATCTCAGATGAAAGGGGCACAGCAAGGTTGGCACATCAATGCAAGGACAGGTGGTGCTGGTGAATCAGGGACTGGAAGGACAGAGTACGTGCACCAAGCAGAGAGCTTTATCTTGACACTGGAACAGCAGACGAAGCTGTGGCCTTGCACTAAGCCTCCATTTCCATTCTTACACCTCTAATGGTGAGACAAACACCTTCCAGCACACATTGCAATTCATTTACTCAGCCTTAACCACCTCCATGTATTTATGGGCTATACAGCCACAGAAGGATTACAGAGGTCATCTAATGTGACCTCCTGGAAAGCTTTTCATTTAACTTTCAAGAGAAGTCAGAGGAAAGGGAAAGATACCTGTATTTCAAATTCTCAATGAAAGAGAGACCTCACACTGTGTGCTACATTGTTCTACAAGCTAAATGATAAAAGGAGAGAGGAAAAGGCTTCTTTGCTTCTGATTTGAACTCACTTGGCTTCAACTTTCAAATACACACTTCCGATGTACTGAAAATCCTTTATCAAAGCTGTATTTTCCAAAGAGAAAATTATAGAGCTCATACTCATTAATATTATCCTCCTTAAGCCCAGCTGGGTTACTTCTTTGATCTATGACTTTGGTGCATATTTTCCATTCTTTTAGACACAATAAGTTCAAAACTCAGGAAAGCCTATGCCCCAGTCATAAGATCTATCATTGGAAAGAAAACATTTTGAATCCGTGCAGGCTCAGAATGATCTCACATTCAGCAGCCTTCCTCATCCACAGGAGGTACGTTTACATTTTAGCAAAATAAGAACCGTATGATTGAGGAGCTACATACTAAAATTAATAAAAGTAAAATTAAAAAAATAAGAACAGCACTCTATGTGTTCTTTTAATGATCATCAGGTTAATATTTTCGCATGAGCCGTTCTTCCATCTTCTGTGGAAAAAAATTATCCCCTAAAAATACTCTTAATTCAACAGAAATTATGAAGGGTGCATTCTACATCAAGAAAAAACTGCCCCAAAAATTTCAAATATGAATCCCTTGGATAAAGATGATAATTTCTATGTTTATGCATAATTTATGTTGCTGCATGATGAGATATTATTTTAAAAGTTGTCACATATAAGTAATATTTTCAATTTAAGACTATGTTCTGTTGCTCCCCCTTGATTTCTTCAATTCACATTTTCCTTCTCTTTCTGTGGGCAAAACACTGCTGTATTATTTAACAATTATTCAATAATTTAATCACTGCCAGTTTTGTCCCCTATTCACCTAATTTGGTAGGAGAGCATAAGCCAAGCCTTTGGTACCCTAGAGCAGGAGGACCACAAGGCAAACGCAGCAGCATATTTTGTAGCTCAAGAACATATTCAGTATTTCAGAACATTTATTCAAGATTCAGCAAAAAACTCTCCCATGAGCAACACACAGTTCTTTCTTTGGCAAGAACAAAGGAAACCACATAACTGTATTCATGCTCATTCTTTTTATCTTCCACACAGAGTCTGTCAGCACATCAGTAGGAAGTGAATATAGATTTTCATTTGGTTGTCGGTATTACTGAGTTGAATCATAGTTCAGAGAATACTCCAGCAACACATCTGGACAGTTTAACCACCTGGAGCTGGAATTAAGAACATAAGACTGTCCTATATAAGCACTGAATAAATTTCAGGTTTCAATTGCACCAACATTTTTGAGTTTCTTTCTGCTCTTTTCTCTCATTTTCAATATCTCATATAGAAAGTTACTCTGGGAACATTTCAAACATAAGTGAGTGGCTAACATTTGTAACCTTTGAACAAAACATAGTCTTCGCAAGTCAGAAAGATGACTTTTACGTGAAATATTTAAGGAAGAGAGAACCTGCTTTGTCTTAAAGCAAAACTATTAGAAAAAATAGTATATAAATACTGCTATATTGCTCCAAAATGAAAATCACAGAACAGAAAAATGGTAGACAGAGCATCACATAAACTGCCTCAATTCCAGGAAAGGTCAAGTCGGAGACTAGACCAGACCAGACATTCTCCTTTAGAACACAAATAATGGAAGTACATAATTCCTTAATATACAGCAATTCCCTATAAACTAAGTGACATTCTATGTATCGAACGCCGTTCGTGGCAGGATTTCTCTATAGGTTTTCACCTGTGTGTGTTTTTCAAGCAACAGCTATGAATATGCAAGAAAAGGTATTTTGCTACTTGATTATCTGGAGTAAAAATTAGGAATTAGTTATCCAGAAAGATGGTATCTCTTACTTTAACCACTACAGAGAAATTCTGTAGTCTGTGTCAGGAAATTCAGAAGAAAATAATTGCTCAAATACTAAAATAATTATTAAAAAGGGAAACAGAAGAAGAACTCTGTAGAAACACAGCTTGCTATAATCATGGTCAGGAATAACATTGCACCATTCCGTTTTCATTTCACCATTCCACATAATTACAACTTTTGTTCCCACAGTAACTGACTTTGTCCATTGTCATACTGCAATCTTTCTCAACTTACTTTTGAAATAAAAGATGAAAATGGGGAAACAAAATGGGAAAATAGGCTCAGTTTGTCCTCTGTGAGAGGAAGAAAATCCAAGCAGAGAAAAATAGGCAAAAAAAGAAGTGGGAAATAAAGAACTACAAAGTATTCAGATGTTTTTAATTTAAAATATCTTTAAGCGCCACTGTATTTTGAGGATTACTGGACAGAAGCCAAATATACTGAAGAAGGGCTATGTGTAGCCATAATGATTGAGATGAAATTGAAACCATTACTAGGGATTATGCATGACAATTTAAGCTACAGAGATGAATTGCCTTTCAGAATTTAATTGCTTTTTTCTTTTTCTTTTTTTTTAAATTTAAAGTGTAGAATCTCCATGTCTCTCTTACTGCCTTAGAAAATAGGAATTCCTTGTAATTCCAGAGGAATCTAGAATTAATCTGTCTCTAAATTAATTTTCTGCTTACAAAAAGAAGATTAGGCAGACAATACATATTTAGATATTTTATACATTAGAGGTAGATTTACCTTGTCACCTTCAAAGAAAGTCATTCCGTCAGTGGCCCTTTTCCAAGTAATTGCTGGGACAGGTTCTCCTTCTGCTTCACAGACAAGGGTTGCTTTCCCATTCTCAAATGTGGTTTCATTTTTAAGTTGTATTATTTGAGGCTGCACTGTTAAAAATACAAATTGCATTACTGATCCTGCACAAAGAATGTCATATCAAAATCTTTCTTTAAAACCACGTGGGTTTTTTTGTTAAAGAACATTAATTTTTTAATGTTAGTATCTATAAAAGCAATTAACTTTTCTGACCTCAAGTTGCACAGCAACCTTTCCTGTATGCCCCATGACCTGGACATCCTGCTCCCTTGCTGGGATAGAGTGGGATGGGTCCTGGCTGATCTGGCTTGGTGGCTGGGTTTATGTGCTTATCTGCCTCCTTGGAGATAATCAAAACCCAGCTAGACTTGTCCCGAGATGCCTACTCTGGCTGACTCTGGACTAGATGGTCTCCTATTTCAGGCATTCTTTGATTCTATAATCACCTGTGTTTGTCTTCAAATGCATATTATTCAGAAAAAAAGTTAAGAATTATTACCATTCTTTGACTTTGATCTTCAGCAATGTTTCACTGGCCTACATAAATTAAAGTATTTAACAAAATTCCTCAACAACAAACACATTTCACTGATATTAACAGTATGGAGAACTGAAGAGTCCTCTGATACAAAGGTGCTCATCCTTACTTACCAAGTAAACTGGTATCAAGATACACTTAAAAAAAATCCAGATATTGTTTGCATTCTTCAAATCATTCCACTTTATCGCCTCAGTTACATAGCAGGTACATTTCTCAATCTATACTGTACCTTATCAGGTTATTTATACATGCAAGACAATTTCTGGTTACATGGGAATACTTTTACATTGAGGATTTATCTGTACAATATCACACAAGAACTCTGTATTAGTACTGTGCATAGAACATCACTCTCTTCCATGACATTCAAGTATCTTCATTAAAAATTTTTCAGTCCTATATATTACTTCAGATATAATGATTAATATGTTTCTCTGAACCTATTCCCTTTATAGATTGAAGAAGACACTCATCCCCCTGGAAAACCTAACATGTAATCCTGTAATAAGAATATCATTTGGTATGTTTACACCCAAAAGCAGTGAATAAAATTTCCATGAGGGAATCAAAATTTGGCAGCTCTTAAGACTGACTTAATCAACTTTGAGTATATTTGTTGAAATCAATGTATTTTCTAAGCAGTTTTTCTGAGTTTTGCTTTTGAGGAAGCACTACTACAGTGTACTCTTTACAAAACAGAAAATAAAGAGATGTAATCTGTTTTCCAGTGGGGTTAACGAAAGTTTATGCTATGCAAAAGAGCAATACTGGCTTATGTTTGTGGGAGCCAGTGAAAGGGACAGATCCCGAGACAGCTCCCTAGGTTAAAGTGACTAAAAAAGCCTCCCCTAGGATGCCCTGTTCTGCTATGGAAATGTATCCCAGTTCTGCTTCCCCAGTTCGCCTCTCCGCCCCCTTGTACCTTGCCTGCTCCTTTGGAAAGTTCTCCCTTCCCCACTCTCCCATTGGACCTTGTTCCCTGCCACTCACCCGCATTTTCCCATTGGCTCCTGTACCCTAATCCCGCCTATGTACTACCCCTGCTGCTTTCCCTGCCCCCACATATAGGCTGAAAATGTTCAGCCCCTTTGGTCTTTTGTGCTTGGTCCCTTCACGGATGAGGCTCGAATAAACCTGTGCCGTGGAATTCCACACAAAGACCCTTCCTGCCTCTTTGCTGTCGGCTTGTCGAAGAAGCTATCCGGTGCATGCGTGTGTGTGTCTGTGTGAATGCAGTGACTGCCGAGAGACTTTCTGTTAAAGTCGGATCCGGAGGTCGTAGCACCCCACCAGAACAACCCCTGGATAACGACATATGTTCATGGTTTAAAATGGGAAAGATGATCATTCAGGTTGGAATGGACGCCAAGAGGGCTTCTTGACCAGCCTCCTCATCAACACAGCATCAACAGACCCTCTTCAGGTCAGATTGCTCAGGGATTTGTAGAGCACTGTCTTGAAAAATGTCAAGAACAGAGACTAGACAACTCTCAGCATCCTGTTCCAGTGCCTGGCTGTCCTGGTGAGGAGTGTTTTCCTTATGTCCAGTCTCCTGTTTCATTTTATGACTCCTCATTTATAAGCATTGTCTCACAGATGCTACATTCAGCATTACCAAGACGACTAATAAAAACAGGTCCAAACTTGCTACCTGTAGGCACATCACCTACCTTTATCCATTCCCTCCACACAATTCTTGGTCTCACTTCTCATTCCTTTTTTCCATATTCCTTCTGTTGCTCCTCTACTGTCTGTTCACCCTTGACTATTATGAATAAACTATTGTGTGTTTACTGCATAGAGATGAGAAACAAGTAGAATTTTACCTGAAAAAGCACTGAACTAATATCCTGCTTCATTAATATATAAGCTGTAGTGAGTGACATCTTATGCAGAAAGAAAACACCCTGAGTGATCAGGAATTCTTGAAATGTCAACTGGATCCAGAGTTATTGGATGCAGTAGAAGGTCGCAAGCAAATCATTACATCAGGATACCAATTTGGCCAAGAAAATAAAAAACTCCTCTGTGGTACAACAAGGGATGTCAGTGGAAAGACCTAAAAAAATCCCCAGAATCTGAGATAAAAGATAATTATGTTAAACCTCAAAATAACTTCAATTATTACTCTCACTTTCAGGACCATTCAAATGCCTATTAAATATTTCACCTTGGCACTCAGGCCCTCTACTTCTATAGCCATATCACCTGGCTACAACATAATCTGTTCTATCCTTTTCTTCCTTTGATATATCATCATCCCTGGAAAAAGGAAAGAGCTACAGCAGATACAATTTTTTTTTTTAGAGGGATCATACATAGTATTTTATGCCAGAAATTATCAAAATTTATAATTATTTCCATGAAAATTAGCTCCCCATCTGGACAACATGACAAACAATAGAATTTGCTCAAGATGATGCATGTTCCAAAACACAAAAATAACTCTTAACCTTAGACTTATTCTGAGTTCCTTTAAGACCTTCTTCTAATGGATCACTATAAGACAAAAAGTTTTAGCTTGACATTTTAGACAAGAGTGCCTGACATTTAAAGGAATAAGCACTGATTAATCATCAAATACATCTAGCTGACAGTTATTACTTGGAAGAAGAGAGCTCATATGGGGGATATTATTTAATTAATTCATTTTTGTAGGTCACAAGTCAAAACTTACTATTGACTAGAAGTTTTTACACTGTTTGAATACTTTTCAATGACATTTTGGACATTGGAAAATATTAAAATACATTTGTGTACATGTAAATAAAACTATTTGAAAATGCCAAGACTAGTATTGACAGAAATACTGAAACAGTAATTTCCCCCACCCTTCTGCCTCCAATTTTTTAACTGTTCTTTCTAAATTGATAAGGTCATTTGCAAATGGAATTGGTATTTGCTTTTTGTAGTCTGGAAAATATGAAGAAAATAAAAATACAGAGCCTTGGAATGCAAATTCTGGAAGCCTTCGGGTTTTTGCTGATTTCTTCAGTCAAAAATATTGAAATATAGATGTTGTGATGTACTTTAAACATTTGTAAGCTAAATGACCTGTCTGAAATGAAAGAATGCTTGAATACAGAAAGGAGCTAAACTTCATAAAAATTATTTAAGATAAGGAACTGTTACTTCTTGACATGCATTGTTAAAGATGAACAGAGTGATGCTGCCAAATAAAGAAATAATATTTACTGGTTGGAAGGTTTGTTTTTTGAGCCAAGAAGGTTGTTCTTCAGTTTTCTAACATTTCCTCAGCAAACAAGTTTCTCTCAGATTCCTTCGCTGGACTGTTCTGGGTTTGTCCCATTGCTGTGCACGTACAGCCTCCCCATAAAGCTTATGATGAACATGGATAGCTTTTGCTTACAACCAGTTTCTTGGAAAAAGTACACAATTTATTGAATTCACAGAATTCTACCCATACCTTTAACAAAGAGTTTCATCAGACTTGGGAAGCAACACATTTATAAAGCTTGAGATAGTCCTGCTTATGTCTCATCAAAAGAATTACTTTACACAGTTTGATATTGATACAAATATGGTTGTACTGGTGAGCGGCCTAATGTATGTCTGTATGGTTGCCTTATTAATCTCTTGATTAATATATCCCAGGAGGAATCATACCTTCCTGCTGTCCTCCTGAACAGACACATTTGAATCAGGTGGCAAAACTGCAACCCCATCCTCCTGGAAACTCCTGGCACAATTTGAACTTAATAAACAAGCTAGAGCCCAACATGAAAATATCTAAGAAAGAGATTCCAGGAATTTGATTCCTTACATGATAAGGATTCACACACATACCAGTATGAAATGCTGACTTAACTTAGTGCATCGTGAACCTGAGTCTCTCTTTTTGGATGGTATTATTGAAACATGTTAAAAAGCTATTACTACTTCACACTCAAGAGGGGTTTAAGATTTGTCTTCTGGGACAGCTGTCATCCCTGTCTTTACAGATTGGATCTTTTTTATTTTAAAAAGTAGAAGTATTCCAAAAATGTAAGGAAGTAATAAGGAGGAAAAAGAATGCAGAAAACATGTGAACTTTCAACATTACAGCTTTAACTGTTGACTTTTACTTTGTGAAGCTGCATTGGTGAACTTCATAATATCTGGGACGAGCAGGCACAGATAACTCCATACACAGATCCATGGGATTCTTCTTCTAGAGCTATCAGTGAATTTACGTGAAGAGCTTCCACATATGTATGGAATAGCATCTCAAGACAAACAAAATAAACCACAGAAAGCATATCAAAACACATATAAATCTGCTTAATAAGCTCAAAAGAAATTTAATAAGGTATGCTCCAGGCATATAAATGTACATATAAATGTAAAAGGAATGCAGCATTAAGACTGAAAATAAGGGAAAATTTAGACAACTTCTCACCCCAAACTCGGAGGCACAATACAGCCTTTTTGGTTCCAAGATGAATGGATTTTGAGGGGCTAAATTAACCTAAAAGTTTTGAATTTTAGCATTTGGAACAAACTCAAGAGGGATAAGATAGGAGAGGTGCATTATATTTCCTCCTATCTGGCAGATGACAAAAAATATATTAATAATAGCATATAGTTTCTCAATAATCAATAAAAATTACATTGAACACAGCTAAAAGAACTTTTCCATTATACAACATTCAGATTATACTTAAAAAGGCATCTAGAAAATAAAAATGGTATGTGTTTAAACTATGCATTAGTTACAAAGTGTCTTTTGTAATGCTTTTTGAGGTATTCTCTCATTTGATTTTCGCGAAGTCATTTGTCAGAACCCACTGAAATGCCAATGAAATACTTCTGTAATAAGATATTACTCAGACTGCCTTCTCACTGATTATGTAGATAAACCACTTATATCACAGAGAACTTCAAATTAACTTATGCTAGAACTCCCTCTAAATTTTTTATCAATTCTGATTAAAGAAATAGTATTTTTTCTTTCTAAGAAAATAAATTATTAAACATAGAAATGTTTACTATTATATATATAATATATTCATTATTTATATTAATAATGAAACTTTGGCCTAAGTACAGAAAAGAGAATAGTTGTTGAAAACCTCAACTCTAAGTATCATCAAATTGTACAAGCAAGCATTTTAGTGATAAAGAAGTAGAAATAAGCAACTAAGGAGCAAACAAAATGAAAATCCTAGGAATATAAACACTATTCATATTAAGCATGAATATGTCTTTAATTAAAGATAATTTTCTTTCATTTAGTCTGATTAGATTTTATTTATTCTAAGGTAAATGAAGACTGCTGCCATCACCTCGGAGAAGGAATGATGAGGAGATGAATGTCTAGGTTGGAGAAAGTAAGAAAATGTAGGAAGCTTCAACGTATTGAATTTATTGACTGTTCTTAAATCAACTGCTTGTTATTACGTTATTTTTGCAAATTTTTTTGGGTCGTCCATGGATGTTGTCTTGGGGTGACTC
>VZTD01003043.1:0-11612 GCA_013397725.1 Rhagologus leucostigma
TTTGGCCAAACCGGCACAGTCCAGAATACCTTTCTGTTGTTTCCTCCGACCCTTGCAAAAAATAGTTACTTTAAGATTAATAATGTTTACTTTGCAAGTCCTAACAGGAGTGCATCTACCTCAAAGACACATCTACCCCAGCAAGCCTACCTTCCTGATGCTCCACAGAAGATCTACCACCAAGACACCCAGCTACTACCTCACCATGGACTTGGAAACAGAGAAAATCCTAGAGTGGTTTGAGGACTTACTGGGACCTTGGAGAATGAAAGGGTGGTTTACACACCTTTTCTTAAGAACCGGTTTTGGGTGCTTTTGATTATTTGTTGTTCTGTGTATTTTGGTTGGGTTAAATGTCTGTGTTGGAAGTCCCTGGGAAAGACCTTTTTAATTTATTAAAGAAGGGGGAGTTGTGGGGGGCCAGTGGCCCATAATACAAGGGATAGAAATCCTCTCCAGGTTAGGGTGAACTAAAAAGACCTTTCCCAGGATACTATTTTATTATGCAAATGTGTCCCAGTTCTGCTTCCCTAGCTGGCCTCCCTGCCCCTTTATACCTTATGTGTTCCTTCCCTAGACAATTATCCCTTCCCCACTCTCCCATTGGACCTTGTTCCCTGCCACTCACGCAGATTTTCCCATTGACTCTTGTACCCTAGTCCCGCCTATGTACCGCCCCTGCCCCTGATACTTTCCCCGCCCCTGTATAGGGGCTGGGACTTTTCCATTCCCCGGGGCCTTTGTCCGTGGTGTGCCTTCAGGGTAGAGCTGAAAGAAATCCCTGCTGTGGAAATACCACACAAAGACCCTTCCTGCCTCTTTGCCGTCGACCTGTCGGAAAGCAATCCGGAGCGTGTGTGTGTCTGTGTGAATGCAGTGGCTGCCGAGCGACTGTCTGTTAAAGTCGGTTCGGGGGGTTATAGCACCCCACCAGAACAACCCTCGGATCCCGACATTGCAGTTCATTTTTGTAGGACTCTAAGTAACATGTTCCTGAATCTAATAAAAATACAACTTTCAATGCAATGAGTTTGACAAAAGAAGACCTTTTAAGAGTGAAATAGACATAAATACAGAAAGAAATTTTACTGAAATAAAAGCATGCTGCCCATTCAAATAAAAACTTACATGCAACTGCAATAGGTTATGCTTACAGAGTAGCATTGCAAACTTGTTCTTTGGCAACATTTAATACAAATTAATAACCGTAAGAGTTTTACAGTCAGTGCAAATAGTCATAAAATTAATTAGTCTGTTAAATAAAAGCAATAGAAGAAGCAAAGATGAACTTTTGTAACAGTATCAACTTTGAGCACTGTAATTTGTTTCTGTGGATAAGTTAGTGTTCTAGTAAAGATGTGTCTAGATCATGTCACTAAGAATAACTGATTGCCTCATCACCAATCAAAATTGCCCAGTGTTCTATTAAAGGAAATAAAACACAACCACTTTATAATCATAAGGAAAGTTGAGCAAACAATTGTCAAGGAAATGAATGGACTAGTTATTTATCAAGTAAACTGCAACACTAATCTAGTTTAGTTTTTGTTTTAAGTCTTTCTGCCTGAAACTATCTCCAGCAACTCATTTAATGCAACCTAAATTAAAACTAGAATAGGAATACCACCAAAATTACATTTGTCTTGGCTAGCTATAATCAAAAGCTCATTTGCAAGCACCTGCAAGCAGCATCTGTTGCCAAATAGAGAAGGCAAGATTATGTTTCATTTGACACAATAAATTTTCTAAAGCACAGAATTTAAAACGTTTGCAGAACAAAGAACTTCTTGTACCCATGACTGATTATAATTACGAGTAGCTCGGCACTCCTGAGGTACCTTGGAATGCTCATTGTTTAACCTGGAAACAATCTACTAAAACATAGTGTATTACCTGAGAATATGGAGAAAATAAAGAGTCTCATTGTCTTAATCACTAGAATGTCATGCTTGGAAATAAGTAGGAGTATTGTGATCAAAATTTTTTGTGCTAAAACAGTTTGAAGCAAAATAAATAAGCAAATAAAGTACAAATGCAACAAGAACAAAACAACCCCCTCCACACCAACCAAAAAACCCCCAAACGGAAACCCAACCACCCCAAAACAGTAAACAACAAAACAAAACAAAAACAAAACAAACACCAACAAAAGAAAACCCACAAAAAACCAACCAACCAAAAAAACCCCCACACCAAAACAAAACAAAACATCAACAACAAAAAATAACAGCACAGAAAACCACCCCAGACCAAATCCAGTAAACCAAACCAAAACACTGAAAAAAATACCTTTCTCTCAGAGATTACATGGACTTGCTATCTTTTGTAAATACATAACTACGAAAGATGACTTAAAGATTTAAACAGGTACAAGACTGCTATCACATGCTTTTTATTGGACTTTTCCTTTTCTAAAAAAGCTTCAAATACAACCTAAGACACAGAAAATATAGCATCTTTTTACCAAAATACTAACAAACATTCAAGGATTCAAGATAGGCTTATTTTTCCAAGGCTATATTATATGCCTGTAACTACCTAGAGCAATCTTCATTAGCATCACCTGCACTCTCTCAAAACCACAAACAAATCTCATGTGTATTTCTGCCAAAACTTTACATCCAGAAACTTTTATGCCAAACTCTCAAAATCACATTTTTTTAAAATGTAGAAAAATGCAGATAAATATAGCTGTTGCGTTTAATGCCACTATCAAAAGTTGAAAATCTGCACAATAATTTAGTTATTTCACTAGGAAATCACATCAGTAAGTTTGTCCCAACACAGTCCTTTGCAGAGTTGAGTTTGTGAAGGCAGGCATGGTCTGCTCTTCCTTGTAACCTCGTAATACTGCATGCAAGAAGGTGTTCATGTTGCTAGATCAATTTCCACTCAATATAAAGTTTGCTGTGCTGATGTATTCCAAAAAGCAAGAAGAGTCAGGAGCTCTGCACAATGTGCACATTCCAGAAGAATCACTACTGTATAATGAGTAATTTTTTTCCTCTTCATGTAAATGCCAGTTGGATGTCTAGATCAGAGCAAATCTGAATGGCAAGTAATGCTCCCTCGGGGTGAGATTTTCTACTGAAACAGTCACAGGGGAAAGCACCAGTCTCCAAGGTTTGGCCTCTGATTCAGCAGGTGACTGCTCATCCATGAATTATGCCCTGGATGGTGACACAGTTGTGACTGACATTCTTAACCATATCAAAACCACCAGCTCCATACTGGGAGAATACGATATGCGTTAGATGGAGAAGATGCCTGCTTATCTGGTGCGGAGGCAGAGCTGTGAGAGGTTTTAAGCAGCGCCAATATTCCAGAGATACAGGTCTAATCAAACAGACCCAGCCAAGTACAAAACTTCCTTACTAAGTAACGACTGACATCAAAGAAATCTGTCCTTTTGCAGGTTGTTATCATGACATCTGTCTTGATCCACATGGGTTATAACACAGTTAGGTTTACCAAGAAGCCTGATTGTCTCTAGACAGGCATGGCTGAGTAGGGAAGTGCTGGTCAACTAAAGGGAAAGAAGCAAAGGCACAGACAGAGTGGCAGGATGACCTTCTTCAACCTGCTGGCACTGCTCTTCCTATTGCACCCGGAATACCACTGGCCTTTTTGGGCACAAGGACACACTGCCAGCTCATAGATCAGTTTGTCATCTTACACTTGATAGCTCTCAGTGTTCATTTAACATCCCGGCTTTTTCTGATATTACCTTTGTAGAGTTAAAAATTGACAGCTAAGCTAAAGCTAAACAAATCCTTATTTCATAGAATGCACATAGAGCCCCAATATTAGCATTTAATAGAGGTATTAATTCCAAACATAGAATTCCAAAGATGTTACTTACACTTGCATGGAGAGAAAAAATTGAGAAATTACTCTACTCTTTCAATGTACTCCCCAATCTTCCTGATTGTTGGAAGTACTGATGAAAGATCTTACTCCCAGCTTTTTTCATAAGGAAGATCTGTTCTTCATCACTGCCTTGATTTGCTTCCATTTACTTGTTGGGATTTTTTTTAGGAGCTACAGCTTTCAGCTAGCTCTGTTTCAGTCTTAACCAGCTTCTCTTAAAAACTGGCAATGCATTTTAGGCCATGAGAGAAAATGGATTATCTCTTTCTACAGCTTTTCTTCTGCTGTAGTGATTCAATCAACCCTAAGGAAAAAGCTCTACACTGAACCTTTGGGTTCTGAGCATATCCAGGGCCTGAAGAGAAAGGCTTCAGAGAACTGCAGAAGATACTGTGGAGCTGCAGGAAGATCTCAGGGAATACCTATGTGTATCTCCTCAGGGTCCAACAATTAGTAGGATAGAGATTTCTGAAACAGCTGACTGCCAATTTTCTTTAATAACCACTCACAAATCTGAACTCCACAAGCTTTTTTTGAAAGTTTGTATGTAATCTTACAATGTATTTTATGGCAGTGAGTTTCACAATTTAATGAAAAGCTTAATGTGAAGTACATTAGTTTAAATCTATCCTGGTATTTTACTTGGATGAGAATTGATTTTGGTATGAAAAATAATGAATATTGCATCTTCTTTAGAGCACTTGTTTATAGACTGTCCTATCTCCTTCTCAGTACTTTGGTTTGGGTTTGGTTTTGGGAGGCGGGTGATATGGGTTGGTATTTTTCTTCTTTTTAAACACAAGAGGCTACTGTTTAACATTTTTTCTTCTACTTATCAATGTCACAACAGAAGCAGTCATCCAAGGTCAATGAAGTATTTGAGCAGTACTAATAATAAGGTGAAAGGATAGCAGAATACAAAGTATTTAAACAAAAATGAAGAAAAAAACCCTAAAGAGACAACACTGTAAATCAAAACTAAAAACTGTAGCTATTTGAATTTTTAATTCAAAATACTGTAAGGTAAATGTATACATTAGTCAGACTCCAGAGCTCATAGCTGAATAAGAGAGGTTAAACCACAACAGGAGGGTACTTACACAAGTAGTATGAAGCAAAAAGAAGTCAATGTTCATACACAACAGCACACACTGCAGTCTATACTCATGCCTGATCACTCAAAACTACACAATTTGGCTTACCATTTAATTGGTCTAAAAAGGGCAATTATATTGGAACTTATATTAGCTTGGTCACCCTTTCCTGTCCCATGTGTCCTTACATCATCTTTACCAGTCATCACATCAAATCACATAAACGCCATTCTAAAAACCATCACACAAAAACATTCTATGATAGTATACACCACTTTATTTTTCCATCAACTGAAAAATCACTAAAGTTCCTAACTCAATAAACTGCAATCTGATTAATAAAAGACAAAGTTTATTTTCCAAGGTTTAAGTCACTACAGATATGCAAGAGTAGAAATGGTTGTACTCAATACAAGACAATAACAATGGCTACAGAAAAGAGTGAGATTACAAAGAATGCCAGCACTGAGTCAGAAGGTAGCTCTCACCTGACGTAACTTAGAAGCTGTAGAGATCAACAGAACAGAGACCCATTAAAAACCTTGATAAACAAGGTCTGAAAAAGTGAAGACAGATACTGTAAGGCAATACAGCATAACACAATATGGGCCACTTTGGAAGCATGCAGTGAAAGGTGCAGACTCAACATCTGCTGCACTTTGCACAGAAAGATGTGTCAGCTTTCCTAAGTGTTTATCTTGAAGCCAATAAATTTGTTTGCAAAGGCTCCAAGAAACAAAGAAAGTATAACACATTCTTGAGAGGATACCTCTCTGTTAGTTCCAAATGTTTGCAAGACCACGTACAGGAGGAGTGGTGTTATTCTGAATTTTGCCTCTACAGAGTACAAGAAAATGCTAAAGGAAATTGAGAAGACTTCAGGCAATCTAAAAAATCTAAACCACAGAAGTAATGTATAAAGTATGATTTTTAAAGTAAAAAGGACTGTTAAACACCTTTGTCTGTTACATGAATTGGCATCTTACAAGAAGACTTAAACTTCCACAATGCAAATCTTGATACAAAACTGAAAGCCAACTGTAAGCAGTTAAAATAGTCTTTTTTTTTCTTTTTCCACATTTCATGCTCTTAAATATATACTTTAATAAAAAAGAAAAAAAAAATCATCCAAAGAGAAGTGATGGCTGATACTAAGAAAGCTTATTACAAAACCTAAGTATGTCCTAGCCCCAAATTAAGAGTACTGGTGTTGTTTTGTTTTCAAGTGCATGTGTAGGTCACACTACTTGTGAAAAGCTTCAAGGCGCAATCTGTGTGGATCTTCTGGATGTCTCAGGACCATTCCACATCGCAGCAGCAGCTCAATATAAGGTGGCCAAAATGACTCATTGATAGTTACGTAAGGTTCATGTGGTGTGGTCATTAATTTGTTTATCAGAATCTGGAAGACCAAAAGGGTAAGATTTAGGAAATTAACAAAACAGCTAGATCTCCTTTAACCAAATTTATAGAAATTATTGTAATGTAGGCAATATAAGAAATAAAGGACTACAGAAGAAATATAAGAGCTGTTCAAAGTAGAAGTAGAGAAAAGGACTTCCAACTATCATAATGGATTCATAATATCTTTTTTGATGTAAAAATTAGAACCAGGATCCTCCTTTTATCCAGAATAAATATAGACTAAATTCCTTATCTAAATACAAAATTAGTTAATGGAGGTAAAAACAAAATCAATTTTGTCATTCTTTTTCAGTTCATGGAGACCATGTTCATGCCCTCATGATATTGCTCATGGGGAATACTGCACACATTACAGATTAAATAATTGTACCCATTCCATGGTGCTCTTTCTATTCATCCTATATATTTCATCTCTCTACTCAGAGCTTTTAAATGTTATACCTTCCCAATTTCAGTAAGTACAAACTATTGTCTGCTAAAGACAAACTCAAAATCTTTTTACTACCAGATTTTACTTTTTTTTCATCCACTTCTACTAAAAAAAGACCCTAATAAACAACTGCTCTTCTTTTTCAGAAATTTTGAAGAATTGTTCCAGTTAACATCCTTTGTACTTGCAAATATGAGAATTTACTCCAAAGGCATTATTTTAGACAAATTTTTACTTGTCTGTTCTGACACCTGATACTCCAAAATAGCCTTTATGGCTGTAACTTATGTATATCTAAGAAAACATTTTTAAAATTTAACAGGGATTTGAAGCGAGAACCACACTACTCAACAAAGAAAAACCTTTCAGATTACAAAGATAAGGGACATTGACACTTTAGGTTAGGATACTTAAAATTCAAAATTAGTCTGAATATTTCAAATAGTGTGTTCTTCCAAATGGAATTCAGACATTACTTGAGTATGTTCACATTTTCAGGAGATTAAGAACATCAGAAAAATATGAAGGGCAATTTTAAAGCATTAGAAGAACTTTAAAATTCTTGTTCCATAAGGGCTGTGGCTGTTTTAAATTCTGATCTATTTTCAAGCTCTGCCTGATTAGGCGTTAACAGGTATGCTGAGATATGTGAAGCATGTAAAATGATTTTGATGATGTAAGTCCAAAGCCTGGGCTTTAAATTAAAGTACAGCAATGTCGCAGTGATCAGATAATAGCATCTTAATACCAGAAATTTTTTATCCATCACGTTTTGCCTCAAGAAAAGAATTTTTTCCCCGGGGACATCTTACATATAGATGTTTAGAACGGTTTAAGAAGGAGGAACTGAAAATTGCACTTCAAATGCTACATTTAAGACAAGAAGGAAAACTATGCTTTGCAATTCAAATTTATAAATTGAACTGTAATTAAAAATTCATACTAAGCAATGCTTGCATACTTATAAAATCAATTAGAAATGCATTAATTGGCTTAATTGACTTCCTTGTATGAGTTAATAATCCAGTAAATATACAAGACTACTGGTCCTTCTGAGGCTACAGATTAATTGGTCCTTCTGTAACTGTTAATGTATATTTCAGAAATATTTTTCTTGAAACAGTATAAAATACAGCATGAGATGGACCAATTTTTTTTTGTTAAACACAGTATTTGTCTCTCCTAACACGAGCTACTAAGGCACATAAAACTTCTTTGAACTGAACATTATAAAATCAAGAAATAAGAGACGACCATTCTCCAGCCTAAACTGAACGTTATCGCCACACCTCTTGTAAAAATTTGGGGTTTTATTTGATAGGAATTAAAATAGGAAACTGATTTAGATTCATAGAATGTTTTGGAACGTACACTAAAGATCATCTGGTTCCAACCCCCTGCCATGGGCAGGGACACCTTCCACTAGATCACGTTGCTCAAAGCCCCATCCAACCTGGCCTTGAACACTGCCAGGGATGGGGCATCCACAGCTTCTCTGGGCAACGTGTTCCTGTGCCTCAGCACTCTCACAGTAAAGAATTTCTTCTCAACAGCTAATCTAAATCTCTCTTCTTTTAATTTAAAACTACTCCCCCACGTAAAAATTTGCTCTCTGTCTTTTTATAGGCCCCCTCTTAATACTAGAAGGCTGCAATGAGGTCTCCCTCCAGTCTTCTTGAAGACACAACATTCTTAATCATTCTATATTAACTATCTTAACTAAATGCCATATACTGTTTTTTATCTTAATAATAAACACTTTTTTATTATTATCATTATCATCATCATCATTTTTACATCTGAGTATTTAAAAACTCCTCAACTCTCTACATAGTTAAAGCATCTTACCTCTAAAACTTCTTGCATTGTTATCAGTTCCACAGCTGGCTCTGCAGAAGAGTTCTGGAAAGATAACCACCCCCCCAGCCAAATTAACAAAACCCCAAACTAGTCAGGAAAAGTGTTAATTGACAAAGTAAAATAATCACACGATTATTTGATTGCATAGTACACAATAGATGAAAACTTTTACTTGGATTTAGTCCTGACAGAAATACAAGGTAGCATTTAAATCTATGAGTTCAAAATCTTATGCTTCAAATGTAACATTTTTTGAATTATCAAGAGAGATTAATCTAAAGTGATCATAATGTTTCTATCTGTGTTTTAATTTAAATAAAACCAAGTACATCACATTTATAATGTAGTACAGAACCTTCTATGAACAAGATTTGTTAGGGGAAAAAATATTTTTCATGAGCTTTAAGTAAATGTTTATAATACAATTGACACAACTCAAGACTTCATTTCATAGTATCTTAGTATTTTTTCATTATTTGACAATGAATACTTACTTGCTTTGTATTCAACTAAAAATTTACCTTATCAAGGTAAAGAAATAAAATAATTAAAGACTTCGGTGGAAAAAAAAGGCAATGATAAAGTATCACTACAAAATTACTTGTTTTCCTTTGTAGCAAGCAAATCAAACCATTTGTCTATGAAGTAATAGAGATGCCTTTGGCAGCAATGTCAGTGGATCTGCCTGTACTGTTGCACAGTAAACCTGATTCTCTAATTTTTCGGTTTTATTCTTTTTCTGCATGCACTTCAATTTCAACAAAATAAAGGAGATAATATACCACTGGCTTTCTCAGCATTGCTGTTGAATTTGTCAGTTTAAGTCCTAAGATATTACCAGGTGTGCAGCACCTTCTACAAACTCTTCTTCTGGAACAGAAGAAGAATACAAGCAAGAAATACGGGGATTCAGGGTCTCACCAGTGAGAAAGGCTTCGGTTGGCGGGGTCTTAGGAAAGACGGGCGGGCTCATCTGGCAATAGGCGAGACAAAGAGCAGGGGGCGAGACAAAGAGCAGGATAGTTAACAGGAGATTAGGTGAGGAGACTGTAATCTGTGGCCGTTGGAGATGTAACCCTAGAAGCCGAAGTTTGTAGCTGCTGAACCGTTGTTTTGTAACAGTATATAAAGATGTGCCTTGTACAATAAAAGTTGGCTTTGCATGCCCCCGGCAGAGTCCGAGATTCAATCACCGACAAATGGTGTCCACTCTGTGAGGATGTCAGTATACGCCTAACGGCGCGTCCAGTTGGTGAGCCCCGTGGAACTTGAAGTGCTGCTGAAAGAAGCAGGAGAAGCTGGCCAGCGATTAATCACTGCAGAATTTTAAGTGAGCTGCGGGGGACATGGGGGCTGGACAGTCCTCATCGGATAGCCATGTTTTCGAATTTATGTGTCTTTTACTTGAAAAACATGGAAAGTCCGTGCCTCTCCACTCCCTTAAAATTATGCTGAGTTGGGCAGCTCTCAAAGTGCCCGCGCTAAACCCGAGCACTGCTTTTTCGTCGGAGCCGTGGGAGGAGGTGGGAGATATATTATGGGATCACGGTACAAGAGGAGATGAGGCGGCCGCTCAAATGCTGCCTGCCTGGAGTGCGATACTGGAGGCTATTAAAGCGCAGGAAAAGACTACAGAGAAAGCTGCTTTTGAAAGCAGTTCCCCTTCCAAGGAGGAGGCGGCAGCTGACGCTGCGCTTTCTCCAACTGCCCCTGTACCCTCCGCTCCTGCGTGTCCTGATCCCTCTAACCCGCCTGCTAGGAAGGTCCCTCTTAAACCCCCTCACGCGTTGTTGGTGGATTCGAGAGATGATCCCGGGCGTATTTACCCTACTCAGGAGCCTGATTTGTTTCCTCCAAATCCCCATGATCATTGGGCTAACATTAGACAGGAGGCATTGAAGGAAGGACTTTTTTGACATTGCTGAAAAAACAGTTGCGCCTGTCATACATTGTCAAGGGCAGGGGCCAACCTGGGAACTGATTCCTTGGCCTGTCATTAAGGAACTGCGCCGTTACAGAACACGGCATTCATCCACCATTTTGTGCGAGCATGGTCACTTCTGCTTTTTCTTCTTATGTCTTTACTTCCCATGACCTGAAATCTTTGTCACAACTTTACTAACACCTACTCAATATACTGTTTGGGAGACAGAATGGAGTAGAGGGCTGGATAGACACTTGCTTACCTATGGAGGCAGTAATAACCAACAAATAGCTGCCCTGACTATAGATCACTTTATGGGCACTGGAGCTCACACGGATCCCCAGCGCCAAGCCCGAGTTATTCCGAGAGAAGCATGAGAGGGCATTCGAGATGCCGCTCGCCAAGCTCTCCTAAAAATCCCTAATGACCAAAGACCTGAAAAGGCTTTTACTGCTATTTTTCAAGAACCCAAAGAAACTTATATGCAATTCATAGACCGTTTAAAGCAATCGTTAGAACGACAAATAGATCACCCTGAGGGGCGGAATATCTTGCTAATGAAGTTGGCTGTGGAAAACTCTAATTCTGACTGCAAAAAACTTCTTAAATCGCTCCCTAACCCTAATCCCACTTTAGTGGAAATGATTGAAGCTTGCAACCGCATTGGATCAATTGAATATAAACACGAAAATATGGCACCTGCATTTGCAGCTATGAAAAGTCCATCTGATAAGGCGGTAGTGTGTTACGGCTGCGGTCAGCCAGGACATTTAAAGGAGGATTGTTTTCAAGCTAGGGGAAATTCCACTAAACCCCTTACGGCTCCTGGCATATGTCCTCCGTGCAAAAAAGGAAAGCATTTTGCCAATCAGTGCCGTTTGAAATACGATTACGAAGGAAAACCACTGTTGTGAAACGGGTTATGGAGTGCGGGACAGCTCCGCCCGACGACACAAATACCCCCGTCACCCGTGCAAGAGAACCTCGGAGGGATTCCTCAACCCCAGCC
>VZTD01003044.1:0-62755 GCA_013397725.1 Rhagologus leucostigma
ACGCCTCCTAGAAGTCAGAGACATTTGGATTTCACGCCTGTGAAGCCAAGATTTTATGCAGGATTGATGCCCTGGGAACAATTACACAGAGCGCTAAAGCAGCTGGTTTCTATTTGGTTGTAGAAAAAGGTTAAATTTGACATCCCTAAAACTGAAGCAGATGAACCCAGAATCTGTAGGCTGGGGTGCTCCTTCCTTGATCTCAATCACTTAAAAATTGGGTATTCTCTTGTATTTTATTGATAGTTCATAAAAATTAACTAAAATTAAACGGTTGAAGGAAAAAAAAAACTCATGAAGGGAGAAAATTTGTGAAATTTGGTTATTTTAAATGTTGTTTCCCACAATTTATGTACCGTTCATCCAGTCTTGATGTCTCAAGTTTATCTGAAGAAAGTTTCAAGCAACAAATTCATATTTGAGCTGCAAGTTAAAACAAAATAGATATTGACAGACTTAACTGAAAGATTTTAGCTGAATCTTTCTAGCATGTTCTTACCAAAAAAAAAAAAAAAGAGAAAAAAAGAAAAAGCTGTTCCATAGCTTTCTTATATAATTTTTGGCTATAAATCATGAAAGCATGTTAACATGATAACACACTTGGATTTCATTGATTTCATTTAAAAAACAGTATAGCTTGTAGTGATTTATTAAAATATGGATATAGATCTAATATCGATATCCACCTGAGACGGACAAAGACTCTCTAACTCATTAGGGTTAGAAAGTGTATGTTTAATCAGCGCCGGGAAGCTGCAGGGATCTTTCCCAAACATACAGCTTCGAGATCACAATACAATACAGAACCTATTTATCTATAACAATAAGGCATATTTAGCATAGACACCTCCCATTCCCCGCTTCGTATGGAAATTAGCAAAAAGTCATTAAGCATGCGCAACTCCTACAATAAATTGAGTTGGTGGTCGTAAAAGTGAGGAGTGGGCTGTTCTGATGAAGTGAAGGCTTGTCTTCCTCACTTTGACCTTCTTGCTTCCCTGGTTTTTGACCTTGGAATACATTTGACCTTGGAAGATTCCCAGTTCCCTCCTTTACTACTTTTGAATAAGTTGCAAATGGGAGAATTAATATCTGTCTAAGCCTTCCTTTGAATTTCTCCTTCGAAGATTATTAATTACCCATTATAGGCACAGCTGAACAAACATCAGATAAACAAAGCCTATTCTGTACTTAACTTCCTTGACTAATCATTAATTTCTTTAATTAACTCCAGCTAAGTTTTGTGTCTTTTCTCTATTCTAGTTAATTTCAGCAAAGCTAGCTTTTATTTAAAATCTATATATTTAAGTGTTAAAAAAAGCCTCTATGTTTCAGTAGCACTTGAAGTATTTCCTCATTTTAATCAGCCTTCTAATTCAATAAAAAAAGATTTGAAGATGGGTTTCTTTAATATGGATAATTGGATTTTATTTTTTTTTAAAGATGTTTGTATTTACTTCTGAATGGAACTGAACCAGTTCTCCCAATGCACCTTTTAAATTTCTAACTAGGCCAATGTACAAAACCAGAAAAAACCATCACCGATCACTACTATTGATTACAGGAACACTAAAAACGAGAGAACTGGTAGAGGAATGCTTTTTTTTAGTAATAGGCTTGCTCATTTGATGCAGAACTTTTATAAATTATGGAGGCAGTGCGGCATAGAAATCAGTCTCTAAAAGTTACAAATATAAAGAGGCAGGTACATGGAAACACTGAATATTATATCCTAATATATAAAGAATCAAAAAAAAGAATACAGTGGGGCTGTTTTTTTAAAGGTTTTTGTAATATCTGCAGAGCAAACAAAAGGCAGAATGCAAATGAAGTAGTCTGATCTTTTTCATCTAGCACTTTCACCCATTGTCATTCAAGGATTTGTTTCTCAGATCAGCAATTAATAGTTTAACTGTTACCTTTCTTCTCTTTCAATTTACAAGCACTTCTCTATGCCTCAATGAGCTTAATGACCTAAGGTTTCCTTTTGTATATGCAGTTGTTTTGGGTGTTTTTGTGTGTTATGTTAGGAGAGGGAGGGGGATGCATTTCATTATTATTTCTTAAAACTATCAAGACATTGAAAACAGGTCCAGAAAAGCTTATAATAGTGAAGGACAGGTCAACATTATTTCTATTCGTCTTTTCAATGGTCTTGAGATATGTAAGTGGCATAAAAAATATTTAATGTACAAAGAGAACTCTATCATTACATACACACATTGCAAATGATGATCCTTGCGGGTCCCTTTCTACTCAGCAAATAAATAGATATTCCTTAATAAGAGGAAAAATCCAATAAAGGATTTTGCTACTTAATACTTTAGAAGATGATGAAGTTCTCTGGCCCTCAGGTCTAGTGAAAGTGTGTTAAGAAAGCATATGCACACTTGTCAGAAATTGCTATTCAACAATACTGGCCATGTTGGAGCCTACAGAATATAGAATTTATTTGAGTTTATGCATATAGTTTACTTCTTGTCAAAAGCGACTTCAGTTATGCCTCTTAAACTTTTTGGAAAGGACTACATTTGTGTAAAGCAAAATGTTTCCAACTGAAAAGACAGTGCCTATTAAATTACACTTGAATTTTTATAGGGCTTCCTCTCTGAAAGCTTGCAGTGTAAATGGTTATGCTATCCACACCCACTACCTACCTAGCTTAAGACAGATATCTACTTCTGAGATGATTTGACCTTTCCTTTTACAAATTATGTTCACAGAAATAAAGCCAAACCACAACAGATTTAAAGAGAAATGTCAAGTCCTCTCTGCTTCAAGCAATTTCAGTACTGTACCTCTTGATAATCTAGGCAAGTTTTTCCCATTATAATGACACCAAAACTGACTTTCTCTCAGTCTCGCACTCAGTGAAAGTATGAAAGTACCTACCTTTAAGCATGAGGTTAACTTCATTCAAATGAACAGAGATGGTCTCCATTTAATATTAAAGATGTGCTTCATTTTTTTTTTTTTGTCAAATGAATGGATTTTTGACTAGTTTAGAGCCTTATCCCAGCACCATGTAAGGGAAACTCCTTAGTCTTGCTCAAATCAATGTAGATTTTACCATCAACTTCAGCAAATTCGAAATGTCACCCTAGGGTGACTTGGCCTTTGTGCTATCTTTTTCAAAGCCACTTATACGATTTGAAATTAATGGAAATCAGGCATTCAGAATGCTCAGGCAGCTTTTGAAATTTCAGACCTATTTCTAAGCAATTCAGTTCGAGAGAGAAGAAAAAAAAATCAAAGTGAAATTATTCTCAGAAGTTCATAGCAATTTTTAGGTCAAAAAAAGCATGTAATGGATATAAGTTACATGGAAATACAAAACAAAGAAGCATTTCTGATAGATGTCAAACCACAATAGACACAAATACATTTTATTAGATAATTTTTCTACCCAAGAGCATCCAATCATTAAAGTGTAATACCAGAGCCCTGCATTTTTTACCTAGAAAGGGCTGTTGTTGACCTAACTGAGATAATAAACTGTTGGAAAATAATACAGTCAGAGAATACTTCTAAAAAGCAGATTTCCATAGAACTCTCTCAATGATAGTTCAATCACACGTGGCCTTTTTGATACGTGTATTGTGAGCACTTCTGAAAAGTAAAATTGTTTTGTAAGCTGGTTTTAGTTTCACGTAGTACTGGAAGTTATATGAAAACAGGAAGACAAACACTGTAGCCATACAACATGTCTCTTCCTATATACAGTGAAAGGAAGGGAGGGAACGAAAAATCCCTTGCCTTCTGTTTACCTGGTGCTGACATTGCTGGATAAGAAATAACAAGGAGTATTAAACAAATAACAAAGAACCAGAGCTTCAGGCCTTCAGATGGGTCTGTCTCATCTTCACACATGAAGTACTCCAAATCAGGAAGTCCAACAAATGGAGAAAAAGGAATATTGAGACACTGATGGAGACAGCCACACAGACATAGAGAAAGATATGAGTATCTACAATGTCAGCGGTAGGTTCTGCCACTCTTCAATCTCAAGTGCAAAACTGCACTTGAAATCATGGAAGGAGTAGCAAAGGCTTAAAGACAAATGAGAGAAACAGCTGTGGTGACTCAAATTAAGCCAAAGCAGTTAGAGCATCTCAAACCTTTAAGGACTTGAATACAAAACACAGAATTCAAGTTAACAGGAGATGCATCTTAATTTAGCATCTTCCATCCTATTTATGTCTAGAGACCAGTCTTAAGAAGGAGTAATTGTAAAATGAAATAAGAAAGTGCCTTAGCAGTGGTAATTAATTCAGGTAGTGCAGAACACAAGACAGAACACTGGCTGACTAACAAGGAATGTGTGCACATTTTGCATCTGTGGCTGTTAGTGCTATATTTTATTATAAAGCAGTACTCTGTGGATATTTTTCAGCTGGAAAAAACCGCAAGTATTCACCAAAACCCTAGTAATTTTGCATAGTTCTGTCTCTGGCACTTTCCTGTCACAAATGAGCAACAATAAAAAAGTGGGTTATTCCAGGTCAGCACTGAAATATAATACAGCAGTCTGCAAAACCTTCCTACTAATTTCTTGAGTTTGAGCACTAAATTTCGTTATTTATCAAAAAGCTGTAATACACACCTATTCTCTAACTTCAAAAAGTATTAACTTTACTTGGAACTGAAATATCCTCCATAGTTCTCAATATTGAAATTTCTTCTTGTATAGGCTCTTTAGAACAGTGATAAGTAGTTCTTTTAATTCTGCTTCTCTGCTACAGAAAAAATTCCAGCTCTTCCAGTATTCAACTCCTTACATCTTTCCCAAACAACCCTTCAAAACATCTTGTCTTACAAACCTAAGAAATTGGCAGTCTATACTGACTTGAAATTCCAAAAGGTGTAAAGTTCTGCTGGGGGTAAGGGTAGGGAAACCACCAAAGATGATTTTTAAAGTTTATCTCAACAGGTTAACTACTTGGATTACAAATAATGTGGCTTCATGACATCATGACAGTTAAGTGGCCCTTAGTGGCCATTGGTTTTTGGCAACTTCAGTGGAACTCTGTTCCAGTTCAGAAATAGAAACATATCAGAAACAACAAAATGGAACAACTTTATAATTATTAGGGAAAAGTGTTTGCAAATAACTAAAAGAATTCCTACTCTTACTGTATTCCTAGTTGTACCAGTCAAACACAAGGAATGATGCATCCCCAAGTGGGCATTTTGAAGTCATTCAGTATTCAATGCTACTAGTTTGTTACTCTGAGAATAAAATATAGTACTCCTCCATCCCTGAAACCTAGACTGCACATTTTATGTGTCATGCGTAAAAGTAGTTTAGAGGACTGTTGCTAGGAAAAATGTAAATGTTATCTGTGTTACTTCTTTCCGGAGATCTACTATTTTCACAGTTTGCACCTACTCATTCAAGATTTTTATTCAGTTTTAACTAGATGTAGACATTAATTATTTTGTCCATCGTGCCATGCTCTCTGAGGTCTGCATCTGGTTCTAGAACTGTCATTGCATCTATAAGTCACTATGAGACAATCTGTGGCCCTTACTCCACATTCAGAGGGTATTGTACCAAATTACACTTATCTTAAAGACAAAGAAAAGAGGAATATAACTGAAATATATCAGAGAAAGAAAGACTAAATTAGAATCAGCTGTTTTAAAATTCCTGGCATCATCTTCAAGCACAATCAGTAATAAGCCTTTAGAAGGGCACATCAGAATTATGGTGAACAATCTAAACAGATTTTGCTGGTGGTCAGTGCTCTTTCACTATTGAATAGCTGAAATAGAAGCTGCAGTAACAGCAATAATGTTGCAATTAAAATTAATAATGATACATATATATAAATGTATGTTTTTAGACATTATGTTTATAGACACTGGAGTCCATTATAATAGTTAGGTGCAATGAAACACCAGCAGAGCCACACACACTATTTACATATATACACAGTAACTTACTGTGTATGTGCTTGGGCAGTCATTTGACTGACCTACATCAGTATACTGACTGGGAGTATTGAGATAGCAAACTATTCATTCCTTTCATGTATGTGCGTATGCATAAATTCATTGTATAATACACTGTAAAACTACATTACAGGAGATCACAATGATCTTCATGACGTCCAGACAAAAATGATCCACAATACAGGAAAACTACATACGCAAAGAGCAAAGAAATGACAAATTGTGTCCTCATCTAGACTGATAACTTGGTGTACTAGTTTGAAAAGCAAACTAGTGAGACACTCCAAGTCAGAAATACAATTTAATAGGAAAAAATAAAATAAATGCAATAGTTCAAACAAACAACCCACTGACAGAATCAGAATACAACCTGACCCCCTGACGGTCAGGGGGGTTGTTAGCAGTCCGATTAAATGGTGGCTGCAGTCCTCCTGGAGTGATGGTCCTGTTGAAGCAGTGATTCTGTAGAAAAGGTCTGGTCTTCCCCTGAAGGTCCAGTTGTGGTGTAGAAGGGTCTGGTTTTCCTCTGAGAATCCAGTGGAAAAGGCTGCTTGTGCTGTTCCAAACCCCAGATTATATCCACATGGGAATGCTTGGCTCCTTCCCCCTGGGCGGAGCATCTCACAATGGGATGGTGAGTCACAGGGCAAGGCACTGATGGGCCCATTAACAGGAGATAGTCCGGAGGGAGGAGGCAGCTCATGAGGATGGTAATAGAATACACTGCCCATTAACAGGAGATAGTCCGGAGGGAGGAGGCAGCTCATGAGGATGGTAATAGAATACACTGTAACCCAGGACACTTGGAAACCACAAATTTGTGCCCAACTGCAAAAGTAAGAACAAAGAACAAGATGATTATCTCAAACATCATTGACATCTTTCATTTTCTAAGAAACTGAGTGAGCTTGACACAGGCTGTCTAAGAAGAAAGATAAGAATATAGTAAATGAAGAAGTCTTTCATCAAGGCAACTTAGTATTTTATAAAACTGTATATTCATACATTATTATTCTTCCAAATAGGGCTGCAATAAAAGGTATAGAGACAAACAGAACACTCAAAGGGTAGAAGACAATGAATTGCCAGGCTAGATCAAGGTCTAGGACTAAAATTCAACAATAAAACCTTCTAATAATACACACTACAAAAATGTGTGATCTTAAAATCAGAGCAAAGGTGATGTTAAAATAATGTACTGCTAATCCAGTGAAGTTTACTGCAATGTATTTGGGATTATAAGAACCCCCAAATTTAGCAGTCCAACATATTAAATGTAACTTGAAGAAATTCAGTCTCAGGCGTATAGAAAGATTCTTCTACTATCCCATAATCCTACCTATTCACATAGTGAAACAAGTCATACACACATAGAATACACCCAGATTTTCCATTTACCTTTACAGCAAAAGGATAAGAATTAGAACCATTTATTTTTTTATTTTGAAATATAATTACTATTAATCTCACTGTAACATCACCACCACCCCCTCCCCTGATCCAGCTAGAACCCAGGAAAACTTTATTATAAAGTTATAATTTCTGGTTTTCAATTTGATAATTTATAAGAATTTCATATAAAACAAAATAAGCTAGAACATACAATCACCTGCAACATATTCTATCACAGCACAATATTTTCTAACCTGAAATAATGCTTTAAAAAAATAATTGCTGCAATCTTTACTTTCACCAGTGAGATTTGACTATGAAACAACATACAAGCATTCTGCAGAAATCTGTCCATTGCAGCATCAATGAAAATATATAAACATGTAAGAAACATGAGGAAACCTAGCACTAGACACATGATGCTTCTAAATTAAGACCTCTCAGAAGTTTGAGGCTACTTCAGAATTAAAATACTATGGAAGAATTCAATCTTCTTTCCATCAAAGAGCAGATAGTGAAATAGAAATATCTTGCTTGGGCTTTTGTTAATATCCATGCTGCTACAATTTTTTAAAAAAAATTCAATTTTCCTTGTCTAGTCAGCTCCCTTAGTGCTATTGGTTAAGTAGCATTATCTTCTCATGTTACAGCTTTTCATACAGTTTATGATCATTCGATAATGATAAGTTATTTATATTTCAAGAAAAACTACTGTATGTCTGTCTCACCAATACAAAGTCTGGGATATACACACAGTATATTCCAATAGTCCAGTGGAGGAGGGGGGAAATCACTCTAAACTGTGCTGCACTACAGATATGACAAGAGTAAGAAGGTCAAAAATGTATCACAATACTATTTTGTTTCTACATTTATAATTTCTTACTTATTTCTGAAATAAATTTATTTCAGAAAGTTTGGCAGCCCAGAAGAATACAGGCAGGACCTACTTTTAAAAATATTTACAGAAACATTGTATTTCTCCAAAAAGGACTCTGCAGGATCCATTAACCACTATATAATACCTACAAGCTAAGGAAAACCACAATAAAAGTGGGTAGTCCTAAATCTGCTATATTTAAAAAATTCCTCTTTTTTATGAATCAAGAATTATTTAGTGTATGTTATAGTTGTGGCTTGTTGGATATTAAAGCCACTTAAGTGTAGGACTGCAGACCAGTTTTTCATAGACTTTAGTACCTACCAAGCCTAGTTTTTCTTGCAAAACCCAAGGTCTACATTTTAATTTTCTCATCCCTCTCCACATCTGAAGTTTTACACAAGTAAAAACAGAGGTTGTTTGATAAACAATACAGACAGTAAGTTTTGATAAGCAGCAGTTTTGCCTGGCCTACAGTTTAGGATTTTTCTAACAGCATGTAAAGAATGACCTAATATTAGATAAACCCAAGTTTACCAGCAATTTAAACAAGAATATAAAATTCATTGCAGTATGAGCTGACATTCAAGGATCAGTGGTTGATACAGACAATTTATTACTTTCTACAGCAGTAGGTTTGCACACTGGAAATGGACATGAACAAAAATAACAACAAAAAACACCAAACAACCCAAAACCCAGGTAAGATTAAAAAAACAGAAAGCAATGAATACCTTTAACTCCAGTGTTCCATAACAACAGCATATGTTTTTGCAACAGAACTTAAAAATCATTCTGAAGCAGTGTCATAATTTTTTAACAGTTTCCTAGAGAAGACTGGCTTTATTAACTCTGTGCTCTTGAAGGACAAGAGCATTGCACACAAATTCTGTTATCAAAAAAAAAGTGCTGTTCTAATTAATATTTGGGAAAAGGGAGATTTAGCCTCTTAACAGCAGGAAAAAGGATAGCAGACATATGGACAACTTCTGAGATTGGTTTCAATCAAAAATTCAATGCATAATTTCTATATAAGGTCAATAAGCAAATATAAATGAAATCTAATTTTTTCCAGCTTTGAAAATGAATGCTAGAAATAAAGTTGCACGGGTTTGCTTGGGTTTCTCCTGGATTATTAGTTTTAGTGAGACAAGAGCCTTTATAAAGACAGTTCAAAAGAACAGTTTACAAGTAATTTAAAAGTTAGCTGAAACATGTACAACTTTGTAATAGTCAGGAGTGTTCAGTTTTAACATAATAGAATATTAGTTGTATAATATAGTGTTCTCACTAAAAACAGTTATTGAGCTCTAGCCCACACCATGACATCACATGGTCTGGAATATCACTTTGGTCAGCTGCAGTCACATGTCTGGGCCGTGTCTCCTCCCACCCTCCCAGGCATCCCCAACTTCCTCACTGGCATGGCCAGTACAAAAAGCAGAAAAGGCCTTGGCTCTGTGTAAGCCCTGCTCAGCAATAACAAAAACATCTCTGTGTTATCAACCCTGTGTGCAGCACAAATCCAAAACACAGCCTCATAGCAGCAACTGGGAAGAAAATCAGCTCTACCCCAGCCAAAACCAGAACACTTCAAATGTGCACAATTGAAAAAAAATAATTTAAGTAGTGAAAACAGAACCAAAAAGGGATAAAGACATTTCTTTCATGAAAGCCTTTTAAAACCATGATTTCCTAGATTTCCGTCATATAAAATATAAAATACGTCCAAGGACTCCCTAACCCAGTATTACTTTTACTAAAAGTACCACCTATAGGGGCTATAGTTTTTAGCTCTTTATAGAGGAGCTAAAAAGTCTCTGTAAAATATGTTTCTAACAGCATACTATAAAGAATTAACAACAAATATGTGTTAATGTACTGAACACAGCAGGGGAAAATTATTTTTAATATGGATATTAAAACTGTAGGAAAATGGTCATGCGTTTAATAACCATATAATGAATTAGTGAAATAGATGCATATATTTTCATATATTACCTCAGACATAAAACCCTCTATTTAGTCATAGAATAGCAAAACAACCAGAAAGTGTTAATAAATAATGCAGTATTTAAGATATTATAACAACTCCTAAATTCAGGAAGTAGAAAGCTATGTGGTTTTCATGCTTTATAAAGCATAGTAAGTACTCAAGTAAAGAATTCCTTATTTTTTATTTTATTTATTATTTAAATCACACAGAGCACGACAAAGCAAATACCAAGTTGTAGCATCAATAATCACTCCATCAGCCAGTAGCTCCAAGAGAGAATCTATGAGTACCTTGTGCATAGCAGAAGAAAAAACTGAGCTGGTTCATTTTGCGACGTAAAAACGTTACCTTTTGTCGCCCTGAGTTTTGCAGTCTTTTGATGTTTTCATTTCTGTGATGAAGTTCTCACACACTTTGTGTAAATACAGTTGTGTTCTCACATACTTTCTGTAAACAGAGTTATGTTTAGCTAACCATCCTCTTTTGTTTTCATTCCTACTCCTGAGGAAGAGAAAGTTTGATGGTCTTTTCCTTTGACCAGTGTGGTTGGAGAGGTGGTAACTTCATCCTCCAATCCATGGTCATTCCTAGAAGCAGATTTATATGATGTGAAATAAACAACGAGACCGCTTTTGGTGGTCTTGGCCACTACCTGACTGAGCTGGGTCTGTGTGGTCCTTTCATGTCTGAGTACAACAACCTTTTATGGCTCAACAAACTAATTTATCCAAAACTGGCAAACTCTACAGTCAGCCAAAAAAGCAATCCTGCCAATAACTTCATCAGAGCTAATATGTAGTTTATTACCATTTCTTCTTGAATATTCAGGGAATTTTCTTGGCCTAATGGGACCCTACAGAAGTCCTACCTACTCTATAAATTTTTGCAGGCATTGCTTAATTAAATTTTGACTGGTGGAACTGGCAGAACCCATAGGCAGTCACACTACCAGTTAGTTCTGGAGTTGCACTCAACAGAAAGCTTTATGAAAATCTGATTTCCTAAGATTAACAGACAATATGGAGTTCTTTTCTGGTTAAAAAACAACATTCAATTAATATTTTTTATTAGGATTCAGCAGAAAGGAAAGTTTGTTAGTGGAATCATCATGAGCTTGCAACCTAGAGACACATCTAGGTTGAAAACAGAATACCCTAATTACGTTAAAGTAGGAATTGAGTATGTCACTGAGTATGTAAGTAGAAATTTTGAAGTATGTCAGCAAAGAAGCTATTGTTAGTCATTAACAGCCTAATCTGTTGATTCTAGTACCTAAAAATACTTCTCCAAAATTACCTGAAGAGTTTAAATTTCACTTACCTTTCCACATTTCCAGTTTCCCATAAGATGCTAACCTAATATGCTCAAATCAAAAGGAAATGTTATTAATATTTATTTGGTTTAAAAATAAAAATGGAGTACAAAACCTGAGCATCAGCAGGGAGTTGTCTGGAAATATATATAACTATACTCCAAAAATACAAAACTACAGGTTGCAATATCGACATCTGTAAAATATAACCTTCCCCAAGATTCTCTGCACTTGCAGAATTTTTCTCTATAAACTATCTGACCTTATCCTGTAATAGACATGAAAGTCCTGGAGCCTTTAGGAATGATGAAAAATGTTGGACATCACATATGAATGAATATTTAAAGTGTTTACTTCATTGCATTAGGTACCATAACCAAATTTCTTTAAATAAGTAACTCTTAGTATAGAATTTGAGAGAATTTCTATACACAAAACTCAATGCACTCTGCAAGGAGAATGAGAAGAAAAGGACAAAATGTGAAAGATGGCCAATTTAATACAGTTATTTGAACTAAAACTTTAGAAGACCATTAGACTATGAAAAAAGGAAAAGCAACAAAGCTAAGATGCTTCTCATCCACATGTGTACAATGGCAAAACACTTGCTCATCCAGCTATGTCTCTTCTGTATCTTCTATTCTAAACCAAACTATTTAGTTTTTGTAAAAAGTATTTTAATTGCAGCAGATGGTAGAAAGACAGAAACTTAACTAATATTTACTTGCAAGAATTGGGTTGCTAAGCAGAAACCCTGATTTAGACACCAGCCTTAGCTTCTCATCCTTGAAGTCTGAGAAATTATTTTCTGCAAGTCAGAGGCATTTGTGTCACTAAGTTGGGTCAGGAAAATTTACTTTTAAATAAATAACTGCAATTAAGAGTTTGTTAAGTCACTTTAATTCTCACCAATCAAGAGTTATTATTAGAACTGTTACCTTTTCTCTTCCACTTTGTGAAATTCTTTGTGACATTTTTCATAGAACATTGTGACATTTACCATAAAAAAAGTGTTTCAAATCCATCTCAATTTTTCCTCCCTTGCCCAGAGTAATAAAATCATACAGCTAAAAAAGAATGTTTTCTGTGTAAGTGTGGCTATATTGCAAGACTCTCTCATAGAAGAAAAATTTAAAACAATTTTACTGTTCTTAAAAAACAGATTACCTGTGCAGTACTAGGAAATGTAACACAAAATGTCTACATCAGTAATATGGGACCATTTTTCTTCCCTCACAGTTATATTACAGCATCTATAGACCTATGCTATAAATCTCACAAGAACAAAAATTGTCCTCTGTCAACTTTTAAGCCTGCACAGATTCCTAAATATTTCCAGTACATCTGGAGAATCTAAACAAGTTATTTGTAGTTATTAGTATTGCAAAAGCCAGCTTCTTACATCTCCTCAGCTCATCAAGCAACTTAGGAACTTAGTTAAAAAAATTAGGTGACAGAGGCTAGAAAGTATGTTATCCATTTAAAATAGAATCCTCTGCACTAAGAAATAAAGGTTTCCCTGCTGAGTTTCTAGATTCTGACAAAATCCCAGTCTTTCAAGACCCAGAACTCAATACTTTAACTTTACCTTGTTACTTCTGACTGAATTACAGGGACAAAAATTTTTCGACCATTCCAATATACTTAGTTGCTGAACAAATCCATCCAGCCTCCTAAACAAATGCATTTGTAGCAAGTTTTTGTTTAAAGTACCTGTTGCAAAGATCAAATGAACAAACTCTATTTTTGGTTAGCTGTTTATTTTTTCTATGACTAAATGTTGAAGACAGTGGCAAAAGGAATAGATTAACTTACCTGACTTGGAATAGCTCTGTTTTATGACTTAAATTTTAGCAAATAGCTTTGAACATCCAGATGTTCTGGTTTGGTTTTGGTTTTGGTTTCTTTAGTTTGCTTCTCCCCAGTAATTTAAATTGACACCTCCCACCACTATTAAAACCCTTTTATCCCATTTATGCCAGATCTATTTCAGTAGTGTAATGATATTGATTTTAGCATATTTTCCCTTAGAACGCTGTGTATGTTAGTCTTTTTGGAGAGCTGATGTCTAAAGTAACTAAATACCTATACAGAAACTGTTCTCTATGACAGGGCAAGATACTACACATCATATTTATTCCTTTCTCTATTTGCTATCTCTGAAGCAATCAGAATCCAAGACAGATATTTTTGACTGCACAAGGACCATCATTCTCCCTGTGTTTTATTTCCCTCTTTGTTCATCAAAACCATTCTTCTTAAGAGAAGAGACAGAGACATACGCACACACTCAAATAGGCAGGTCATATAGAAAAAAGCTTTCTCTGAAGAAATGTTACTCTCTTTGGCCAACAGTTGATCCATTGATTTAAATGGTTGCCACAGAGTTAATTCACTAGGAAACAAGATAGGAACAATTCTAACTACATGGGGAATGTGCCAAGAAACATATGTAACCACAAATACCATCCTTTCTTTCGTGAATGAGACGTTTCCCTTATATAATCTAAAAGCAAACTTGCAATGAAAAAGAGATACTAGAAATCAGTAAGAGGCAGAGAGAATTGAACTGGTGACTGAAGCTTAGCAAAAAATTCATGCATTTAATTCACCCAAATTTTAAGTGCCCATGAAAATAAGTGTTTTCTAATATATTATCATTCAGTGATAACATTATTACAGTGTTTTAGTATTAAAAAGTATGAAGAACCTCTCATTAAAATTTGAGATCATGCAGTTTATTGCGGTTTTGGGCAAAGTCCCCATATCCAACACGAACAATTCAGTTGTCAGACTGAGAAATTACAAACAAACCAACCTATTGCCATATAACAAGAACTGTCCTATCTTATACAGTCAGGCAAGAGTGGGACAATGCTTCATAGCACTGATCAACATCTACATGCCTTAACACTCAAACTGTATTTCTTTATCTTAAGTTTTACATGGGCATGGTTCTGGTATAGTTGGCTCTCATGAAGGAGCTAACAGGAGGTTGTTCATCATTTTGTTAAGAGGTGACTTAATTGTCAGAATATTTCATAGAGAAAAATATTTGAGGTAAAGTTTTCAGCCCTTCTCCATTCTGTAATTATACTGTGCACATCTTATACAGAAATGCAAGACCTTTTTTTATATATAACCAGCACCTAGGGCTGAGAACAACTCAGCCACTTTGAGCCTGCACTCAGTCTTGGTAGTTTGAATCTATATTGGAGATACTGGGAACAATCAATTTCGCTTTTTTGCTGTGGCAAATTTTTTGAACACTCATTTAATTAGGTCATATTTGATTAACAAAAAAACAGGCTGCCACCATTGACCTATTTTGTGCTTCAGTCACCATCTTAAACTGACCAGGTATATTCAAGCAATGGTAAAGAAACAAATGCACACCAAAAAAAAACCTATCAATTTTTGTTTCAAATATAACTTGAAATGCAAAAGTACAGCAATTACTCAAATATGTATTACCACCTGCACATATCATTTATTGTAGCACACCTACAATAAATTAGCCAAGGATGCCAAAGTAGTTGTGATTTAATCTGTTCTTAGTCAGAATGGCTTTCTAGTGAAAACTTCATCAAACTACTCAAAGAAAAAGGGACCATTTTCAAAATTTGGGTTTCATTATCATCACATGCAGCATGAAAGGAAATTGTATTCCTGTTCTTTTAAGTAGATGCCTGAAGTGTAGCTACATTTCTTAGTACTATTTATACCAGATGCAGCTGAATTGAAACCCCAGTAAAAATAATCTATACAGAAACTTTTTCCAGGGGGACAAGTACAAGATCCTTTTTCCTCTAAGCTGAACTTATTCAGTCTCACACTGAGCTGTTATTTCCACCTTTGTAGACATATATTAGTCAGAATGGCAACTGGGTAGCCACAGGAGTAAACCTTCAGCTACCAAGGATTTTTGTGAGTTAGAATAGCACATATTTCCTTAGGTGTGCAGAAATCCAAACCCCTTTCTCCTCTACCCAGCTCTGAGCACTTGTCACTCCCCACAGTGTTTTTAGAAGAAAGGAACACAGAAGAGAGTTCATTTGTTGATCTCTGAAGCAGCACACTCTAATAAGATGCTGAGTGTAGGGATTCATCCAGCAGCAACACATTCACTTAATATCATGTGCTAAAGATCACTTCTAAATATCATGTACTGCAAATTTAGCAACAATTCTTCATTGCTTCTAATAATGTGGGGTTTTCTTTGATTTAATTCTGGCTTTTTTTCATTGCAGTGTCTTGCCATGATGAATACATGTTTCCTTATATAAAATGCAAAACCACTAACAAATCTAGATGTCAGGTTATTCTTGATATATCAGAGTAAATATTGGTTTCCATAGCACCAGGACATGCTGGGAGCTCTCTCTTGTTTTAAATGCTCCAGGGATTTTAAACATCATCTTCAGTGTCAAGAGAAGATTGCTACTAATACTTGACTGTCATAAAAAAATGCAGTGATAACCAATGGCAATCAACCAAAGCAATAAAATAAACCATGATCTTGGTTTATTTTTCATTGAAATAATTTTGAAAGTTGCTGTTTAACTAATCTCTCTGTTTCAATTAAACTAGCATTCAAAAAGTCTTTTCCAAGGAATGGAGAAAAAGATACAGTCCCTCTGGAGGAGACTGGAAAGATTATTTTTCTTTTAAATGCTTGTTAAGTGACATCAACACAGTGCAGAATGTACTTTCAGAACTCTTCTGGGAATATTGATATCCTATCAGCTGTAAACAACGTCATGATTTTAACCTTGAGTTGAATACTTAAAGCTGTAAGCCTGTACATGTTAAGGAGTGAGAAAAGAGCTTCACAAATAATTTTAATTCACTAGTATTAATTCCTTAGTTCATTGATAGCTGTATTCTTTTGTCAGGTAAAATTTAGAACATTGCTCTCTATGGACAGTATCCTATCACAGAAACAGATATTGGTGTGCTGGAGTTATTAGAGCAAACTAAGCATCTGAGGTTATAAATTTTGATTTTGTCATTCATAAGAGCGTGCTTGCTTGCTTGCTTGCTTTTTTTTCCTTCCTTCCTTCCTTCCTTCCTTCCTTCCTTCCTTCCTTCCTTCCTTCCGCTTTTCTGCTTCAGTTAATTCTTTCATATTTTGTCATTAAAATGAAAATACAGGTTTACAGTTAATTAGACACAATCAATCAATGGTGTCACAACAGAAACAGATTTACCTTGGATCCAGGTAGTACTTTAACAAGCATAGCATTTGAATTTTTCACTCAAATTTTCATGATAAATCCAGTATACTGCAAAGATGAAAGATGGGCACAAAATTAATATTTTATGCAAGATTAAGGGAAATTACACAGTTTCATCTCTATATGAATACCACAAAGATACATCAAAAGCTACCATATTCTGCTAAGGCATAAATCTAATTCCTAGCAGAAGAAAAACTCTCCCTCAGAAAAGTAACTCAATTACCCTGTCTCCTTCGGTGATCCTTGACAAAATACATCAACTAGAAAACTTCAAATTAGGCAGAGCAACAGTCCAAAATAATGAGAAAAAAGCAGGTTGCAAGCAACCAACTTTCCATTTTTTTTAAGAAAAGCAATACAGGAATATTTCCCCCTTACTGATATCGTTCAGTACATTATATTTATGTATTATGTTACAAAGCAATGTTGTTGTTAACTCAGGAACACACCTATATTATCAAAATCTTGCAAAAGGTCCATTTTGAATATTAACCAGCTTTTAAGTTCTGGCCGTTTCAGTGCCAACCCCTGGAATTTCGAGGATCCCAAATATAGAGACTGGAGCACATCATTCATCTTCATTGATAGGAGAGATGTTTATCTATTTGGCAAAAAAACCCCTTTCTTCTGAATAGTGTATACACATCTCCAAAATGCAACATAGAACCAGATTTCAATTAGGCCTCCCAGCATATGACCTCTGAGAGAGTTCTGCATCAGCTCCTTGGCTAAAGCAAAGGAACGTTCTGTAAAGTTTTGGTTTTTTGCCTAATCTCTACCTTAGCCAAAGCTTCACCTTCCAAGGCTTGAAAAAGTTCCACGTTTTCAACCATGTTATATAAGATTCACAAGCACACGCATGCTTTATCTTTTGCCAGCAAACTTCACTTCTGTAGATTTGTAATCATATACACCAGCCCTGTTATTTATTACATAAAATATCTCTGTATTAGCTAATCAAATACAATTATCAAATTCAGATCCTTAATAAGATATTGGACAGTTTTTAAGCAGTACATACATCTGAAATGGCAGCTGCTCTCTATTCTCTCTTCCATGCAACTTGCTTAGTCTCCTTGTGCAAAATACCCTCACTTTGGATTACAAGATGACTCTTCTCCCTTTTGATGGCAGCAACAGATTACACAATAGCTTGATATTTCCTTTTTTCATCTTTGACTAAACAAGATTCTAAAAATTAATTTTGACTTAACATGAAAGTAATATCTTTCAGAATTTCTCACCCAAAAAGATTGGGAGTTAAACACTTTATTTGCAGAATTTTAACTGAAAATGAGGAGAGGGATTTAAAAATTTTCAAATCACAGAAGAGAGAAATGTGAAATAACACACTCCCAGAGAAGAGGACAGGACAGCTAACTCGCAGAACGAGACCTAAGTTCATGTTTGTCTGCTTACTTGCTTCACAACAGAAACTGAGGTCTGCCACTTTACTGCTGTGTGCTAATGGGCTGTATTAGGCATTCTGCATGAGCCCTATACTGCAAAAAGTGTTTTATTATTAAGTAAACGTAAAGGAGATATCAGGTTTTCACCTCTCGCACAGGTGTCCTTAAAAAATGGCTACAAAGTAATTTTCTCCATCTTAATGAATATTCATTGAAGGGAAACTGTTTCTGCAGGAAAGACAGAAAAACACAATAATATTCTGTATACACAAATAAATTAGATAGCTTATGGAAGGGTGAAAATCTCAGTTCTATTTTCTTTTCCAATAAAGCAGAATGAAGAATTGAAATTACCTCTATCAAGATCTGTGTATTGGAACTACTAAGTAAAATAATTTAAAAATCAGCAGAGCAGATATTTCTAAACAAATAGGGACCAGAGAGTTTTGTCTACTTTGGAAACAATATTTCCCGATTCTTACAAGATTTAAGTCTCTAGCCAAGAGTATCTCTGGAAGTCCTTGAAAAACTTAATATGATTTCTGTGTCAGCAACAAGACCTTTGGATAGAGGGCTTCACCAGCTACATTCCTTATCCTTTTATTTCTCCTTCCACTGTCCTTGTCTTTTGAGTTGTACAAAATTCTTGTTTTCCTTTTTTTTTCCCCAGGAGACACTGGTCATTTTCTGGTGGAAAAAGTCCCTGTTGCCAGATCAACTGAAGTCAAAATCAATGCCCCATTCAATCATCCTACTATTATAAGCAGGAGCAATAGTTACGTGATCTACCCTCATAAAACCCCAGTGAACTCAAGGAAATGTTATGGAAACTTCCAGTCCAGCCATCCAGGAGCCACTCTGCCAGTCACACTCCGTCACTTGAGCTGGGACCAAGGCCCCTTCCCAGCTACACCCCCATACTCATACAGTTGGACCAGGTCTCCTCACCGGCTCAGCCCCAGGTTTTCCATGGCAGAGTCTCAGACGTCCAGTTCCTTCAAACAATTTAATCTCAAACAAAGAATTTCTACTTTGGAAATTATTTCCAGTGTACACTAAATATTTCTGGAAAGATACTGCATGTGACTTTGTTTATCCTAGTATACACAGTTATTTGAAATATGCTTCTCTACAATGCCATAGGAAACTGATTTTGATGTTAACTAACATGGACCTTTTACAATAAAGTTTGAATTACAGCCTTAAACTTAACATCAGTTAGAAAGGGCATAGATTTGCAAAGGGAAAAAAAGACTGAAAAGGAATTAATAATAATTTTTCAGCCCGAAAAAACCATGGTTACATAATTTAAACTTGTTTATTTAGTTAAATATAAAACTGAGTAAGAATCCACTATCATAAGATCATAACTTGCTTGGCATCATGGTTGAGAAGACTAAAACATTCACCTCCTGAGACACAAGGTTTCCACAGATTAAAAAGTGGGGTTTTTTACTCAAAAGGAAGGTCACAGAAAATGCCAGTATTTCTTCATAGAGCTCCACCAATACTTTTGTCCCTTACTAGAAACAAAACATAAACAAATCTTGAAAATAATTTTCTGTCTGTGTAAAAAATGAGACTGACACACAGTAGCCTTTTTAGCCATAAGTAAGTAACCTCTGGCTAACAGCATCTTCCTAACATTTCTATAAACCTCAAATTTACCTGTCAGGAAAACTCTAGGGGAAAAAGAGTTATTTCAGTTTCCACATACTTTGTCAGTTGCCCTTTTTCTTGAGAAAACAAGTAACTGCCAACCTATGCCAACTGTAATGCTAGTTCCTACAGTCTGGAAGCCAACGCTGGACCGGGAACATTTTAATTATTCATCCAACAATCCTTTAGCATTAATAGGTTCTTAAGCAAGGTCACATCTTTGCTCATTTGACACAGCAAAGTCTGATAAACTTAGTTAAGTCCATAATATTTAGGAAGCATTATACAATTAGGAAAGAGCACCACCTTAGAAATTACATTAAACACTGATAATTGAGAGTCACCACTGTCTATAGCACCCTGATTTGTTCAAGATCCTTTATTTTCTCTTATAAGCAAATACATTGGAAGGTACGCACTGCAACTTGAAGATGAGCAAAATCTGAATTGTAATACCTACCTTTTGTCGCTGCTGTCCCGGGGACGAAGAGAAACGACACAGGCTCAAGTTCAGGAAAAGGGGAATATGGAATTATTTATTAATATACAGAGTGGCTTATATCTCCCAGCTCGCTTGAATGGCATCAGGTTATTGGTTCTTTGACCATCCACCTCTCAGAATGATTGGCTAAATTCTACAACACCCATTTCAAAACAATTCTTCAGTTAATAATAATACTGCAAAACATATTGCACCTGCAAGATAAAGAAATTAGTTTACAAAAAAACTCCATCTGTTTTTCGGCCAGCATCCATGTGAAAGTCCTCGCTTTCTCACAGACACTGGCAGGATGCTGGAAAATCTCCCTGTGACCAAGCTTTCAGCATCCACACCTTTAGAGCACAGTTACAGGCAAAGTGTGTCAAAACTCTTTCCCTCCAAAATGCGGAGGGAATTCATCCAGATATTAACTCAACAGGTAACCTGGAGAGCCATTGCTGAAGACGTATGAATATTTTTCATGCACATTTGTGGAGAAAGATCTACTTTATTCAGATCGGGGAAATAAAAATTATGTGCTTGAATTAATCCTTGCCATTTGTGGTTTACTGGCTTTGAAGACTCTTTATTATAAATAAATGTAGAAGATGCATAGGCGTTCTTAAAATTGACTGCTGATGTAAATGGACACATTTACATCAACTCCACTTTCATTTAATGAAATCATGCCAATTTATTCCAACACTGATTCTGGCCTCTTGCATCTCAGCTGGAAGCAGCCGTAACACATGAAGCTTTATATGCCAATTGCAAGTCTCCAATTTTTCTTCCTTCAGAGATAAAAAACTACTATAGCTTCATTGTATAGGGTCATTGATATTCTCTGGATCAAGCGGGGAATTGTCTATTAAGTAAACTACATCTATTTCTCCATTTGTGAATTGACTGAAAATAACTGAAGATCTCCACTGATGTAATGACTAAGGCACGGACCCAGACCAGCAGGGAATCTGAGATACTTATTCAAAGAAACCAGCTGGTTTCTTCTTCTTCAAGGCCCAGTGTTTCCTAATACGGCATTTTTCACTAAGCAACCTATCACACATTGCCACATCAGCAACACACTTTCATAATGTCCCTATATGGGGTTGATCATGCGCTGCCCATCCATCCGGCAGCTTCCAGGCAGGCTCCTCTCCCCAGGGCTCTGCCCTGTGGGATCTCCTCCCCCCAAGGCCAGGCAGAGACAAACCTCTCTGTGCTGCCATGGCATTCTGCAGGCACGTCCCACAGCCCGCAGCTCAACTCCATCCTATCTCTTCCCATACTCCACAGATAAATTACTTATCCAAAATGAAGCCATACATAAGTTTTAAAGCCAAAAAAAAAGAGCCAAGTAATGTTCTCAGGGATGAAATTATTTAGTGACAAATTTAGTGGATTTGCTTAGAAGTATGCCTTGAAGAAAATTGCATAAACTTTCTTCTCTAAGGAATATAAAAACATCTTTGTAAGTTTAGCAGAATATCTGAAGTTCTGAAGTTTACATTTAAAGTGGTTAACTCACCAGTCAGTAGATGCTGGGAGGCTTCATTAATAAATAATGGCAGTAAATGAAACAAGACTGGCCAACATTCTGAACAAAACTAAAATCTAATACATCTTTTTTGGGGGGAAAGGATGTAAATAATGTCACTAGAAAGTTTGGTGCAGGTTTGTGGATTCAGAAATATTGTTACAGTATTGAATCTGGGGCACTACACTCTGTAGTTGCAAAATAAATCTCACATTCTTTTAAAAGGCTGCATTAAAAGTCTGTCCTGTTAGAGTCTGACATACTCTAAAACTGTGAATAAACCTTATATGAAAACATCACAATTTGCAGGAATTTAATGTGAAACATAAGCTCTTTCCAGGAACTTGTCAAGATCCTGGAAACAGACTGACATTTATTCAAAATGTTTGAGCCTTCAATCAAATTTTGCAGAAGCAACTGAGTTCCAAATTTAAAAAAGAAGAAAATTAAAAAAAAAAAAAAAGTGAAAGCTTTGCAACTGAAGGCTTCACAGATGTCTGGAGATGTTACAGTGTTTCATACAGTACTTTTTAGCTTGTGAATTGTTTAAATTATGACTCTAGAGAACTTAGATTCTGACAACCTGATTAAAACCGGCAACAAGCTCTGATAGACTAATTAAGTCTGGCACAAATGTTATCTGCATTACATAAGTAAAACATATTATGTCTAACAGGCTGAAAATAATTAAATACAACAGAATCCTGTGAAGACGTCACATCATCCACACCCCTTTCCCACCCTCTCTTTCCCCTCTCTTTTAAGTTTTCCATTCCTCCTCCCCAGTTTATTTCTAATGAAACTTCTGCATCTCCTCTTGTAACCTGCTGCCTCAGCATACAATGCAAGGGTTCCATCTGCCTTACACTTCACTACCTTCACATATTATTCTACAACAATGTAATTGTATGTCATCCTTTGTAACAGATTCAAACAGTATCAGAGCCTTGAGTGACAATGACAGTGATGGTGGAAGGGTGATCACAAACATCACAAGTAAGAAAACCAGGATATAAACCCCAAACAACCAACCAATGTACTGGTGAACCAACTTCTGCAAGTGATATAGAATTAAATAAGTACAGCAAAGCTTCCATCACCAGGTAAAATATGTGATATTGAACAGTTATGCACTTAAGTTCCCAAGGAAAGGAATGAACCGGTGAGGAAAGTAGAATTTATAAAGTAATAAGATTGACTGGAGGAAAAAAAGACCGTAACAGAATTCATAACAAATTGAGAATTCTTTGTTCATTTCGCATTTTTTATACATCAATTTCACTAAAATAAACAGGGACCATTTTCTGAACAATGAGACTTGAACATGGGACTTCTCAGCATGACAGTTAAATCCATTGCCCAGAGAAGCTGTGGATCCTTCCTCTCCAGAATTGTTGAGAGTCAGATTGGATGGGGCTTTGAGCAACCTGATCTACTGAAAGATGTCCCAGCCTATTGGTGGGGGGGTAGACTAGATGATCTTTAAAGATCCCTTCCTACCCAAACCATTCTGTGATTCTCTGATCATGGTATCATCATCCCATCTCTGCAGCATATCTGAACAAATGATCTTTTATGTCAGACAGCTTCTCTTCCAATGATATTTCAGGCTGGAGAAGCCATTTGAGCATTTTTCACACAAGAAAGATGTGAAGACTGAAAAATCAGGGTAGGACTGACCTAATGTTAGAGAACCCTACATATAATAAAATAACAAGTAAAAGGAATCAGATGAGATCTATCCAGATGGTGAAATGTGCTATTAGAAAGGGAAGCAGAAATAATCACTTGAAAGCTATAACCCTTTCAATATGGTTCTCAGTTATGGAGTCTTATACTCCCATCCTTTATGATGAATTGGAAAGAAAAAAATCCTACAAACTCAATTTTCCAAGACTTCAGTATCATGAAATTAGAATAATCATTTTTTGCCCTCACACAGAGATGAATATATAGCATCATTAAGGCACTTGCATCTGGAATGATCAGTGACAGAACACTTTAAGCAACTTTCTAAAAGAAAAATAGCTTAGCCTTTGAATTTTTTCTTAATGAGGACTATAGGGAGATCTTCTTCTTACTCCATAATTTCTGGCAATGCACATTCTTACATTCTTGTTTCATAAGCAACACAGAAAGCAGTTTTTTGATAAATGTTGTGAAATCTTGGTGAATAGGTGAAACTTATTTTACCTTTGCCAGGTGAAATAAAGGCCTAGTTTTCTAAGGGAGCAACCTGTTAGGCTGGGAGGTTTTTTTGAGGGAAAAGTCATAGAATGGTTCTGGTTGCAAAGGACGTTAGAGATCATATCATTCCAACCTGAGTGCAATAGTGAGGGACACCTTTCACCAGACCAGGTTGCTCAGAGGTCCATCCAGCCTGGACTTGAACACCATCACGGATGGGGCATCTACAGCTTTCCTGGGAAACCTGTTCCAGTGCCTCACCACTCTCACAGTAAAGAACTTTTTCTTAATATCCAATCTAAACCTACTCTCTTTCAGGTTGAAGCCATTCGCCCTTGTCCCTAGCACTACATGGCCTTGTAGAACGTCCCTCTCCATCTTTCTTGCAGGCTCCCTTCAGGGACTGGAAGGCTGACATTAAGTCACACCAAAGCCAAATTGCCTAAGCCTTCTCTTTTAGCCTGAACAAAACAAATTCCCTCAGCCTTTCCTTGTAGGAGAGGTGCTCCATTCCTCTAATCTTGGTGGCCTCCTCCAACATGCAGATGTCCTTTCTGTGCTGGGGACCNGCCCTTGTCCCTAGCACTACATGGCCTTGTAGAACGTCCCTCTCCATCTTTCTTGCAGGCTCCCTTCAGGGACTGGAAGGCTGACATTAAGTCACACCAAAGCCAAATTGCCTAAGCCTTCTCTTTTAGCCTGAACAAAACAAATTCCCTCAGCCTTTCCTTGTAGGAGAGGTGCTCCATTCCTCTAATCTTGGTGGCCTCCTCCAACATGCAGATGTCCTTTCTGTGCTGGGGACCTGGGAGGGACCAATATATATATGCCTCAACATATGTCACAAATGAGGTGAAGAAAATTTCCTATAAAAAAACTGTGTTGCCCTGACCCCAGAGAGGCTTCATGTGGCAGCCAATCAGGGCAGAAAAAACTTCCATGATCAGACTGTGAGCAGCCCCCACCCCNGCTGAGGGGGTCAGCTTGGCCCCTTCTGCTCCTGCCTTCGCACTCTCTTCCCTGTGGTCCTGTTTCCCTGCCTGTGCCTGCTTTGTCCTGCTGTGCCAATTCCGGGAGCTAGCTTATCGCCATGAGGATCTGCCATCCGCAGCCATTACCTGCACCCAACTTCCAGCCACTTCCCGCACCCAGCTTCCAGCCACCGTCCGTGGCTGCTGCCTGCACCCAGCTTCACCCGCCATTTGCCGCCGCCACTTGGAGATTGCGCCCAGCTCACCACGGAGGCTACACAAGCGCACTGCGGTTCACAACACGCACACTCCATCTGCCAAATTGATGCCGATAGATAGCCGGGGTTCTGTGGTAAAGCTGTCCCCTGTCTTCTGTTCCTATCCCCTGCCCCCTTTGTTTTTTCCTTTTTTTTTCAATAAACGGTTTTCAGATACAATATCGCCGTGTTTGTGCTTGATTTTTCGTCAGAAAAATCTACCAAAGAATCCTTCCTAGCTCCTTTTTATAGTGGAATGGGACATGACCCCAGAGCTGGATGCAGCATTGCAGATGGGTATAGAGGACCAGACCTAAGCATGTTCTGCCTCGAACAGTCTGAGTATTGCTACAGGAAGGAGATTAGCAGACACAGTCCTGCAAAGGTGGACCAGCACTGTTCTGAGCCAATTTTCTGCTCCACCTGAAGACTCATACTCAATCCCCTCTACCCCTCACTTGCTGGAGAAAGGGTGTCTGTGAGAAAAAAATGTGTGAAAAGTCTAATTTACATAAGAGGTGTGCACCAAGTTAATTATTAAAGGGAACAGATTGGGGCCCTCCCTCTCTTTCTTTCTCTGGCTCTCTTTCTTCTCACTCCTTCTCCTCTTTTTCCTTCTCTTTGTCTCACAACCCCAGCTCCAGACCATCCATGTGGCAGGCTCTAACAACTGGTGATATTAACAAGTTCCAGAGCTTCATACCTATTCTGTAATGGCACTTGGGAAGGTGAGGGATGCCAGGAGGGGATATTCCTACCTCTCTGAGAAGGAACCTGTTTCCATTCATCCTCATCTTTTAGGTCCCCTCCTTACTGATGATGAAAAGTTGAGGGCTCCTCCGACCCTTACCAAGCTCCTGCCCTCTCCATTTCTCTCAGGGCTTCCACCAGCCTATTTCTCTCTCACACTCCCTGATAATCCTCAGCTTCTTTACTTCCTCTCTTCAAAATCTCTCCATTGAGATTAGGAACCTTACAGAGAAGCATAATTAGGAAGCCAAGAAGACTTGTAAACTAATAATATAGGAGTACGCTAGATAGCTAATTCTTTAAAGAGCTGTATTTTTGATTGTTTTAAGCATCCACTGTACATATACCCAGAAATCTAAATGAAGAAATTGTTCCCATTACAAAGAATCTATGGCATGTACTCGTTCCACTAAAACCTAAGCAGACATTTCTATGAAAGGAAAAAGACACTAAAATATTTTGACTCAAATTTTACTATATTAAACAGAGTGCATAGTTTTCTTCCCCTCTTATAATATAATGAACTAAATGTTTTAGTTATTGCATATATAGCACAAATCTTTCATGTTACTTTCTGCTTCATTCTATAGCTTGCAGTTTTCTGATTTTTATTGTCTGTCATTTTTTTGCATAATAAACTGGTGTTTAAGCAGCTGAAATGAGATTTGGCAAAATGAAACTTTAACATTACAAGCCAGACACTTCCAGTATCATAGGCAATAAAGACTAACATATTTGCTCTTATTTACAGTCTTAGGGATGCAAGGGGTGGTATTAATACAGTCTCCTTTTATATATTTTAGAAGGAAAATTCTAATATAATACACAATAAAAACATAAAGGAAGAGGGAAACTAAAAATGTTCTTTCCTTTTCAGGGACTGTGTGAATCTTTCAGGAGAACTGCATTCTATTTCTAAGAGCATTCACAGACTTGGTCCATTTGCTGTGCTAATTTACTACAGTTCTGTAAACCCAATGCCTTCAATTTAATTTCTGGTGAAAGCAAAACAGCTTCTAGCCTGTGCTGTGTTCTAAATTCCTTCTCTATTCTCATTTCTTTCACTCTGCAAAAAATATTTCTGCCTCTTGTTTCTATCCTATTCTACTCATCTTTCTCCTTTTTATTGGTTAATCTTTTTTCCCAGATGTATCTAACACAAATATTCTCTTATGCACATAGTTGTTCATTCATAAACTGATCAGGATATAAAAGCATCTTAAGATGGCTAAGTAATGAATAGAGAGGTGGCTTGACTGATCAACAGAGTGCAAAATGGGAAATGAAGTATGACAGAGATTTGACTCCACAGGTCTTATTTGGAAGAGGGACAGTTTTATGCAGATGCAAATTCCAGGAACTGTGCTAGAAATAAGATGGAAAAATTGATACTTCACTCAGTTTACTAATGCAGCTCACAGCATCAGCAGAGAGCGCCTTATGCCATAGCTATGATAGTGAAAAAGAGAAGGAAATATTTTTCCAAGATCATGTCTTGAGGATGGTTTATTATCCCATTCCATTTTGGGGGTTTTTTGATCTGTTGTGTTTTGTTCGTGCCCGGGGTGGCTGCTGTCCCTGCCCCACGCCCCATCCTCCCTGGCTGTGGGACTATCGCGATGTTTGGGAGCCAGGCTGGGGTTTCCAGAGGGAGTTGGGGGTGCGGCAAGGAGCAGCTCTTTCCTTTTTGGTGCAGGCTGTTTGACTGTACACACATGGCTGGTATCTCTGACCAGGGATCCTGCTGTTTCTGTGGGTTTTGCCTGCTTCGGCACTGTGACTGGGCTTGCGGGCTTGCTTTTTTCTTTTCTCTGCGGCTAAGCTGTCAGAAAGCCCAAAGCCAGTGTGTGCTGCACCAGTGCCCAGGATTGCCCTCGTTTCCGCTAGGGGCCTGCCCCCTCCTCCACCTGCAGGGCCAGGACCCAGGGACTAGCCAGCGTGGGTGAGAAATCCCAGGGATCCTTTCCCTGCCATGTTTGAGAGCCGAGCTGCTGCTGCCCAGCCCCCACCATGCCTCTACTGCTGCTCCAGGGTTTTTTGCTACACTGTAGCTGTTTCACCCCTCCCTGCCCCGAGGTCCTGCAGTCCAGCTACAACTGCAGAGTTTCTGCTGCCTCTTGCTTGCTTTCCCGAGGGAGCCTGCTCTGCCATTCCAGCTTGATGCTTCTGAGGTTTCCTGCTATAGCCCCTTTTGCTATCCAGAGGGGGCACCAGGATCGGCTGCCCCTGTGAGTTGTAAAGGAAAGCCCCTTCTCCATCCTTCTCTGCCAGCTGCGCCCGCCATTACCACGTGAAGAGAAGTGTCCGGATTCGAGCCACAGCGCCCCCTGCAGGTGCGGGGGAATCATCGCACCCGCCCTGCCCGGCCGGGAGCCACCAGCGCCCCTGCCGGCTGTGAGCGTAACTGCACCCAAGGGGAAGGGGCCTGTGGCCGAGAGAGGCTGGCACTGGGTTTCTGGGGGGCGGTAAGGTTCCACAATTTCAATATCTATCATTTATTCAATTTTTTTTGTTAATAAACAGGTTTTTTTCACTTTCACCCCTTGGTATCCATTTCTTTCATTGGCAGAAGGGACTTATTGAAGCCCTTTCTCCTTAGAGGAAATGCTCATTCCAGGGCATCTTCTCCTGAAATTTGTCTCGAAACTGAGACAGACATTAATGGAAAATGCTGTTGTGTTTTCAGGAAAATTCTGTGCAATGGGAAAAACTGAATGCTGTGGCTGGATAATATTTGTGTGTTGTACCTTGAGAAAGGGTATTAGACAGATAAAAACCTGGAAGACAATGCTACAGCAAAGGACAGATGGATGAACTTCTCCTACATTCATCCTGCTCTTAATTGTTTTTCAGGTTTGTAGCTAACGTGACAAGAAGTTCCCCATCCTTAAAGAATAGGGTTATGTTCTTGTGGAGAAATTACATATTAGCTCTAAAGACCAAAATGAGGGAGCTTCTCTCCGCAGACAGGATCTGCTCTGATCTGGACAATGCACCATGGCAGAACCCATCCAGGCTCCATCCAAAGATGCATGAACACAGGTTGCCCAGCATCTGAAGGGACATAAGGTTCATTAACTGTCTATATTTCTCTTTCTATTCTGTGTTATCAAGTCAGTTATCTTATCAAGCATTTTGGTTTTGTGCCTCTCCCACTGAGATTCAGAAAGAACCCTGCACCACCTCTCTCCATCACCCCAGTGCAGAATATCATTTAACAAGTCAACTCACAAATAAATAAGAAATAAATTGCATCATAAAGGCTAAGAATGCTGGTTTTAGCGGCCTTAAACACTAAACTGCACAGACCAGTTCTACTGGTTATGAAAAAATCATCAGAGATAACCAAAGCTGGTCACGATGAATTCCAAGCTTTACCTTCTGATTTTTGCAGAGCAGGCTGTATTTACCCCCAAATGGAAGACAATTTATGTGGTACAATAATCAAAAAATGGATGAAAGTTTTCCAGGGATATTATAGGTTAGCAAATATCGGGTTTTATTAGTAATGGAATATTTTTTCATAAGGATCACAGTTTCTGCAGAAAATAATGATAAAACTTAGTCAGCATGTCAAGAATGAAGACCACATGGTTATTGTGAGAAATAACATTTAACCTTTCTCTTGTGGCTGATGGAGGCTAATGCAGTATTTTATTATCAACATTGGCAGGTGATTTATTACCACTGTTTCTACGCCAGTAAAACCACATTAGGCTGTGCTTGATATATCATTTGTTATCTTCCAACTCTCTATACACTTTCTGCATGCATAATCTCTTTCTTCTAACACACTTCAACAGAAGATGGTAAATATTTAAGTCATGATTTCTAATTCATCAACAGCTTACGGACTGAAATACAGTAGCCAAATGGATTGTGCAAGATAAACTTGATGCCAACATAAAGTTAAAGTCTTATAAAGAGTGGCATAATGCATCTGAAACAGCAGCCATGCATAATAATGCATTAAGGTAGATTCAGGAGTGACAGAAAATAAATCATTAAGATACTACAAAGGAGAACAGAACTTTATAGAATAAACTCACATCAGTTATTGCAATGCCATTTGCTTACGTAAAAGTAAAATTTACATCAAGAAATCTATTAAATAACTTTTGATACAATTCTAATGCAATTTGTGCCTGGACTCATTGGAACAAAAAGAGATTAATGGGAAAATTTCCATTAACTGCAATAGCACCAAGTATTTCTTTTGTATTTAATAATCAAAAGGTGTTACTCCAGTACTAACAAAAATAGACAGTTGTACAGCTAACTTTTCTGTTCTCTTCTGGTGATTACCTTAGTAGTTTTCATAAACTCAATCAAAATAAGTCCTAATTTTATAATAAAATAAAAAGAATTACAGGAGAATATCAGAAACAGAGCATGAGTACTGCTGGTTGTGAGAGATACACTTCTTTTGACACTCAGCATTTTGTCCATTAGGTACAAAAGGATAAAACAAGAATTCTGGCAATTTTTGCATCACTATTTCCACTTGATTTGACTTCCACCAAATTGTGTCATTACATTTCCCTTAATCTCATAGGTGAGAATATATGACAAAAATATTAAGCAGTACAAGGAAAAGAGTATATAAAACTTGTTTTACTGTTTTAACTTTGTTGCACAATCTTTGCTTTTAGCAGCTTAATGTAACATACATAGTAAATAATGGGTTTTGCCTTATTAGAAGTGTGGGGGGTGTGTTATAAAATTTTGTCTGTTGCAATCTGAATTGTGAATCTGAGAACACTTGACTTTAATGAAAGCTCAGATCAGAATCAACACTGGCACCCACAGTCACTTAGCAAATGAAATGGATATTAGTAATGATAAATTATGCAGATTTATCTGAATGGCTACTTGTAGCAATTGAATAGATCTTGGACTGAAAATTCAGTCACATGGCCCTTCCAAGTATTACATTAGGTATCATAGCAATTCAAAGGTGACAGTCATTATAATGTCTCATTTTCTTAGGAGGATGTTCAAGAGCCAAAACAAGGGAACAAAAAACCTCTACATCTTTTCATCAAAGAATTTTCTTATCTTGTCTAAATTTTATTGTTAGATATACAATGACAAAGGCCAGACTTTTCAAAAGAAAATGTAACAAGTTGTATATAATCACAGTTCAGATCTCATAGGGCTTTATCTCTCTAGATATTTACGAAGAATTCTTTTCCACATTTGTGTGAAGAAATGCATCCATGCAGATCATCACTAGAGAACTGGAATATTAAAAGTAAATACATAAATTTAAAATTAAATGGAATGGCAAGAGGGCATAAAATTACCTTATATCTAAAAGCGATTATTGGTGCATAAAAATGTTACAAGTTATGTCTTGTGTCTGTTGCTCTAAAGAGTAAGTGCCATGCAAAATGTTGAGACCCAGGTGTAGACTACAGAACCTTTTAACTAGAGGGATGAAATGTGGGAAGAACCAAATTCCTGATAATGGAGATTTGCATTGCAGGTGCTAATATTCCTTCTTCAGGTATTTAATCTGATTCAATAATGTTGGAGGTTAGAATTTTTCTTTTTTTTTTCTTTCTTTTTTTTCTTTCTTTTTTTTCTTTTTCCCTCCTTTCTTTCTTTCTTTCTTTCTTTCTTTCTTTCTTTCTTTCTTTCTTTCTTTCTTTCTTTCTTTCTTTCTTTCTTTCTTTCTTTCTTTCTTTCTTTCTTTCTTTCTTTCTTCTCTCTCTTCTCTCTCTTCTCTCTCTTCTCTCTCTTCTCTTTCTCTCTTCTCTTTCTCTCTTCTCTTTCTCTCTTTCTCTCTTTCTCTCTTTCTCTCTTTCTCTCTTTCTCTCTCTCTCTCACGGAATTTTGTCCCGTTTGTTGCTAAAAGACAATAACAACTGGTACTTAAGAGAGAAAAAAGATGTGGCCAAGGAGGAGCGGGAGGAGTGCAGCTGGCTGCACTCTCGTAGCTGAGGGGCCTTCTTGAGGCAAGGGCTGAGATACCATGAGATTTTCGCTGGGTGGTGAGGGGCTGGGCTCAGTTTCTCTCTCTCTTGCTCTCAGGATCAAAGGGGAGACAGGCTGCAGTTGCTGTGCGGAGAATTCGCCACCACTGTGGAGTCCCATCTCCTGTTTTCTCCTACCATTGGTGAGCCTTTGCTCGTAAGAGCAGCTGCTGCACTGGGACCTTATTAACACCCTACCTCACTGGAAAGGATCCTCACCATCTACTCAGTTGCCATAGGGGAAAACCCAAGCCCCCTCCTTGCTCTGAGGGAGCCTCTCCCAGCTGGGTTTGGAAGCCTGGCTGCTGCTGCCCAGGCCTGCAGGTTTTTTGCCACTGCTCCAGGTTTTTGCTACACTGTAACCCAGCACACCTTGCCTCCTGGAACACCCCGTGGCTCCTACCACAGCTGCGGAGTTTCTGATACATTTTGTTTCCTAATCCGAGTGTGCTCACCTCTTCCATTCCAGCCTGCTGCTCCAAAGTTCCTGCTACAGCCCATTTCGCCATCTGGAGGGGCACCGGGACCGGCTGCAACCTGTGAGTTTGCAAAGGAAGCCCCTTTTCCATCTCTTTCCATGGGCTACGTGTGCCATTACCACGTGAAGAGAGGCAGCTGAGCTTGTGCCACAGCGCCCCCTGCAGGCGCGGGGGAATCATCGCACCCGCCCTGCCCGGCCGGGAGCCACCAGCGCCCCTGCCGGCTGTGAGCGTAACTGCACCCAAGGGGAAAGGGCCTGTGGCCGAGAGAGGCTGGCACTGGGTTTCTGGTTCTGTTTGTTGTTGCTGCCGTTGCTGTTGTTTGTTTGCCTTGTTATACATGTAAAAACTAGTAAAGAACTGTTATTCATTTTCCCATATCTTTGCCTGAAAGCCCTGTAATTTCAAAGTTATAATAATTCAGAGAGAAGGGGGTCATATTTTCCATTCTGAGGGAGGTTCCCACCTTCCTTGGCAGACACCTGTCTTTCAAACCAAGACAAATGTTTATAAAAGCCGTGACATTTCTGTGGAGATTTTTCATCTGGTTTCTTAAGGAAGCAAGGTTTGTACAAATGCTCTCTGTCTTCTGTCCCCAGTAAACTTTCCATGTGTTGGACAATTTCCTCTTAACTTGAGGGATGGGAACAGATTAGAGCTTTCACTGAGGAAAATTTGCAGCATGTTACCCACACATTTTCCTGTATATCTGCAGAGTGAGGTCAGGCATATTATTAAAACTAGAGAGAGATTAAGAATACTTCACCAAACAGAGATCGTCTCTTATTAGATAAAGGGTAACCCAACCATGAGACATGAAGAAAAACCCATCTTCTAAAAATTTAATTGCACAGTCAACAACTTGTCACCTCTGTCCCAGGAAAGTCATATTAAAATTTCTTAGTTTTGCTTGAAAATGTACAGTCTATCATCTTGAGACTTAAGTGTTTTGTCACTACAGTTAAGAAGAAAGATGAACTTTTTTTTTGAAAAGCACTCAGGAACTGAAATTCTGAGTGTTAATCAAAACAAACAAAAACGAGTGAATGTTGTATAGTCTAAGTAAGAATTCATTCAGTCATTTTGAAATATTTTATCTCTTCTGATAGGAAAAAACATTAGCTATCTCATTAACATAAAGTTTTCATTGATAATCAAGATATCTTTTTAATGATCCTGAAAAAATAATTAATGGAGACATTCCTCTTTTTACTTTCAAAATTTTAAAAAAAAATTTATTTTATTAGAAAAAATATCTGGGAACAGAAGGTGTTTGATTTTCTTTATGATAAGGAAAAGACTTTGCAGCTTTTCTAATCTTTTTGTCTTATTTTCAAAGGCTGGTAAGGATACACATTGTTGAATAACGAGAAAACTTCAGAACAGAAAAGTCTCTCCTACCTTTGTCTAACAGTTTCTTCTGTTTGGGACAGTTCCTCCTTCCCCACATGCATGTACTCTGCTTTGCTTTGCTGCCTCATTAGATATGTATGAGTTAATTATTTAGCAAACTGGTGAAATATCTTTTTCAAAAGCTCAGCTTGGCAGTGTGATATTTGACTAAACAAGTCAATTAAACTGAAGAAGATAAATTACATTCCAAAAGAAACATACCATTAGATAACTACCACAAATTCCTAGCAATTCATTAGAGTGCTCCTGAGTTTATCTTTCCCAATTTAGTATGCAATGAGAATGTGATAGTAATGAAAACAACACAGATTCGCTTAATCAATCAGTTTCAAACTTTTGAGTAACAAGTTTACTCAAGTTAATTGAACTTATAACTTTGTCAAATCCAAGCCTAGTGCAAGCACAGGCAAAATCTTCCAGTCCATAATGCAGCACACAAGGAAGGGCTGCCACCTATTGTACGGTTTAAAGGACTGATTTTCTTAGGGCAGTCAGAGATAAATTACTTAATTACTAAAAAATAGAACGTTATGGTATCCTCCTGCCTATCCTGCTGAATTGAAAGTATTACTGTAGACAGAAAATTCATTCAGTCTCATTTTTAAATTCAGAAGAAAATAATAAATAAACTCCACTTCAGAAAAACCGGCTTAATTTCTTAACATCAACTAACTTCTGCATAGAAAGAGTTTTATTTCAACTTCAATTGTTTTTAACTGTTTTAAATAATGGGTGTGGTTTTGAAGTAAAACAAATTACTTATTAGTTATCATCTTGAAACCACCTAACTGTCTTGTATGGGAAGAAAATTAGCCAACTTATCTGCAAATCAATTCAGTAAGTCAAAAATTTATTTACTGTTTAATTTTAAAGTGAAAAAGGAGAAAGCGAACCAATATAGAGTTCAGTTCAGCCATTGTCTGGACACATCAGACTAACTTCTGACTGCTTCACTTGTTATACACTGAAAATAAAAGGTGAGGGAAAAATTGAGTGCAGAGGAAAATCCAAATCATTTTGGTTGTGTCTTGGGGTGACTCTATCATGTGTATCCCCTATCATGCTCTAGGCCCAAAAAGTAATATTGTGCCTTTTCTGTGCCTTTAAAGTGAGCTTGNCAGGAGAATTTTCTCCCCGAGGCCCGGGGGGTGGGCCCACGCCCTCACCTACCAGCTCTGAGGAGGAGAGAGACCACACCTACAGAAGGACTCTGAAATCTTCGCAGGTTTCTCTCTATAGCGAGAGATTTCATTTCATTATTTAGCATCATTATCCTTTTCCTGTGTGTTTGTTAAAATAAATAGTTTTTATCTCTTTCACTTTCCTTTGAGGAAAAATTTCCTTTTTTCCTGAACCCTGTGGGGGGAAGGGTGGTTGTAACCTGGTTTTCTCTCAGGGGCTATATTACTAGATTTTGGCCAAACCGGCACAGGTTGGTATAAAGATTTTATGTCACCGATTCATAACCATTTCCCATGTGTTCTTGGTGTCCTGTGTGTGTCCTGTGTTTCAGCTGAATATTTGTGACCCTAGCTACTCTTGAATAATTCTTCATATCTTCATGTTTTTCTTCAGTTTGGAATACTTCAGTGTTTCAAAAGCTGTTTGGTTTATTTTACTGTCCATAGCTGTGAATTCCAGCACTTCAGTAGATTTTGACAACAGTGGTGCCGCTGGAGAGATCTGTGTAAATTTCACACTTAGGTGGTGGTCTCTGCAGGATCAGGGCTATAGTTTGCAGTTTGAGCTTTATGAGGAAGACTGATTATGTCTGATATAATTCCATGATAATTTTATCAAGTTCAGTAACACAACCACAGTTTGAATTTGTTGTCTGTTGCCACATTAAAATACATAAAATTATTTTTCAGAGAAATTAGAATTTCAGCTTTCCTAAGGGCATGCAATCCTTTGCAAGGGTGCACTGTCTGTCACATGGTTCACATCTAGCTGCATGGCATGAGTTCTACTTAAACAGAATACAAATAGAAGAGAACATGATCAAATAGGAGTTGGCTTGGCCACGTAAAATAGATTGTAGTGCTGCCTTTGAATAATTTAGATCAGTTCTATGAATTAAAAACAAAAACTCCCAAATGCTCAACAACAAAAGACAGCAAAGGGAGAAGAAGATAATGATTCTACAGGTTGTTAATTCATGCTGGCTATCTAGTACTAGACCCAAGACTATCAGCTGATTTGGTCTCTCATTATGACAATAGCACAGAAATTGCTGTCTACATAGACTGAAAGTAATGATAACTACTCCAAAGATTCTCAGCAGTCTGCTTTCAATATAAGATTTGGAAAGCAGATAATCACTTGGTTGGGAATCCCCTGTGCTGATGAATACGCTGCTTAGTTCACTTCCCTGCTGAGTTATTACTGGATGGCACATTGTTATCAAATAAATAGTTCACTTTTCAGCAGAAACTAGGTATCATTTTCATATGAATCATGAATCATTGTAATTCTCCATTTTCTTTTATCCTCCCCAACAAAAAGGAAATACTGATTGTCAAAGTGCAGGGTTTCTGAATTCCTGCTGTGCACAATTTCCCCCTCTATTAGGTAGAGAGTGTAGGAGACAATAAGACATAAATGAGAGGAGGAATATATTGGGGAACAACAGGAACAGGGTGATGTCTACCTACACCATCTACATATCCCAGTTACCTCTGCTTATTGAACAGTAAGACAGACCTTTTGGTGCAAGAGTCATGCAAAACTGTGATGGGAGATATTTCATTTGCAGTGAGCAATGCAGAATTATCTGTTCAAGACACACCACTAATATCAGTTGTCCTTCTCTCTTGCTAGTCAAATATACATTTGTGTGTCAGCCACAAAAATGCTGGAAGATAGTGCCTGCACAATGACATGGTATTTCCATAGGCTGTGTTTCTCTTCTCATGATATTCAGTGATACTTGAATTACACTTTTCCCCCACATTTACCTTCCATAACAGGTTCAATTTTAAAGTTAATGAAAATTAAAAGAAGAATTTTATAAACCCTGATTGTCTCAGAGGGACAAAATTAAAAAAGATATTTTGATCATTGTGAAAGTAATATGAAAGTATTCAAAGTTATAGTTCAAAGTCCTTTTTCAAACTTAGTCTTACTCTAGTTCTGCTTAAGGGATAATTAAAATTTAAACCTTTTGCATTTGGAGGTATATGCCTTCACTTCACTCATTCAAAAGTAATACTGACTTTGCAACTCTAGTAATAAACACTCACATGTTTGAATTGTCTTGTAAAAATAATATTTGTTCTACCTTTAGAATGGTGCAAAATGTTCTATGTATCTCCTGCCAAATCATAATTTTTTAATATCAAACTTGGTCAGTCTGAAGTAAAGACTTCTCTCAGCACTCCTTTCAGAGCTTTAAAAGTAATTTAAACAAAATAATTGTCTTAAATGCAATATAATTAATGGCAGTTAATAAAATGGATTTTTGGTGATAAGATTTGGAGGTAGAAAATTGGAACAGTTGCCCAGGTAAATTTTCTTTTTGCTGTTGTTGTTTAGTTGGGGTTTTTGTTTTGATTGGGTTTTGTTGGTTTGTTGTTGTTGCTCTTGTTGTTGTTGTTTTGGGGTTTTGTTTTTGTTTTTTAACAAAACCATACATGTGTTGAGAAATGTGTGATTGTCAATTTGCTTTGTTTGTTTTTTCCACATGCTTCATTTACATCAGTTGATATCTGGTTTCCATTGAATCATAACTGAGACAGACTCCAACACAACTCTCACACACCTTTATGTATCCTCAGGGTATATGTCTGCTTTTAAAATTTACTCAGGGAATGCACAGAAAAAGTCTTGTCTTCCACTAGCAACAGTCAACATCTCATCTATCTGTTTGTTACCACTGCAAAATACAAAGAGGACTATGAAATTCTCCGGTACTGCTGTAGCATTTGCTTTCTTATCCTTAAATTTTGTAATACCAATGTTTGTATAGCTGGGCTCATGATAAATAGCTGACATGAATGTACAGAAATAGGGATAAAAAACTTCTAGCTTGTGAGAGCCTTATATGATTTCAAGGTTTTACTGAACATCTTGATCTACCTTAAACTGGCTCTGCCAGCACAGTTGGAGTGGTGTTGGGTGCTGGTAAAAGCACAGGGTGCATGGATATGATCTCACTGTCCGGGTTCATTTTTCTTAAGAAGAAAAAAGGTCTTAAGTTACCTTTATGGAACTGTTATGATAGCAGAACAGAATGTTACAGCAACCTCAATTTTTTCTGCTGATTAGTTTCATAGTATACTTTCCCATTTCTTAGTCATTTAAGGGTTGCATGTAAGTTATGAGCAGTCAGACAACATCAAGTATAATGTATTTTATGAGCATGTATAAATATATATAATGAACATATGGTGTTACTTTGATTTATCAAACTATGGTTAAATATTAAAATTTTATAGCTTCATCTTCCATGCAGCATAAATTCTACATCATATTCTACGTATGTTGCTCTGTAATTTCAGCTAAGAAATATTATGAAGTGTGTAATTTAGCTGTTGAAAAATTGTCAGCAAAACTAATCTAAGTATTCCAAGATATTACAGAATAACGTGATTTTTTTTTTGTATTAACAATTATAATAAAACCTGTTCCCCAAACAGAAAGACAAGTTAAACATGATTTCCATGTTCTAAATCTTTAGCTACCTACAATTTGTATTCCATACCTATAAATTAAATAAAAACTATGAATAACTCTTCCCCAAAATTAGAAACCTGGTGGAATTGGTACTCTTCAGAGGAGGCAGAACCTTTCATCTAAAGGAACTATTTCCTGTAAAATCTAGACACCTCTTCCTGGATTTACAGTTTGGAATACACATACCTTCCTTGATGATGCTTATCTTAGGAAAGGTAAGCTGGAAGGTAAGATTTCTGATCCCCCTTTTCACTTCATAGCCAGCAAAAAAATGTAGAATAACTGTAAAGTTAAATTGTCTTGGATTCAATCAAAAACTAGGCTCAGCTTCAAACTGGTTTTAATTTTGCCCACATTTAATGGAAAGGAAAAGGATAAAATGGAGTTTGACGGGTTACTGTTATGAGTGGATGACGTGGGTTTAAATCAGCTCCTGTCTGTTGCCCAGGCCTCTGGCAGCAGGCAGTCATGTTATTGAGGTGGCCAGCACCCCAAAATCCACTACCATTTCAAAGTTCTTTAATAATGATTGATTCAGTCTATTATAAAATGAATTATTTATTAATAGACACAAAACTAACAGACATAAGACTTAAAACAGACTATTACTACACAGGAATAAGATAAAAAGACATACTAGTATTCATACACGTGGAGTTAAAGGTACCATTAAATTTACAGCTAGATAAGAAATAGTATAACTTAGGATTCAATGTTTCTTACCATCCAATTCTTTGATGGAGTACACATCAAAAATCCTCTCTCTCAGTTCCTGGGGAAAGGACCTGGAGTTGCGTCCAGCTCCAGGGAGAAATCTTCTCACATGTCTCCATGGAGTGTGTAAGAGACTTCTGCCTCTGTGATAATTGTATGGGCTTTTATAGACATAAGAACCATGTCTTTTGTTCAAGAATATTTCTTTCATCTCTTCCCACATTTGCTTTCCAGACTAAGATGTTGATTCTTAGCTGAGGGCCTGAGCCCTTTTGGCGCCAGAGGTATCCCATGCTGGGCCTGTGACCCGCCCGACTTACCTCCTGCATATGCACCAGCCATCTGTGGTAGAGAGGGGGTAGACATGTCCTGCCACAGTTACATGCATAAGATTTGTTTTCTGTGAGAAATGGTAAAATAGTTCATGAAGAGAAGGAAGAATAGAGGACAGTCTGCTAACATGCATTTATATGCCCCAATATTCCGTGTCAAAACTACATATGTTTTAGACACTTTGAATGTTTCCTTCAAATTGTTTGATGACATCAGAAAATATATACTGAGTAATCACACTTATTATGGCTCATATTTAGTATAATTAGAGATACATACCTATGTCTCTTGGTATGGGCTCCTACATGGCTTCACAGGCTATTGACACAATACAATACATGAGTATTTGCAGTTGTTCAAATATGAGAAAACACAGTGTTACAGATTATTTTAGTATAAATGTTGACTGTAAAGAAAATTAGGAAAACTGCTAAATCCAAATTCATAAAGCATCAGAGTTCAGACTTATGTTCTGCAGACTATAGAAACAAATCAATATTAGATAATGTTCTAATGTATCTATTAGATAGATAGTTATTTCCATAAGTGCTCTCACTAATAATTAAAACCCTAAGAAAAAAACCAAAACAAACTGTTTCTAATGAAAGCCTAGAACCATTAAATGAATAACATATGTCACCGGAATTTTTTTACTTGTATGTTTTCCTATATTTATATGTCTGTTATCAAGGTAGAAAAATTAACATAGATGTAGATGAAGGTCTCCAGAAAAACACAAAAAACTCCATGGATATTGACAGCTCTGGCTGCTGATGTGCTATGAGTTTTAGAAATTGACTGTATGGAAGGGAAGAGAGGTAGTACAGCATGGGACATTGGAAGGATAAGAGTACTATATATTTAACAAAAAGGAAATAATTTGGAGATAAATAATTTGCATTCTCCAAAAGGCCAACTGTACCCTCACTTTTTTTTGTAAGCAGGAGTCTTGTTTGCATTTTACAGGTCTGTGGAATATTCCAGATTATGCAACAATATGTTAAGTTATTGTTATTACAATATGTCTAGCTGTTGGAGAGTTCATCTGGGAGGTTTGTGGAGTAAAGACAACCAAAATGTTACTAAATTTTTGAGCATCTTTTGGAGAGTCCTGCCTCAGAGAGGGAAATTAGCCTGAATGTTTCTTTCCAAAGGAACAGGAGATGAAAAAAAACAGTGCTCGATGGCAGTCCCACAGAAGTCACTGATTCCTTATTTCAAAATAAGAAATACCAACCTGGACCTTCAACCAGTGACTGGATTCACTGACATTTCCACTCTTCTCTGAGTTCCATGGGACTCAGCATCAAACAACTGGCTGCTCCTACTTGGTTTGGAGAAATCAAAATCTCAGAATGTGCTTTTCATGTTGTTTTCTGTTCTCACCTATTTTCATCCAATACACTTCATCATGAAAAAACCATTACTTAAAATTTTAAGATTGCTTTGCTACCTCATGACCAGGTTTTATACAGGAAAAGACTGGGATATCCTGCTTCTAAAACACTGTCTGTTATCTGGAGTCAAACTGACAATTTTGGAAATAATTAGCCAGTAACTAGCATATATTTTCTACTTGTCAGATATAGTTTTAGGATAACTTAATGATGAGATTTAATTTTGCAATACTAACTATTTCTGTATCAATTTGCTGAAATAAACTGGGAGTCTTAGTGCTTCTGTGTGCAACAGTTAGTGGGTATGATATTCTGAATTTCTCTGGTGGGTAGGCAGCTCCTTAAAGTGAGATAGATTGATAATTATGTCAATGTCATTCTTTCATCTTTTAGAAGCCTTCTGAAAAGAAAACTCTAATTAGGATGACAATTAAGGAAAGGCCATAATGGAAAGATGCTTTTATGCAAAGGTAGTTGTTGACAAGAAAGCTGAAAGCAGTTGAGTTCATATGAAAAGGTAATTCTCATTAGCAAGTAAAGAAAAGTTCTCATTACTTCCATTCCAATAGAATTTTGTCAGTTACCTGACAAAATAGGTAAATAAACTGTAGAGAACACAGTACTGTACAGTAATGACAAACATGATCCAAGAGTATTAAAGATTGTATTGAATGGCCTTAATATCAGTACAGTTCTGGTTTTTGGTGATGGAGGTGTGTTGTTTGAGCACCAAAGTTCTGATAATGGACAGAGGCACTTGAAACTTGGTGGCTAAGGACAATACAACTTTACAGTTAATTCTCCAACCTGAAAACGACTGCCAATGCCTGACTTACAACAGTGGGTTTGTGCTATAAGTTCTTGTCTAAAAGTCACTTTCCAATCCTTAGTCAGAATGAAGCTTATGTTTTAACTGCTTGACCTCAAACCCTGCCACGGTTTCACACCAGCCAGCCACCAAGCCCCATGTAGCCACTCACTCACTCCCCCACCAGTGAGATAGGAGAGAGAACGGGAAGGGTAAATGCAAGAAAACTCATGGGTTGCAATAAACACAGTTTAATAGGGAAAGCAAAAGACATGCACACAAGAAAAGCAAAACAAAGCATTAATTCACTGCTTCTCCTGGGCAGACAGGTGTTTAGCCATCTCCAGGAGAGGAGGGCCCTATCATGCCCAGCGGTGACATGGGAAGACAAACACCATCACTCCAAATTTCGCCTGCTTCCTCCTTCCTTCCTCTTTATATACTGAGCATGATGTCACACGGTCTGGAATATCCCTTTGGTCAGTTGGGCTCACCTGTCCGGGCTGCATCTCCTCCCACCCTCCCAGGCATCCCCAACTTAGTCACCAGTGTGGCAGCACAAAAAGCAGACGTAACAAAAACGTCTCTATGTTATCGACCCTGTGTTCAGCACAAATCCAAAACACAGCCTCCTAGCAGGCCCTGGGAAGAAAATTAACCCAGGCAAAACCAGTACAAGCCCACAGGAAAAAAATTCACAGTACTCATTAATCCTATTGCACACAATGTGGGTGCTCAGTAGACTGTTTTGCGTGCTTTAGATCTCCTTGTGGAGCAAGGAACATGTTAAAGAACATAACTGTAATCCATTGCAAGTATTGATTGCAATTGACTCATTTAGAAGGAAATCAGTTCCTCTGAAGTATATAAATTTGAAAGTGGGAATCAAAAGTGAGTGGAGATAAGGTTTAGGTATTCATGAAACACATCTAATAATAGGTTTTGAAGATTGAAACTAAAATGTTTTGCACTAGAAAAAGACAGGTTCATTCTTAATGCCCCTGATTTCTATATACTGCTGCTATCTGTCTCTTTACTACACATTCTGCATTCCTTTTCAGTAAACATGATTGTTATATTTTGTACTACCTAGCACTATTTTTACATATTTACAGTACTGTGAATGTCTTTCTCTTTCAAACTCCTTATCAACCCTTAGCAGTAAACATTTTTCATTCCTTTTTCACTCACAACATGAAATGAAATACTCCATGAATATTTGAGAATTTTAAATTAAGCCATTCAGCAACCCCTCACTCTGTACTTCATATTCCATGTAAACTGAACATATAATACAAAGGGAAATATCATTAAAGTATATTTACTTAATTATAAAGTACTATTTTAAATTATTATAAAATGGAAATTGAGAGAAAGAAATTTCTAGCAAGAAATGACATGAACTTTTTCTGTACAAGTGATATTTTCTAAATAGTTTCTGAAATGTTCTACTTCCATGTTTTGAGAACTTTGATTCTAGTATCTATATGTTTCTACATGGAAACACTAAATTTTGTGTACATTAATAGTAAGGAATCAAAGATCTTTAAAGTAAAATACGTAATTAAACTATAAAATCTGTTTTGTCATACCCTTAATTTTGATGAAAGCCTGTTCTAGGAGAAAAAAAAACATTTTGGCATTTCTAAGTTAACTTTAGAAACTTTGCAGTAAGACTTCCTAAGGAAAAATTAATCCCATTCCTCACCATCTTAAAATTGACATGTTTATCAGTGTTTTCTCGTTCAATTAATTAGCCTCCAATTCAATTAATTAACCTACACTGGTTCTACCAGAAGTTGTCTAGGCTGTGGAGGGGTGCACAGGGGTTGTTCACTCAGATCTAGCTGTGATCCTAAGGCCTTGTCATCTTTGCGAAGAAATAGGAGGAACTAATCCTCTGGGGTTTAAGCCTGATAGTGGACACAGAGTTTTGGTCTACATGTGACTGATTACTAAATGCTTCAGGATAACTACTGGAAAACACTGAACAGATGGGGTGACGGATGGGATGACACAGTAATGCTAAACCAGATTTGTTTGCATAGTCAGAAAGATTTACAGATTTTATCCACCACCACTAATCTTTAAAAGCTACAAATACCTCCACAGCCACACAGCAGACACCTGATAGAACATCTCTTTACCCTTAGAAAACCATCTCCTGAGGGTATAGAAAAGAACTTGCAAGGAATTCCAGGAAAGTGAGTGCCTAGAAAGAGAATTAATGTTAGACATCCATCTTACAAAATGTTTGGAATTCTAGATTTTTCATGTTTTATTTCATCCAATCAAATTAAGATGGTCACTCTCATGGCAGAATGAATGACATTTCCCTCAAATACAAATGGAATCTATATTTACAGTATTTAACTTCGTCCCACCTCTCTCACTCAATTCATATAGATTTCTTGACATTTTCATTCTCTTCTGTCAAGGCAAGGGCTTCCAGCTTCATGTCATTAGTAAATTTCATTTACACCATCCTTCTTGTGTGGCAAGATAACTAATTAAATGACTTAAGATTTATTCCGCTAAGATTCCTGCAGCCTGATACTCTCCCCTTTCAACATAACCAGTTACTATGTCTAATTCATCCAGTTCCTTAAGACATTAATATTAATATGCCAATCAGTGTTTTCTCCACTTCAATTAATTTCTCCCTTGTGACTATTAGTACTTTTGGGCTACTGTGCAGAACACTGAAGAACCATGCATGGAAGTGCACAGCCTTAGTAGCATCTGCTTTTTCCTAGTCGTACACATGACTGAATAATTCTCATCAACTCTGGCTTTTTTCATGAGGAACTGATTTGTAAAACACAGTATAAGTCCACACCTATGCAATACTATGTGGCCAGCTCTAGTACACACAGTTATATGTAATTTCTATGATTTGTTTTCTTGTTTTTCAAATGGCATCAGATCTAACTGCCATGGGACTAATAGATTTCTGTATGCCTAAATTATTATTTTGGAACAAACTAAACCAAAATAAGTCTTGGAGGACCACTCCATACTTTATGTCTCGGAGTTTTGGAACTGCTAAGAAATAGCTGGTATTAAAATGTTCTAAACTTCAATCAATAAGACAACAATCCATGTTTTTTACCAGCTGACGAGTTGCCTATGTTTGCTTGTAGTTAGGATGAATTGCTTGGGACAATTGCTAGTAGAAGGAAGTCATAGACTTGAATCCCCAGATATGTTTTTCTACCAGCAGTGTCATTTTGTTTGCTTCAGGCACATTTGCAATACAGTCAACTCAAAAATTTAAGATATTTCCCTGAAATTTTGCTGTAAATATTTGTCTTCCTTCATTTTTTTTTTAGACTTTATGAAGTCACAAAAATCAGTGTATCTCTATCTGAATAAAATACAACAGCAATAAGTCTTGTACAAGTCAGAAAAAGTGTAATAAAACATCTCTTTCTTGAAAAGATGGCTTTTTTTCAAAGTGAAGAGTGAGGCCTATTAAAGATACTAAATGGCAATAATGGTTATATGAGACACAGGAAATTTTTATTTATTTTCCTCTTCCTGAGCTTTTTAGAAATAAAGGATTTATATCAACCTAGTTCAGAATCACCATTAGGCTGCTGCTACAATGGGCTTCCATAACATGGTAACAGCAAAATTTTTTCCTGAATCTCTGTATGATAAATATATTTGGGATGGATAAGAACATATTCTACCCTAACTCAGCAGTTATGGTTTTCATCCTAGATGTGCTAACAGCCTAAAGAGTTGACAATTTTTATGGTCGGTGCATTTTCATTTTGACTTTGGACATAGATATTTGTAGGCTTACAAAACGTACAATCCTTCTGACTTTACATTTAGGTATAAACCCAGAACTGTGCCAATGGTCATCTTATTGCATTATTATCGCAGTGTTAGACTTTGGCTTTATCACCATAACTCTCCAGATTGTGCTACTGGAACTATACATTATTTACAGTCTGGGTCTTAAATAACCACATAAGTTATAAAATGAAGACCACACAAGGAAGTGAGGCCCCTATTCAGTTCTTCCTAACCTACATAGGACTTTCTTGTCAAACAATCAGAAGTGCCATAGATACTTTAGTCCCTTTAGTCACATGGTGCAATTAGGCCTTTCAACTTCAATACTATATTTTCAGGAAGGAAAAATAAAAGGCATTGTCTTAAAATACTTTTGAACAATGACCTGGAAATCTAAAGAAAATGGGACAGATGAGCTCAATTTCTTTTTTTTTTATTTTCAGATGCAAAATTTTTGTCTGCTTAGGACATTCTCATCTGCCAGATAAGATGTTCAGAGTACCCAGCCAGGTATCTCCAGTGTGACTATTGTAAAAACTTGGCATAGGCAGTAACTGAAACTGAACTGAAATCTGTCAAAAATTCATGGAATTCATTAATATAATTTTTTTAATTTTTTGGAGGGAGTGATGATGAGCATTTAGATGTTTCTTCTAACTTTTTCACTAGATAATGGCTTTAAGCTTGTCTGGTTTTTTTTCTTTTTAACTCAGTATCTATTTCTGACAACTATTAACTCTGAAGAAGCCACTGAAATAAACAAATGAGAAAACAATTCCACACTCTAATAATTTCTTTTTGCTTTAAGAAAAGCCTTTTAATAACCATACTTTATAATNGATTTCATAGAAGATCACCCCAGGATAGGAGAATACCAATTCAGCAGATCTTCCTTTCATATCCTGAAATCTTAACTCTTGCCTTTTTTAACTTAAAGAAATGAACACCCAAAAAAGATGGCTTGGTGGTGGGTTGGAAGTGAGGGTGGAAATCAGGTCCTCAAGTGCATCTTTTTCTAACTTTATGGGAAAATTAAAAAACAGAGGGTCATGCAGTTAGGACATTAAAAAAACTTGTCTTTAAGCCCCAGTGCATCTGATTAAAGTTCATTACAGGTGAAACTGTAGATGAACACAAGAACTGACAGGGAGCGACGCACCAACTGCCAGAGCAACACTTAGATGAAAATGTACAAAATAATGAGCATATTTTTCAGTACCTCTGACTGGATGCTCAAAGCAAAGCTAAAGTTAATGCACCTTACAGTTTATCACTACAGGCATGTATTAAACACCAGTTTCAAGCATTTTATGTATTGAACTAGTTTCTCTCCCCAAGCACAGTGCTGTTGTTTATGGAGAATGGTAGGATGAAATGAGTGTTCTCAGGGAAGTGACCCTGAAAGTCTGGATGTCAGAACACACTTCAAGATTTTTTGAAACACATTTTGAAAACCCATGAAAATTACCGCTACATTTTCAGTGTCTGTGTACACACACCTCAAAGCAGACTGCGTCCACAAAAATACCTTCCAACCTGCCCTCAGCAAAGCTTAAGTCTTCCGGGACAAAAAGGTCCACTGAGCTCTAGTGAATAATTTTAGACATAGCCCAGCAGATTAGTTTCCCTCCTACAGACTGTATTATTGTCAACATTTATTTAGCAGGTTCATTTGAATGTTTTAGAAATTCTGTTCATAAAGGAATTTAAGAAAAGATTAATAGGCCTGCTTCTTATTTTTTCTAGACAAAAATCTAGGCAAAAAAAGAAAGTCTAATTCACAGAGTGCTACATATCAAAAAGTGAAATTCTGCTTTTGTTGTATAATTTTAGGAGCAAGACTTAATTTCCTCAAGTTCTCTTGGACATTCACTGGATGTTTATATTGACTTATTAAGTGAATGTTGAATCCTTGACTTAAAAACTTATGTAATAGCCTGAAGGACAAAGAAATTAAAAAAATAAACTTTTAAAGTTACCCTGTAATATACAATCAGAGACATTGGAGACAAGAAATATGCACATGATAGCTTTAACACATATGGTAAAAATGGCAAAAAAACCCCTGTGATATGGAAAATATTGTGGATTCCAAGTCAAAAATCATTTCAAGAGTTGGAATTTAAGTTTCTGCTACTTTGTCTGCTTTCATATTGTGAAGAGCTATCTTTGTTTCCTTTGATGCAGTTTTCCATGCTGGCAGTCAAAATGGCTTGAGACAAGGATAGCTCTAAGTACCATTAGCAAAGCATAAGCTTACCAATATTTCAGACCTGAAAAGCCAGACAGTTGCCTACTTGCATTTGACTATCATTTAATTAAAAAATTAACTCTGCTTTTCTGCGTACTACAGAGAGTTGGTAATTTGGCTTAGTCAAGTCCACTTTTGGGGAAGGACTTTATGAAATTGAATGCAGAAACACTTTTTGTTGAAATAATTTGGATCTGATTTTGGATCTGCATGGTGGTTTTTCATCAACCTCCAAAAACACAATTTTCTCTATGCTTCATCTACAAAATCAGAACTTTGAAATGCCCAATAATTGGTATTAGCTGTACAGCCACAATCAAAGCCTAAGAGAAAAACAGAGGATGCATTGTAAAAATTGTGTGAAAGACCACTTCACGCCAAACTGTTTCCTTGTTTCCAAATCAAATTCCCTGTGCTCAAACACACAAGAGGACCCACTGAGGCAATGACATACCTAACGCATTGCTGAGGACTTGGAAACACTGAATGGCACAAAAGAAGTACAGAAGCAGCAACACAAAGATTAAGCTGGAGCTGTAGTTGCAAACTTCAGTGTCCTTCAAGGTGAGCACAATTTTTCCATGGTCAAACATATCACGAGATGTTCACTGGGAAAATAAATGAGGTAACACCTCAGTCTGAATTACAAGCACAGCTAATGACAATCCCACAAAGGTCTCTTTCAGAGTTTTAATTAACTCTGAACTCAACCAGAACCTTGTGGCATCTCTCAGACAATGTTAAGAGATGTGGTTTCTAAATAGACTTCAGGCAAGTAAAAAAACAAACAGACTTATATAGCAATGGGTTCACAAATGGATTCCAAATTCTAGGAGCTTGCAGCATAGGAACCAAGCTCACAGCGGTTTTGAAGATTCTGTTATTTAACATTGTATTTTTACATATGGAAAACATAATATATTTCGGGTTTGGGTTTTTCTTTTAAATCATAAAAGTGAGATATATTTTACCTTTTTTTTTACTAGCTTCAAAAAAAATAAGGTAAACTATGTTTTCAAGAACATGACTTTTGCCCCACAGATTAAGAGAGTCTGAATCAGATCCTTGTTGACTCTTAAGCCTGCTTTCAAGCTCCCCGCGTGATTTCATCAATACACACCACGGAGCAATCCCTGCAGTACATTGGATGCAGTTCGCTTTTCCAGTCTCCAGAGGTCTCTGCATATCACGGTTTAGTTCCGTGACAGCTCCGCGGGAAACGCATTTTGAGGGAAAGGCTGAAGTGCTGCCTGAGAAAGGGCTGATGGAACCAGGTCCCACTCTGACAGTGCTGTCCTGAGAATTTAGTTCTCCTAGGAATTTATAGAAATAAAAGGGAGGGAAGGAGATTTCTACTGCAGGATTAGCTGACACCAGCATTGCAAAAGCAGGAACATTTTGTCCTTAGAATTCAGATAATCATAGCTCTTAGCATCCACCTAGAAACAGTGGAATCTGGTGATGTTAAAGGATGGCTGCTAAGCCCTGCTGCCAGAAATATTACCTTTTTTACTCGAACCTCAGTCACACCTGTGTTGGTTTCTTTTTTTTTTCCTGCCTTCATGGTTGATGATTTTTTTTCCTCAAAAAGAATATTTCTGACTTAAATTATTATGATTTAGCTAACCATGGAAGAATTGGTTTACAGTAATTTGGATGTAGATGCAGGTTTTGGATAGGTTGTATATTCCACCTGTACATTGCTTTCAACTCTTGTATAGGCATCTGCTTCCTGGCTGCTGAGTACATCTTTCCTGACTGACCCTGTACTATTACTTATAATATATTGAACATATTAAAAAAATCTTTTATATATATGTATATATGTGAAGAAGAGATTCTGAAAATAGTAATAAAACATTTAATCCAAGGAAAATCAAAGAAATCAACTGCTTCTTCTACCTGAAAGCTGTCCCTGCCCATGGTAGGGGGGTTGGAAGTAGATGATCACGAAGGTACTTCAAACCCAGGCCATTCTGTGATTCTGTGATCTTAGAGTCTAGTCTCCTCAATACCTCATACCAACTTTAGATTCAGGATTCAATCTTGCCTATGGACCAATTAAACCAAATAGATAAACAAGTAAATAAGATAAGATGAGATACAGGCAATACTCAAGGACATTCGTGATTCTTGAGACCTTTTTTAGGCATTGTGGCCTTCATAACCACTCACATTATCACACAAGTAACTTGGCAAAACAGGTACTTGCTAAGACAGCCAAACTCAAACAGCAAAACCAGCTGTGTTGAAGACACAGCTTCTGCAAAGGTAAGAAGTTGGCATTTGATTTCATTATTTTTCATGTACCACAACCATTAGAAAGAGAAGAAAAAATTAGGTGAGCCTACTGTTATACTGTAGCTTAAAGACTGTTAATAGACTTATAAATATATTTATGCTACAGTAGCAATAGTTCTTTGAGGTGTCTTTTGAACTCTATATTGCTGCTTGGACCCTAGTTTTACTCTTTACTGAGCTATGTGCAGAAGATAAAATTCTCCCAGTAAACCATGTGTGCCTGTACTCTTAGATTCCCCTTTGGTGCTGGGAAGCAAGAGAGAGGTACAGTAATGGATTATAGAAGAAAGAAAGGCAGATCTTTTAGTAGCTGTAGTTTATTGACACACAGAAATTCTTTACTCTGAGCATTAATAATGTGCTTCTCTCTTTGAGTAATATAAAACAAGGCAAGTCTTGGTTTGTTCTGTAAAAACTATGACTAGCACCTGTTTCCTTGTTATTTTACTGCTCTATCCCTCTAACCATCTTCGTGGCCTCCTCTGGATTCACTCCAACAGCTCCATGTCTTTCCTGTTCTTGGGACCCCAGTGGATGCAGAACTCCAGGAGTAAGTCATTAGAGCAGAGCAGAGAGGCAGAATCCCCAACTTCGCCCTGCTGGCCATGGTGCTCTGGATGCAGCCGGGGACACATTTGCCTTTCTGGGCTGCAAGGCCAGCTAATATTCAGCTTCTCCTCCACCAGCACCCCCAAGTCCTTCTCGGCAGGGCTGCTCTCCATCTGCTCATCCTCCAGATGGGATTCACACCAGGTGTTGCCCTGATCCAGGTGCAGCACCAGCACCTGGTCTTGTTAAACCTCATGAGATTCCCATGGACCCACATTTCAAGCTTGTTCAGGTCCCTCGGGATGTACCCCATCCTTCAGGTGTGTCAACAGCACCACCTATATATGTATACCTAGTTTCTTGAAGAGGTCAGGACAACTGATATGTTTAAAAATATATTGTCCATCTCTGCACTGCTGCTATACTAATTTCTTTGTGCAAGGATTGTCTGTTACTATATGGCTGCAGAGGCATTAATAGTATAAACCTTTGGAAATTTACACACAGTAGAAATAGTTCTTACACTTCCTCTTGTAGGAATCCTTCAATAATCACAAAAGTGTTGTGTCTTCATTAGTGATTTGTTAATATAGGGATTTTTGGCTGGGTGCTTGTTTTTCCTCTACATTCAGAAATACTTTGTAAATTATACTGAATTATAGAGTATAACTGAAAGTATAAAAATCTGAAGTAAATTTGAAAATGCTATACACAGGTCATCAGCAGTATTTAGATTATGAGCTTTATTATTTGGCTGAGAAAGTAATTAAAGAGGTCCAAGACTATCAATCTCATGTTTTGTCCAATTTCAGGTGAAAAAGATATTTCCTGTGGGGATTTTCCATGGTCCATTTACATCAGTGAAATATTAGCACTCATATGACTGTAATAAAATATTATTTAAAGGAAAAAAAAGTAGTAAAGGCCTTTGGGTTAACAAGCTGATTATATGACTGTTTATACATATCGATAACTAGAAATCAGACATTACCCAAGTTCAATAATCTTTTGTTCCATAGACTTCATGTTAATAAAGAATTGCACATCTTAGCAATTCACCAGGAATTTCTGTCACAATACTATCAGGAGTTGGTAAGTTACTTAGAATACATTTAGTTTTGAAGGAGAATAATGCATTGTAAGTAGTGTAAGGCTCTCCTGAAGAAAGATAAAATCATATTTACATAAACTGATTTTTTATTTCTTTGAGTTCCTAATGGAGTTCCTAATGTTCTTCTTATTTTACGTGGTGGTTTTTTGGTTTGGCTCTTTTTTTTTTTTTTTACTTGATTAGTTCCATTCAGTGTTGTAAAATGCTGTCCCCTATTGCCAGCAAAGAAGCGTCTCTTCAAAAATAATAAATAGCTTTTAGTTCTCACATTTTACAGTGGCATTAAGTTTCTCTCTCTTTGACCAGAGGCTATATTTAAAGATGAGGAAAATCCTCTATCTCACATAGTGTGAATGGCATTGCAAAATTCATCTCAACAGTAGACAAGAACTTTAGAATTTGTACACCATGTTTAGTATTTAATAAAATTATTTGATATATCGCTTTTGAAGTTTTCTCCCGTAGAGAGCAATTAACTGTCCTACCTTAAATGATAAATAAAAATCATTAAAAATTATCTTTTTACTACTGACCTACTGTAGAAACTTCATCATCAAAATATTCTCTAAATTCTTCACCTCTGATGGGGGAAAAATACATTTCATCAGCAGAGGAGTATGTCTTATCCACATATTTATTCTTACACTCAAATAGATCTACTTTACAACAGAAAGAGATTTCCTTGTTCATGAATTTTTGTACTGTTCAAGTAAAAAAATCCCACAAGATTTTTATTTTGTTTTAAATGTGTAATAAGGAAACCAATCAAGCATTTCCTAGAGCTATTGATACTCCAGGATGTTTCCTGGTTCTCCTCTGGCATGGCCCTAGCAATAGTAGCCTCCTACCATTGGAGGGAGCCACAAGCACTTGTTTAGAAATTCTCTCTTATAAGTATGTGGTTTGTAAACAACTTTTTCAGCACTACAGTAGTTGAATTATACACTGAAAAGCTTTATCACTCTCCACTTTTCTTAATAAAGAAAAACTCTAAAAAATAATGGTCTATTCCTTGTGTTGCAGTGTGGCTACCCTTATTCCGAAGTATTAAAGAGCATGCTTTAAAGCTTAGAGCAAGCTATATTTGCTGCTTACTTTAATATTTTTATGATAAGCAATAAATTAATTTTATAAAGCTGCCAAATATGCATTTTATTTTTCTAAAGACATACATAAAAAACTGTGTTAAATACTAACTAAATATTTTTAAATGTTTGAATTAAAACCACATTCTTCTTCAACATCTTGGTTAACTGTACACTTAGAGAGAGTAGAAATAGGGAAAAAAGTAATATAGAAAAATGTGTTATATTTGTATATTTTAAAATATAATTTTTCTCATACACCAAAATGGTGTATCAATGAAGATTTTACCTTTTGTATGTTTATCCACCGATATGGGAACAAAATATAACAGCACTGGCTATACTGTCAAATAAGATACTAGGTTCTCACTAGGTTCTGCAGCAAATAAGATCAATTGAGGACCCACAATGCCCATATCCAACTTTCAGAAATGTTTTCATATTTTTTGTCTTAGACTACAGTTTTAATTACATCTAACCAACACATAGAGGGCCAAGAAAAACAGAAAATAAGTTAACATAAGAAGTCACCAAGGCTGTGCTCTAAATAAAATTAAGGTAGACACTAGTTATAGGCAGAAAGAAAAAAGAAATTAATCTATCCAATTTGTATTCCAGCTGGTAAATATTTATCCTCTATAACTCAAAATAACTGCATAAAAATAAAAAATGCTGTGAAAATTCAAGTGCTTTCCATTCACACAAGGGTACATTATAGCCTGGCCTGTGCTTACACATAGAGAAATAGGGAAGACTAAAGCCTCAGAGAAATAGGGAAGACTAAAGCCTCTGTAATGTTCCGTAGTACAACAGTGTGGGAAATTGGTATCAAGTATTACCCTCCCTTACTGCTGCCTGAGGAATCTTTGAATGATACTCCTGTGACGACAGCCATTCTATTGCTACGTTACAATGCAAAGCACAATCTACCTTAATTTTTGGCTTACTTCCACATCACCAAGCTAAGATTACAACGACATTAAAAAGTCTCAAATTATTCGAATTGTCTCAGCCAAATTCCCTCTGTTCTTAAAGGAGTCCTTTTTCTCCTTGCTAAGTAGATCAACTGAAGTTCTGGGTTGCAACAGAAAATCAGAGCAACACAGATCTTATGCTTATTTAATTAGTCTTGACCTTTTATTTGTTTTCAAAGGGGGTTTCTATTTAGTAAAAGAAGTAACAGCTGACAATTCTGGTTGCAAATGTTAGTGTTCCCAGAATTAGCCAAGTAGTCTATAGTAGAAAGTTTCACTGCAATCAAGTGACAACTATTCTTTTGTAGCATTCCAGGTACAATGGCATAAACTGGATGTGTTGTTTTCTTCTTTCTGTTCAGCATATTCCAAGAAGCTGAACTGTTTTCTCACCGTGCCTCACTTGCCAGCAAAGTATTGTGTGTCTTCTCACAGCCACCATCTGTGAGAATAAACTGTCACAGTCCTTGATGTGCTTTGATACAGGCAATATGCAAACTACCAATATATGCAAGACTGTTTATAATACTGTCTCTGCTTTTCATCAGGTCTCACTCTTTCAAAATGTCCTGGTTTAAAGAAGTAGCCTAAATAGGAAGATTTAGCAAAGGAAGTTTAAAACTGTAAAATTTTCATGTGTCGTCATCTTAGCGTTCAACCCAACTCATTTAAGAAAACTCTTGCTATCATAATTCCAACTGGAAGGAACCTTGAGAGGTGTCTAATCCAACCTCCTGTTCACAGCAAGGACATCTTTGAGGTCAGATCAGGTTGCTCAGGGCTTTATCTTGTCTCTGCATTGTAAACCCCAGAGGACAGAGACTGTACAAGCCCTCTGGGCAGCCTGCTGCACTGCTTGACTGTACCCAAGGTAGGAAAACCATGAGATGATGCATGCAAAAGCAATTGACCTCTCTTTCAATATGTTGGAATTATATATTCAGGCAACTCAACTTTTCTGATCTGCTGGTTTTTTCATATGGCATTTAAAAAACTCCTACAAGACACTCCATGTGCTGGTTTGGGCCAAATTCAGGGAAAACGTCCAAAAGGAACATCTCCTCAAAGGGAAAAACGGTTACAGCCACACCTCCCCCACCAGGTTTGGCAAAAAAAAGATTTTCCTCCAAGGAAAGTGAAGGAAAAAAAAATATTTATTTAACAAACACACAGGAAAAGAATAATAAAGCTAAATAATAAAACCTCTCACTGTGGAGAGAAACCTGGGAAGATTTTAAATTCCTTCTGTGGGTGTGGTCTCTCTCCTCCTCCTTGGAGCCGGGTTGGCCTGGGCCCACTCCGGGCCTAAGGTGGAAATTCTTCCAGCAAGTCCTGGTGTTCTGATGTTGAAACAGTCCAGAAGAGAAGAAGGGAAAAGCCGAAGTCCCAGAAAGAACCTTAACTCTCAGTCTCTCTCTGCAGAAACAGAGCCAAAAAGCCGAGAGAAGCAGAAAAGGGTGCTTCCTTTGCTCCTCAGCAGCAGCAGCAGCAGCAGCAGCAGCAGCAGCAGCAGCAGGAGCAGCAGCTAATCTCTGTGTCCTTGAAGCACAAACTGTTCTGAAAAGTTCGCTCAGTTTTTCTTTTCTCTCTTGCACCCAGTTTTAAAGGCACAGAAAGGCTCAGGATCTTATCTGGGCACAGAGCGGTGATAGGGGATACAACAGCATAAAGTCACCCCAAGACACTCCGTAAGAATTTTTCAAATCTTCGAGGATAAAGACCAAGATCTTTTTTGAGGTTTCTGGAGCAGAAACTCTTCCTGTTCAGAAACTTTCTGAGTGAAGCTTAGTGCAGTACTATAAACCAGTTTTTGAAGACTAAAAAATTGCCAACCACAGATATAAAGGACAAAACATTGCTCCCAAGTGGTTGATAGCCACACTTAATGACTAATTTGACTGACTCAGATAGCATCATAGAGTATCCTGAGCTGGAGAGGATCCACAAGGAGCTGAACTCCTGGCTCTGCATAGGACCATTCCATGAATCACAGCAAATTCCTTGGAGCATTGTCCAAGTGCTTCTTGAACTCTGGCAGTCTTGGTGCTGTGATTTCTTCCCTGGGGATCTTGATCACTTCAGCTACACCTACCATGATTCTCAGGTTTTTGACTCTAAGTAATCTTTGAATCAAGATAAGTTAACAAACAACAAATAGTAAGAATGGATATTCAAATTTCAGTGATCTACCATAGAACAGGATTATCATTTGGCACTACAGTTTTCTACAACAAAGGACCATTATTCCATACCAGAGCAACAGTGCAGCACAGCACTAATAAATTATAATGGTTATTTATCCAGTGTGCAGATAAAACATGTTTTCTTTGGTGAGATAACTAGTAAAGTTGTGTTGGAGGAAAATCAGGACTACTTATTCATCTCATTTTTGGAAAGTTTACAGTCAGTTTTATAATCTCTCTCCAGAAAGGATTACATTAACAATCTAATGCCTGAACTAATTCAGACTGTGATTTTTTTGTTTCACTTCACAAAAAGTATCACCATGTTTTCAAGATATGTAACAAGAAAGACTTCAGAAAAAGACATAACTAAGAAAGACTAAAAAAGCTGCAGATCAATTACATGGAAAAAACTAAAAAACCTACCTAAACTCGATAAAGAAGGCTCTATATATACATTTGACTTTGCATAAATTTCCCAAGAAACAAGTGAGGTAAGCATTGATTTATTAAGTGTTGTATGTTTTTTTAATATATAACCACACTTCAAACAGCCTGATACATGGTTGAGAGGTCTTTTGAATGTCTTGGAAAGGATGCACCTTATAAACATGAACTATTCTGTAAAGGTTCAAGGATGACCATCACTGCAGGTGTAGAATGATGACTAAAAGCTATTTTGAAAGTATACTGAGTGCTTTGCACTCAGTTCTTCCAATATTATAGTACTGTCTTGGGTTATCACGGAAGGTGTAATCAAAAGTATGTATTCTATTACCATCTACATAAGCTGTTAAAATAGGTGGGGCAGTGTTCTTTATCTTCTCCATGACTCAGCCCTGATAACTCCCTCCAGGGAAGTAGCAGCCACCCTGAGGGGGCCATCTCTGCTAATAGGCCATCAAGGTCTCACATAGTGACTCATAGAATTACATCATCCCATTGTGAGATGCCCCGTCCTGAGGGGAGAAACCGAACATTCCTACCCGTATATAACCGGAGGCTTGGAACACCAGAGCTGCACTACCCACTGGATTCCCAGATGACAAGAGCTTGATAACCGGTACCAGACCTCCAGAGAAGGACTAGACCCTTCTACAGGATCACCACTTTGACAAAGCCACATCCATCATTCTAACGGGACTGTAGCCACCATTTAACTGGACTGCTACCACCACCCTGACCAACAGAGTGTCAGGTTGTATTCTGACTCTGTCAGTTTAAGGCAGTGTTTCTGTACTATTGCCTTTATTCTAATTTTCCTATTAAATTGTAGTTCTGTTTTGGATTCTCTTGCAAGATATTTCTGTGGAGTTAATTCCTCCCACTGGTTTGCCTTCAAACCAGAACAAGTATACTCATACATTCTCAGAAAAAGGTTTGTTTCCATATTTCCTCATTTTTTCCTAGAAAAGCCCCAAAGAAATCTATAATAAGAAGGTAAAAAAATAAAGTATTACTCCAAAAATGGACCAACAAGTTACTGATAAACATGGGTTTCATTCACTAGCTCATAAAGAGTGTAAAGCATGGTCATTTTAAGCTCTGTTTTTTCTTTTTCTCTGATAGAATGCTTCTGAGATTTTGCTGCTCCCCTCCATCTGGTCTTCTTGGTGATGAGGGTCTCCCGTCCCCGCGTGCCAAAAAGTACAGAATCCAATGGATTAATATACGTGTGGGCCAGGTGGGAACGCCCAGGTGCCTCCCCTGGAGAGGGCAAGTTTGACACGGTCCCTTGCAACACTGCGGATCTGTTGCATCATGTGCAGTGCTCCGGTGCAGGGTCTGGGGACCCCTTTGAGGGGGGGTCTTTGGTGGGCCATGACATCCCTTCTTCTGTCCTTCACATGGATGTGGCTTTTCCCAGGGTGAAGAGGCCCACAGCTGAGCTGGTCTGCACAGCAGGGGATCGGCATTAACTGTCTCTGACCAGAGGCTTTTTTACCCAAAACCTCTCCTCCCTCCCGTTTTGGTGGGAGGGTCTGTGCAATCTTCCCAGCAAATAAGCCTGGGGCTGTGGTCTCCACCCCAAAGGTATGAGGCGTAATCCTCCTGTGAATGTATCCTCCCCCAGCCCAGACTTGAATACTTAGTATCTTATCTCCATCAGCATGCAGTCCAGGGCCTCAGTCAGGGCTCCATTCAGGGTGTGGCGGTCTTCCATGCAGCTTTTGTAATACAGTTTTGCTTTAACAGGTAAAAGTACTTCATGAAGATGTTTCAGCAATAAACTGTAACATTTCAGTCTCTGACAGTCCAACACCCTAAAATAGTCTATATTCAGTTGGTTTTCTCCTTGCCTCCTCAAGTCTAACATTTTAGACCTCTGTATACCAAAGAAAAATCTCTGATGTCAAATGTACCTGGTTTTCTAATACTGTGTGATATTTGAAGACATTTTAACAATGTTAACTAAATTGTAATGTCTGCTATTTTTTAAAAAGTCAATACAACTTTCAAGGAGGGCAAAGTTAGCAAGCCAAACACCAATTGCTATAACCTATTTCTTCAATATTACATGACAACACACTGTGGTTACATGGAGGCATAAAAGCTTTTGGCATATGATTTCTTTAATAATTTAAAGAATTTTCAAACTACTATATCAAAGTGGTACCTCTGAGTATATAAATTTTAAAAAGTAAGATAATTAAAACATGCTTAACTAATAATATTGTTTCTCAGACTGAATCTCTTTTGAATGAAACCATTCAAATAAAAAAAAAAAGAAATTTAATTAAGGGTGGTTCTTTGTCATATTATTACTTTCTCTCAAGACTTATTGAATTTTCATTATGTTATAATGTGCTTAATAACAAGAGCTGGGTTTTAATGAAAATCTTGTCAGAAAAAAATGCTTTAAGGGGGATCTTTGATTTCCTTTTAATACCAAATATAGATATAGCATGTAATGCTGTTATATTTTGTAGCCCTGAGCAAAAGAATCTGTTAGTACACTGCTCATTTTCTTTCCATAAAATAATTTTGCTTTTAAAAGATTCACACTGGTGTGCTTGTAAGAATTCTCTTATGCAGCTAAAGAGAAATGTTGTTGCCATCTTACATATATCTAAGAAGTTTCAAGTGCCTTTCAGTTGTCGCTTCTCACGGTGTCTGATACCTTCTCCCACCTTTTCCACATATATGTCACAGTTATTTTCCATGGAGCATAAGAATCTCTGCTGCAACGTTAAGTGTTAGCAGAAAAACCCCTAGAAAGACTCCATTAGAAGCTATTATAGTATTAAGTGGCTTAGGTGTTTGGATTCTATGGCAGCGAAACAGGCTGAGAACATGAACAGAGAAGGTGAAGACACTTAATGCATCTTCTGTACAAAGGCGAGGGGACCTGGGGGAAGGTGGGGAGGGGAGGCTGAGAACTTCCCCCAGTTGCAATTGTAAAAGCTACACAGGAGGAATCCTTCCACACAACACTGCTGGAAAACCAAGCACCTGGTTCAAGTCAGGGTTTGGTGGAACACAAGGGGACACAGAATTAGTACCACTTTCCATCATGCTCTGAAACTGGAAATAAGGAGAGATGAGCTGGAGGGCATGACATTGGATGATGGAGATTTAAGCTCCCCAGTTTATGCAGAGGGCCTCTCACAGTGGGCTAAAAAATCTTGAATGAATGATGACACTCTCTTCCCTACCTTACAAGTTTGGTGTGCTCAAGTCAGATTTTCAAACATTGCCATGATGACATGGTGCTTGTAACAGAGCAAAGAGAAAATTCATAAGTATTGAACAGCATCAGTGGTGGAGTGGAGAAGTCAATTTTCATGTGTGTTTAGGAAACTTATTGACAGTTTTATTAGGGATGACATAAAAAAGAGATAAGCCTCAGTCACAAGCATGCACAAAAATAATAGATGAAGTAATGGACTGATAAAAACATTATGTGTGAGAAAGTCGTACTTTAGTACTAAACTAACCTGCCAACAGATTTTTCTTTGGCCTGAAAACTTAAAAAATATAATAAAAGCCCAATATATATCAGATCCCTTCTGCCACTTTCTGCTTTCTACATTCTCAATTCAGTTTGAAAACATAGAAATATGTTTGAAAAAGTAGAAAACCTCAAAAAAAAGCCAATCTCCCAAAAAATCCCAAAAAACCCCAAACCAACCAACCAAAAAAACAAAATACATAACACACATAACTTCTTTTTTCTGTGGTTCTGTGGCTTTCTATTCCTTCTTCTCACGCTGTTAACAAAAAAAACCAAAACACTCAGAAGAACCAAGACTTTACCTAGTGATTCCAGCAGCATAGTTAAAGGCTAAGAAATTTAGTTATAGATTTCTTCTCATGCAGATCCTTTCTTCTAAATGTGGATCAAATATAACATAGCTTCATGTCAAGAACTCTGCAGACTAAAGGCTTTCAGCAAAAACACTTGTTCTCCCCGACAAAGAATTCTCTAACAGGAAGAGTAACTCCAAATTCTACATTTCCACAACACTCTTACAAATCTCTTTAAGCTGGAAGGTGAAGAAGTAATTCTAGTGAAATAGGCCAGAGACTTCCATATACCTATAAGGGAGATGCATTTATATGAATGAAAATACAGATTCTGGCTTTTTTTCATCTCCCTCTAATTCTTTTCAATTTCCCTTCCTTGGATCTCCAATTCGTCTTGATTCCCACCCTCAGGTCACTTATGTGTTTTGCACAGACCTTGTTGATACCCCAGCCTGGACTCAATGTGGTTTAAATAATTAACAACTCAGCTATTCTTTTAACTCATGTTAAATTAATAAATCATTTGCCTGAAGGAGAACACAGTGCTTAAAAATTTGTAAGTCTGAAGTACAGAGAGATTTTACTTGCGAAAAAACATACTTTTCAACTTTCTAGGTTCTTATATTATTTGATATAAGAAATTAGCAATTATGTTGACTATTCATTTGTCAACAATAATCTTGATGTTGTTGACAAGTAAATCTTATGTGTGACAATATGACAAACATCTTTCAAAAGCCAGAGGCGTCAGAAAATTTGCTATGTTTTGAGATTTAACAGTCAGTACAGACCACCCCAGCTGGCACTAATACAGCAACAACCAGGCTCCTTTCCTGCAAATGTTTACTTTTATAAGGAGCATGGTATCCAAGATATAAAATATTGCAATATTGTCTTCACATCATTATTTACTAAATATTTAATTGGCTGGAAACAGTGGTACATTTATACTAAACACCTTTACCTACATATAATAGGAATCCAGGTAGGCATCTGTAACATCTGAAGAGGTGTTGCCGCCAACCACAGTTGCACTGAAATCATTATATATTCTTCATTTTCCCAATCTCAATGATGATTCCAAGGGGCTGCATACCAAAAAGTCCTACATTCTTCAAGTAATATATACCAAAGTGTTTCAAATATCTAAACTTAGTGTATTTTGAAAACATCACATGTGGACATTTAAAATACAGATACAGGAAAAAAATGGAATATAAATGCTTTTAATAGAAAAATCTATAGAAGTCTTGTACTAAATAGTTCCATTATATCAGCGCAAGATTTATATAGATTTTCTCTGCTTGCTTTCTTCAATCTTTCCTTGATCGAAAATCCCTGCAAGTAAATAGCAAATGCCACACAGTAGCTGATTTGAAATGTTATCAGTAAGCACAGTGCAGCCAGTGCTGAATTACTGCATCATTACTATCAATATATGAGATTATACTATCATTCACTGTGCACTCAAATTATTCAGGCCAGTTGAATGTCATATTTCCCATCTGCAATATGCCCCTTGTCATTGTACAACTGTTCCAATATTTATTTGCTCTATCTCTACATATCCTGGCTCATTACATTAAAAATCACAATTTCTCTGTATCAGTCCCATAAGTCCTTCTCTGACATGCTGAAACATCCTACTAAAATAAATCAGAATTCTGCCCTGAATAAATAATTCATGTATGCATTGTGCAGATTTGGTATAAAAGCAGATAAAGTGAATGCACACTACTGTCAAAGCGGTGTCTGGTATCAGCACAAAATCTCAATAATATTAAGTAAAATGTAATTTACAGTGTTTGTAAAAGTTCTGTTTTTCAAGAAGGATCAGAACTCTACATTCTTCAACTCTATAGCTCCTCTAATCATAAAAGCTACATGCACCAACATAAGCCTAATTTGTGGTGTATTTTTTAGAGCTTTTCTCAGGAATTTCCTGCAGTTTACACAGTTATACTGTAACTATTGTTGTATAAACCCTAAGAAAAAATTCAGATGCCGTTATAAAAATTTGACAGCATTAAGAGATAGCATTTTGTGATGGTAGTTAAGGCATTCCAGAATGGCAAAATCAAAAATATTTAAACTTCTAAAATCTCAAGAATTATAAAGTATAAGTGTATCAAACCAAGTAGTTAAGAATCAAGCTTATATCAAACCAATCTCCTGACAGCTGATCTTTCTGCACATGCTGTGCATGCACGGCTGTTCTGTTCCAGTGGTTGATTTACTTCTAGTCCACCATATCCAAGGCTCAATCTTTATGCTTCTTCAATTGCACTTTTCATAAAAACTGTTTTCAATAATTTTTTTCTCATTACCATATTCAATACTTTTCTCACTGTAGTCATGGCATGTATCGCCATATTACCATCACTACATAACTCCTGAGAGAAGTGTTGTGTTGGTCTGAAAACA
>VZTD01003050.1:0-16898 GCA_013397725.1 Rhagologus leucostigma
TAAAATATTAATATTAAAATATTAAAGAAGGGGCCTATTTTTAGTCGCTCACCTTCCTCTTTGGAACCTTTCCCCTCACGGATTTTTAAAGCGCATTTTAAATTCACAATCTGGGCTGTTTTACACTCAGAAAAATAAGGATTAAGCTTTTCTAGCCAGGAATTTTTCCAAGGGGGGGAAAAAAAAAAACCAAACCTTGGAAATGCAGCCCGGTGAAAGCTGTGCCTGTGCCTTTGCCTCCCCAGGACAGTGTAGAGCACTGCATCATAGGAGTGACAATCCTGTCCCAACTAACGAATGAAATTAATCAAGTAAGTGCTACAGCCTTCCTCAGTGAAGTAAGTGTCCAATTTTCTCATTCATATTGTTGTGTCCTGCCTTTTTCCGGGTTTTTTTTGGGGGGGAATTTTGCTGTTTGGGAGGTGTTTGAGGCGGGGTGTTGTCGTGTTTGTTGGGGGATTTTGTTGTTGTTGTTGTTGTTTTACCCGGTCGCTGCCTGTCCGTGGTGAGGTGCTGAGAGCTCCTGTCTTGAGGGATTGTTCTGTTTCACTGGCATCTTCCATCTTTTCCCATGTTTTGGTGTGGTTTTCTGGGATGGGAAGGGGAAAAAAAACAAGGATGAGGAATTATTTGGTGAGGATGAACGTGAGAACTTTCTGTTGTCGGCCCCTCTTATTGACCAGGGAGAAAATCCAAATTTATCCAATTGTGCCCATTTTTAAACCATCCCTTTTATCCAGAATGAAAGTCTGAATAATTTTCTGGGATAAATTTCCCAGTGTTCCCAGCAGAAAGCTCCCAAATCCTGCTGGATTCTCTGGGCCGTGTCCCTTTCACAGCCCCTGAAGCCTGGACAGGCCAAATCCTGGCCCAGCTTTTCCCAGGTGGATTTAAAATCCTTCCAAAGCTGTTTTGCCTCTTGGAATTGCTGCTGGAAGCTGGGATGAGCGGCTTTACCTGGTGCTATCCCAGTTTTCATGGTTTATCTGTGGTTTTTCCATGGTTTTTCCATGGTTTTCCCCTCAGCCAGGCAGATTTCACTGAAGTTGTGAGGGTCACAATTGGGTGTAAAAGTCTCTGGTTTCAGCCCCTCCTTCTTGACCAGGAAGGAAAAACCAAAATTATCCAATTGTGCTGATTTTTAAACCATCCCTTTTATCCAAGATGAAATTCTGGATGAATTTCTGGGATAAATTTCCCACAAATCCTGCTGGATTCTCTGGGCCGTGTCCCTTTCCCAGCCCCTGAGGCCTGGACAGGCCAAATCCTGGCCCAGCTTTTCCCAGGTGGATTTAAGATCCTTCCAAAGCTGTTTTGCCTCTTGGAATTGCTGCTGGAAGCTGGGATGAGCGGCTTTACCTGGTGCTATCCCAGTTTTCATGGTTTTTCCATGGTTTTCCCATGGTTTTCCCCTCAGCCAGGCAGATTTTGCTGCAGTCCCTGTAAAAGTCTCTGATTTTTAGCCCTTCCTTCTTGACCAGGGAGACCAAACAAAGATGGTTTATCCACTTGTGCCAATTTAAACCGTCCCTTTCATCCGGGATGAAACTCTGAGGGAATTTCTGGGATAAATTTCCCAGAAATCCTGCTGGGTACTCCAGGCCGTGTCCCTTTCACAGCCCCTGGGGCCTGGACTGTCACAGTCCTGAGGGTCACAATGGGTGTAAAAGTCTGATTTTCCTAAAAAAACCCAGGTGGAATAAAAGATTTTGTTTTTAATGTCTCACTAAGTAACTAACTTTGGATTTTCCTGGGATGTTGCCTCATCCAGAGAAATCCTGGAGGCGATCTGCACCAAGCAGGATAAAACCTGCTGGGACACAGGAAAATGGGAATCACCACAAAAATAGGGACGAGATTTTCCATACCCACAAAGGGCTTTAAATGGGAATTAAATAATGTTCGTTTTCCTAAACTCCCTGAAATCCCAATAGTCTGAGCTGAGGAATAATTTGGGTATTAAAACACCTGACAAATTTAGGTCCAGCTTGGATCTGCCACCAACTGTTGGGGCTTTTCCTTCTCTCCTAAAATATAAAGGATGGGAGTGTTGGGATCCTCCATGGAATTGTTGGGAAAATTCAGGTGTAAAATCCGACGCTGGAGCTGTCCTGGTTCCTCAAACACTGGAGGAGGGTTTGGAAATTGAAATTAAGTGAGGAACAGTAAAATAAACGTTTTAAAATCGATATTTATGCAGGAATTCTGCGTCCCACCAGGATAACCCAGCACCCATCCCAGGCAGGTGGGATTCGATGGCAAAAATGGGAATTTTTCCTCACTTTCCTGCTTTTCCTGGGGAAAAAAAACTGTGAAGTGCCCCGAGTTTTGCTGCTCCCCAGGTCTGGGATCCGGTGGCAGATCCAGGACTGGAATTTATCCCATAAAACAGCCAAGTCCAACCTGGCTGTCCCTGGATAACTCCTTCCAGTTTCCTTCCTCTCCATCCGGGTTCAGGAGGGGAATTGTAATTGCTGGTGCTTATCCCTTTCTGCCCAGCAGCTCCAGGTGGGATTTAACCCTCTGGAGCTGGGAATTCCCATTCCTAAAATCCCCAAGTGCTGCTGAAAACGTTGCTGATGCTGATTTGGGCGGAGATGTAATTAAAACTGGGAATAAATTGGGAATAACCCAGCCCAGCTTCGTGGCGGGGCTACAGCGAAACCCCAGGAATGTGAATTTATCCATGGAAAAGCTGTTTTAGGCAGTTCTGGGGAGGGAAACCTCGATGTCCCAGTGCTTCCCAGGATTCCTGCTGGTTTTCCTGGTCTCATCCCACGAGCTCTGAGCCCTGGTTCTCTCCTTGTCCAGGCGGACACCACCCACCCCCTGACCAAGCACAGGAAAATTGCCTCTTCCTTCCGGGATTCCTCTTTATTTGATATTTTCACCCTGTCCTGCAGTTTACTGAAACAGGTAAGGAAAGGTTTGGGATCTTTTTTGGGAAGTGGGATGTTGGGGCAACGTATTTTGGGATGAAAGTCCTTCCTGGGATGAGCATTCTTGTCCTAAAAATTGTGTTCTGGGGTTGTTTTTCAAGGAAAAAATGGATTTGTTAAGGAGGTTTTCTTTCTAAATCAATAAATACCGATAAATACATTTTATTTAAATAATAAATACAAAATAAACGCGGAAGTAAAACTCCTCTCCCCAATTCCAGCTGCAAATAAATCCCTGGATCCTGAGCCTGGGGTTCAACTTCCGTGTCTTAGAGCAGCAGGAAAGGGAGGAGAAGTTGGGGTTCCATTTTCAAGTAAATCCTTGTCCCTGGCCTTGCACAGGACACCCAAAATCCCAACTTTTCCAAACTATTTGGGATGGATTGAAGCTGGGATGAGTTCATTTTAAGCACAGGGTGATGGATACAAAGGATAAAAGGACCAAGATGTGTTTAAACTGCAGAGGAATGAGCCAGAATTCCATGTCCAGGGAATTCTCTGTGTCCTGGGAGTATCCCGGTTTTCCCTGCCTGGAGCAGCTTCTCATTCCCATGGGAAGGGGAGCACAGGATTCCCGTCAGGCAGAAAAGGGGTTTTGTGTTTAACCTGAATGAGAATTCCATGATCTCCTGGATCCCTGGCAAGCCTCATCCCTGTGCAGTCCAGGGAGGGAAACGGGAATGCTGCCTGTTATCCGTGTCCTGGAAAAACTCTGGAATATATTCCTACACCCACTACCTCTAAAAACACACCTGGTGCTCATTCCACAAAGCCCCGTCCTGTTTAAAGTGAAATCCTGCCTCAATTCAGCTGCCACCTGGATTTATTTTGCCCTTTTCCCTGCCTTAATTCCATGTTTTCCACAGGCTTCTGGGAAGAACCTGAACCTGAACGATGAAAGCCAGCACGGGCTGCTGATGCAGCTCCTCAAGCTCACCCACAACTGCCTGAACTTCGATTTCATCGGCACCTCCACGGACGAGTCCTCGGATGATCTTTGCACTGTGCAGATCCCAACCAGTTGGAGATCAGGTAATTCCTGCAGGAATCCCCAGCATCCCGCCTGGAAAATGCTCAAACCCCCTGATTTGTGATAAATAAACCTGGGCGCTCGAAGCCAGAGGTCAAACCCAGCCTTAAAACCCACCTAATTCGCTTTTGGGATTTTATGTTACTTATCAAACCCCTTTTCCCTTCCGGTCTTTCACCTCCCAGTCCAACAACCGGGAAAACTGGGATTTTTTTAAAAAATAGGGCAGAACTTGGCACCTTTTTCCCACATCCTGCTGTTCCCAGCAGGCATTTGACAGGCACTTGCACAGATTGTGTTCTTAAAATACCTTCCTGTCATCTTCTCCCCGTTCCAAGCGCCAGTGGGTGACTTTATTTCTAGGAAAGGCATTTGCGTGAAAAATACGAAATCCTGGGGAAATTTTCTTGGGATTGTGGTGCTTTGGTGTGACAAATCCATGTGCCATGGGTGATAAAATAAGGATTAGACCTGTGGGAAGCTGTAAATGGAGGTAAAATCCCCTTTTCTCTTGCAGCATTCTTGGATTCTTCGACCCTTCAGTTGTTTTTTGATCTTTATCATTCCATCCCTCCTTCGTTTTCTCCTCTGGTAAGTGCAGGGTTTATTTTCCTTTATTTTAGGATTCGTGTGGGAGATTCCCTGGAGGTTCAGGTGCCCCAGGTTGTTCTGAAGTGTCCAAGTGCTGCTGAGAGTTTTGAAGCATCTACAGGGTTGGATTTGCCCTAAAAGCACTTTTTTTCTGGAATTTCAACCTCCTTTCTCCTCGCACAGCTTGGAATCTCCTGTTTGCTCATCCTCTTGAGGGACGTAGCTCCTGTTATTCCCAAACCAGATCCTAAAACCACACCAGGAGTAGGGAGCAAACCTGGGAACACCCCAAGGAATGGAATTTCTCCTTCCACTCTTCCAAACTAGGCCGTGTCCCACTGGGATGAAAGGGCCAAGAGCACAACTGAGCTAAAAGTTAGATTATTTCTTCTGGAAAAATAAAAAGTTGGATTATTTCTTCTGGAAAAATAAAATAAATTGGCCTGCAAGGCATTTATGTCCATGATAAATATTTCCTGTGATTAAAGCTCAGTGAAAACAAAGCTGAGAGGGAAGGGCCTTCAGAAGGAATTTTTCCGTGGAGACTCAGCTCTTCATTCTGGTGGAGAGTATTAATGGCTAATCCTCAATTTCGAGCCTCAGATATTCAAGAGAGATTTGAAGTGTGAGACTCCTTTTTTGAATGGAAATCTGAAATTATTCCACTGGGATCAGTGATTGGAGTCCCCATGCCTGGAGGTGTCCGGGGAAGGCCTGGACGTGGCACTCAGTGCTCTGGGCTGGATGGAGATCAGAGGTTGGACTCTGACCTTGGAGGGCTTTTCCAACCTCAGTAATTCCGTGATTCTGTGACTTTTGGGATGGAGCTGTTCCTTTGGGTGCTGTGATTTCTTTCTCCGCTGCGGAGATGAAGGAACCGTTCTGTCCCTAAAAGAACACCAAAACTCAATCCCTGCTCATGTCATGAGGGGAAAACCTCTTCATTTCCTTGTTCTCATCCCGATTTTTGTGTTTATTCCCATGTTTATTCCCATTTTCCTGCGTCCTGGCAGGTTTTATCCTGCTTGGTGCAGATCGCCTCCGTGCGCCGCTCCCTCTTCAACAACGCCGAGCGGGCGAAGTTCTTATCTCATCTCGTGGATGGAGTGAAACGGATACTGGAAAACCCCCAAGTGAGTATTCCAAGTGGGATGAGGGCTCTGTGTCCTCTTCATCACGTTTCATCCCCAAAAATCCTTTTAATGTCCCACGTGGACACTTGGCAAAGGGGAGAGTGGTGCAACGTTGTCCTGCTCTTCCTGTTTCCCGCCATTCCACCACCAAGGGAGCTTCAGGGTGGATATCAGGGAAAAATTCTCCTTTGGAAGAGTATTTAAGGACTGGAACAGGCTGCCCAGGGATGTCACCATCCCTGGAAGTGCCCAAAACCCAGTAAATGTGGCGCTTCCTGACCTGCTTTAATGGGCAGGGTGGGATTTGTTGGGAGCTTGGACTTCATCCTGGAGCTCTCTCCGATTCTGTGATGATCCGAGGCTCTGGCAGGTGACAGCAGAGCTGTTCCTGAGTCCCCGTCCTCTTTTTGTCCCCTCAGAGTTTGTCAGACCCCAACAATTACCATGAGTTCTGCCGGTTGCTGGCCCGGTTGAAAAGCAATTACCAGCTGGGAGAACTGGTGAAGGTGGAGAACTACCCCGAGGTGATCCGGCTCATCGCCAACTTCACCGTGACCAGCCTGCAGGTACCAACCTTCCCTTCCCTCTTCCTGCCCCTTGGATTCCCTGGAAAACAAAGCAGGAGCCTCTCACCTGGTTCATTTTTACCCCAAACCCCGGAGGAGGCTGTGACAAAATCCCGCGTGGATCATCCTGTGAATTCCTGAATGGAATCCGTGGGGGAAGGCAGAGTTGTTGCCATGCCTCCAGAGGCTTTCCATATCCTAGCAGGGAATAAAAAAAAACTTGTTAAATAAGGTTTATTTTTAGAATTCTGTCTCACTTCACTATTCCAATGCACTCGGAGGGATTGGGTGTAATTGGAATTTCATTGATATTCCCACTGAGTTTTCCAGCGGTGTGCACAGCTCACAACCACAGCCCTGCACAGGAGAGGGTTTAAAAAATTGTGGAGCTTGGAGAATTCCTTTGTTCAATTGTCATTCCTGGGAAGCAGCTCGGGGCTGTGCAGTGTGTGGGAACTGAGTGAAGCCTGGGATTGGAGGCTCAGCTCCATGCTCTGGGAATTTGGGATTATCTCCCAGTGATTACTGAGCGTTGATCCAGGTGTGCCCTGAAATTCCTGGTTAATTTGGCAACCAGGTCTTTAAAGGTGTTGGCCTGTGGAAAGTGCAATGAGCTGAGCTTTAAACCCCTCCCAACCCAAATTCTGTGGGAAAAAGTTGAGTAAAACAACACAAATCGTAGCTCCCTGGTTTGTTTCCCTTCTCTTTTCCCTCTGGAAGCACTGGGAATTTGCTCCCAACAGTGTGCTCTAAAATTCCTGATTAATTTGGCAACCAGGTCTTTAAAGGTGTTGGCCTGTGGAAAGTGCAATGAGCTGAGCTTTAAACCCCTCCCAACCCAAATTCTGTGGGAAAAAGTTGAGTAAAACAACACAAATCGTAGCTCCCTGGTTTGTTTCCCTTCTCTTTTCCCTCTGGAAGCACTGGGAATTTGCTCCCAACAGTGTGCTCTAAAATTCCTGATTAATTTGGCAACCAGGTCTTTAAAGGTGTTGGCCTGTGGAAAGTGCAATGAGCTGAGCTTTAAACCCCTCCCAACCCAAATTCTGTGGGAAAAAGTTGAGTAAAACAACACAAATCGTAGCTCCCTGGTTTGTTTCCCTTCTCTTTTCCCTCTGGAAGCACTGGGAATTTGCTCCCAACAGTGTGCTCTAAAATTCCTGATTAATTTGGCAACCAGGTCTTTAAAGGTGTTGGCCTGTGGAAAGTGCAATGAGCTGAGCTTTAAACCCCTCCCAACCCAAATTCTGTGGGAAAAAGTTGAGTAAAACAACACAAATCGTAGCTCCCTGGTTTGTTTCCCTTCTCTTTTCCCTCTGGAAGCACTGGGAATTTGCTCCCAACAGTGTGCTCTAAAATTCCTGATTAATTTGGCAACCAGGTCTTTAAAGGTGTTGGCCTGTGGAAAGTGCAATGAGCTGAGCTTTAAACCCCTCCCAACCCAAATTCTGTGGGAAAAAGTTGAGTAAAACAACACAAATCGTAGCTCCCTGGTTTGTTTCCCTTCTCTTTTCCCTCTGGAAGCACTGGGAATTTGCTCCCAACAGTGTGCTCTAAAATTCCTGATTAATTTGGCAACCAGGTCTTTAAAGGTGTTGGCCTGTGGAAAGTGCAATGAGCTGAGCTTTAAACCCCTCCCAACCCAAATTCTGTGGGAAAAAGTTGAGTAAAACAACACAAATCGTAGCTCCCTGGTTTGTTTCCCTTCTCTTTTCCCTCTGGAAGCACTGGGAATTTGCTCCCAACAGTGTCCACTACCTGCTGAGCCTGTGGCAGCGCCTGGCTGCCTCCGTGCCCTACGTGAAGGCCACGGAGCCCCACATGCTGGAGACCTACACCCCCGAGGTGACCAAAGCCTACATCACCTCCCGCCTGGAATCCGTGCACATCATCCTCAGGTGAGGGAATCCCGGGGCTGGGAGCGCTTTTCCTGCTGATCTGAGAGGTGGGAAAGCCGGGAGAGGTGGAGGCGTTCCTGCTGGAGAGGACACGGCTGAGGGATGAGCTCAGTGCAGCTTCCAGGGCCTAAAGGGGCTCCAGGAGAGCTGGAGAGGGATTTGGGACAAAGGATGGAGAGACAGGACACAGGGAATGGCTTCCCGCTGGGAAAATGGAGATTTAAATGGGATATTGGGAAGGAATTCCTGGCTGGGAGGGTGAGGAGGGGCTGGGATGGAATTCCCAGAGGAGCTGGGGCTGCCCCTGGATCCCTGGAAGTGCCCAAGGCCAGTTTGGGATAATCTGGGATAGTGGGAGGTGTCCCTGTCCCTGCCATGGGATGGGATTTAAGCTCTTTCCAAGCCAAACCATTCCACGATCCCGTGAATTCCAAACTGCAGCTCCAGCAGCCCTGGGAATAAAACCGGAGCGACCGTTCCGGGAGCTGCTGCTCCTGGGACTCCCCGATCCCAGGGATGCTCCCGGAGTTCCCCACAACGCCCCGGGCTGGTGGAAAATCCCGCCGGACACGGGCCCAGGGCACAGAGGAGCTGTGCTGGCACAGCGGGAAGGGCCCGGATGCCTCGGATCTCGGGGATATTCCGGGATTGGGGCTGGAATCCTGCCCTGGCAGAGCCACGCCAACATCCTGGGAGCAGCCCAGGCTCTGCGACAGCTCCAACAATTCCCAGCCCGGCATTTTTTCCCCTCCAGCGGCTCCGGCTCCCAAGTGAGAGGCAGCGAGCGGCCCTGGGCACCTCTGGAATAAATTCCTGGATGAATTCCGGGCGGGATTGCGTCCCCGTGCAAAGATGCAGCCCTCCCCCACGGCAGGGGCCGGAACGGGATGAACTTCACCACCCCTTCCCACCCGAGCGACGTCTGACGCCCATTTCCCTCACCTCCCACCGCGCCGCGCTCCCAGCGCCCCTCCAAACCCCCCCTTCGCCCCGTCCTTCCGTCCTTCCTCCACGCCCTAAATCCCTTTTCCGCGTGCTTTTTCCCTGCGCAGGGATGGCCTGGAGGACCCTCTGGACGACACGGGGTTGGTGCAGCAGCAGCTGGACCAGCTCTCCACCATCGGGCGCTGCGAGTACGAGAAGACGTGCGCCCTGCTGGTGCAGCTCTTCGACCAGTCCGCCCAGTCCTACCAGGAGCTGCTGCAGAGCGCCACCGCCACCCCCATGGACCTGGCGGTGCAGGAAGGTGAGCTTGGGAATTCCCGAAGGAATCGTTCTTCCGGGAGCCGGCGGTGCTGGAAAAATCCGCGCGCGGAGGGGAGCGGCGTCTCGGTTTCTCGCCGGGGGGAGGTGACCCTGAGGGGCGGGCACTGCTCTGGAGATGGTGCTGGGTTTGTTTTGGGGGGAAACGGATTTATTTGGGGGGAAAATGGATTTATTTTGGGGGAAAATGGANAAAAAGGATTTATTTTGGGGGAAACGGGTTTATTTTGGGGGAAAATGGATTTATTTTGGGGGAAAAAGGATTTATTTTGGGGAAAACGGATTTATTTTGGGGGAAAATGGATTTATTTTGGGGGGAAACATTTATTTTGGGGGGAAATGGATTTATTTTGGGGGAAAATGGAATTTTTTGAGGCGAGATGGCCACTGAAAAAGGAGAGGTGACAGCAGGGGAGGTGGCCGGCTCTGAAAATGTCCCCTGTGTGTCCCCTGTGTGTCCCAGGGCAGGACGAGGTTCCTCACCTCACAGCCGCTACAACCGAGGCACTTCCAGGGGAAAAATGGATTTATTTGGGGGGAAACCGGATTTATTTTGGGAGAAAATGGATTTATTTTGGGTGATGTGGCCACTGAAAGAGGAGAGGTGACAGCAGGGGAGGTGGCCGGCTCTGAAAATGTCCCCTGTGTGTCCCCTGTGTGTCCCAGGGCAGGACGAGGTTCCTCACCTCACAGCCGCTACAACCGAGGCACTTCCAGTGGAAAAATGGATTTATTTTGGGGGAAAACGGATTTATTTTGGGAGAAAATGGATTTATTTTGGGTGATGTGGCCACTGAAAGAGGAGAGGTGACAGCAGGGGAGGTGGAATCCTCTGAAAATGTCCCCTGCGTGTCCCAGGGCAGGACGAGGTTCCTCACCGTGCGGCCGCTAAAACCGTGGCACTTCCAGTGGAAAAATGGATTTATTTTGGGGGAAAATGGAACTTTTTGGGGCGAAATGGAATTTTTTGGGGCGAGGTGGCCACTGAAAGAGGAGAGGTGACAGCAGGGGAGGTGGAATGCTCTGAAGGTGTCCCCTTGTGTCCCCTGCGTGTCCCAGGGCGCCTGACGTGGCTCGTGTACATCATCGGCGCCGTCATCGGCGGCCGCGTGTCGTTCGCCAGCACGGACGAGCAGGATGCCATGGATGGAGAGCTGGTCTGTCGGTAGGGATGCTCCACTCCGGGATATTCCATAAAAATCTGCTCCCAGGGAGCTGGGAAAGTGTTCTTCCCCTTTTTCCACCTGCGATTCTGATGGGAAATCCGGCTGGGAGGGGGTGGACGGAGCCGCCGGCGCTGGGTGCGGAGTGCTGGGGCTGATTCCCAAAGGGAATTGGGGTTGTGGCAGAGAGTGAGGGGGAAAGAGCATGGAAAAGGGAATTATCCATTAATTATTCCCTAATTATTCCCTAATTATTCATTAAATGCCTGATGGTTTTTTCCTGGATAGGGGAAAAGTCTTTTTCCTGCTTAATAACCCAAACACGGGTTTTGTCCGTAATTGGGAAATTCAAATTTTGTCACGTCCTTACCTGGATTTTTGGGATGAAAATCCAGTGGGAATTTAGGTTTTAACAAAGAATGAGGGGCAAAGAGCATGGAAAAGGGAATTATTGGCTAATTTTTGATTAATTATTGCCTAATTATTGATTATCGATCGTTAAATACATGATGATTCTTTGCTAAGATAGGGAGAAAAGTCTTTTTCCAACTTCATAACCCCAAGTGGGTTTTGTCCATAAATACTTGGGAATATTGGGCTTGGAAAAATCAAATTTTTTGATGTTCTGAACTGGATTTTTGGGATTAAAATCCAGTGGGAATTTAGGTTTTAACAAAGAATGAAGGGCAAAGAGCATGGAAAAGGGAATTATTAGCTAATTATTGAGTAGGGAATATTGGACTTGGAAATATTGGGAATATTGGGCTTGGAAAACTCAAATTTTTTCATGTCATTAACTGGATTTTTGGGATTAAAATCCAGTGGGAATTTGGGTTTTAGCGAAGAATGAGGGGGAGAGAGCATGGAAAAGGCAATTATTGGTTAATTATTGATTATTAATCATTAAATGCTTGATGATTCTCTGCTGGGATAGGGGGAAAAGCCTTTTCCCACTTCATAACCAAAACTGGCTTTTGTCCGTGAAAACATTGGGAATATTGGGCTTGGAAAATGCAAATTTTATGATGTCCTGAACTGGATTTTTGGGATTGAAATCCAGTGGAAGATTTCTTTGATGGATGTGGGAGCTTGGAGCTTAAAACTTGGAGTCCCACTGAATGTTTTCTCTTGGAATCCGGGGTAGGAAAAGGAGGTGTGGAAGCTGAGCTGGTGGAAAAAGAATTCCTGAAGGAAAAATTCTGGGATCCCAGATAAATTTCAGCTGCTTTCGAGCCACCATTTATAAATATCCATAAAAGTTGATTTAAATTTGATTTTTTTTTCTCCTCTTTTATGCCTGGTGCCACTCCCCGTGGGAATATCTTTTGGAATTGTTGGGGAATATCCAATTTGATTTATCCTAAAATCCCTTCACCCCCATCCCAGGCTGGATTTTGCAGTTCCCACAAACCCCAAATGCAGCGGGAGGGGGATTAAAATCAGATTTTTGTGAGGAAGAGGCTCCTGAGAGGAATTTGGGAGATTCCAAAGCACCTGGAATTCAATCATGGAGCAAATCCGAGCCTTGCCCACCCCATTGGAGGGGCTGGAGGAGCCTTACAACAGCTTTACACCCAGGAGTAACTTTCTACTCGGTGCCTTGGTACCAAATTTATCCATTTTTAGCCCAAATTCCCTCAGAAATTTAAAAAAAAAATCAATCCCACATCCCCTGGGAACAGCAGGGAAATCCCTCCTTGCCCCGTTCCCATCACCAGCGGCTGTTTTCCCGCTTTTTCTCACTTTTTTCCCACTTTTTCCCCACTTTTTTCCCGCTTTTTCCCCCATTTTTTCCCACTTTTTTCGCTTCTTTCCCTGCTTTTTTCCTACTTTTTCCCTGCTTTTTTCTCATTTTTTTCCCACTTTTTTCCCCGCTTTTTTCCCATTTTTCCCGGCTCTTTTTCCCATTTTTTCCCCACTTTTTTCTTGCTATTTTCTCGCTTTTTTTCCCATTTTTTTCCCTCTTTTTTCCCATTTTTTTCCCGCTTTTTTCCCCCACTTTTTTCTCTCTTTTTTCCTGCTTTTTCCCTGCTTTTTTCCCACTTTTCTCTTATTTTTTCCCTCTTTTTTTCCCTCTTTTTTTTCCTGGTTTTTTCCCTCTTTTTTTCCCTCTTTTTTTCCTTGCTTTTTTCCCATTTTTTCCTGCTTTTTTCCCCACTTTTTCCCCACTTTTTCCCCACTTTTTTCCCATTTTTCCTGGCTTTTTTTCCCATTTTGTCCCCCCTTTTTTCTCGCTTTTTTCTCACTTTTTTCCCATTTTTTTCCCTCTTTTTTCACATTTTTTTCCCGCTTTTTCCCCCACTTTTTTCCCACTTTTTCTCTGCTTTTATCCCGCTTTTTTCCCATTTTTTCCCACTTTTTTCTCGCTTTTTTCTCACTTTTTTCTGCTTTTTCCCCGCTTTTTTTCCCACTTTTCTCCCATTTTTTCCCGCTTTTTTCCCTTTTTTTCCCTCTTTTTTCCCCGCTTTTTTCTCATTTTTTTCCTTGTTTTTTCCCACTTTTTCCTTGTTTTTTCCTACTTTTTCCCCNCTCTTTTTTCTCGCTTTTTTCTCACTTTTTTCTGCTTTTTCCCCGCTTTTTTCCCACTTTTCTCCCATTTTTTCCCGCTTTTTTCCCTTTTTTTCCCTCTTTTTTCCCCGCTTTTTTCTCATTTTTTTCCTTGTTTTTTCCCACTTTTTCCTTGTTTTTTCCTACTTTTTCCCCTTTTTTCCCGGCTTTTTTCCCCCTTTTTTCCCCCTTTTTTCCGGCTTTTTCCCCACTCTTTTTCCGCTTTTTTCCCACTTTTTTCCCACTTTCTTCCCGCTTTTTTCTCCACTCTTTTCCTCCTTTTTTCCCACTTTCCCCCCGCTTTTTCCCCTCTTTTTTCCTACTTTTATTCCCAATTTTTTCCCACTTTCTTCCCGCTTTTTTCTCCACTCTTTTCCTCCTTTTTTCCCACTTTCCCCCCGCTTTTTCCCCTCTTTTTTCCTACTTTTATTCCCAATTTTTTCCCACTTTCTTCCCGCTTTTCTCCCGCCTCCCCAGGGTGCTGCAGCTGATGAACCTGACGGATTCCCGGCTGGCACAGGCCGGGAACGAGAAGCTGGAATTGGCCATGCTGAGCTTCTTCGAGCAATTCCGCAAGATTTACATCGGGGATCAGGTGCAGAAGTCTTCCAAGGTAACGGCAATTCCGTGGATCCCGCTCTTTCTGAAGGAAAACAAGCGGAATTCGCCGATTCCTCCTCGTTCTATCCGGAAACGAATCCCATTTTCTGTGATTTTTTATTCCCAAGTTTTGACTTTGCAAACGCTGAGCTGGGTTGGGAATATCGGGAAAGACCCGGGAATTGGAGACTCGGATTCAATTTTTCCTACATTTTTTTCTTCCCGCGATCCCCTCAAACACCCAGGAGCCCCCTGAGCTTCTTCCCTGGCTTGAAAATGGGAATAAATCCCAATTCCCTTCATCCCAAGGCATTTGGAGCTGTGCTGGTGCCTCTTTTGGGATGGAAAACACCTTTTTCCGATGGGAAAAAACAACGGGAATATTGCTCCAGGATTTGGGTTCTCTTCATTCCTGGAGGAGGAATTGAATTGGGGTCAAATCCCTTCACAGGGATTTGGGAAGTGCTGAGAATTCCTGAGGAATCCGCTCAAATCCTGGGTGTGTTTGGAGGTGGAGGAGCACGGTTTTGTCCCCTTTTCCTGGGAATTTTCCTGGGAAAACCCAAGTGCTCCTTCTTTAGCCTAGAGTGATGCTGCTAGGACCAAAAAAAAAAAAAACCAGGAAAAATTAAGATCAAGCTGGATTTGAATCACCCCGAACAACACAGTGGGGGAAATCCCGACGCATCCCTTTCTCCCACACAGGAGAAAACCAGCTTTTTCATGGATCATTCCCGGTTTTCCGGGCACTTTTTAAACCTTTTTTTCCGTGGGTTTTATTTTTTTGGGCAGCTGTACCGGAGGCTCTCCGAGGTGCTGGGGCTGAACGACGAGACCATGGTGCTGAGCGTGTTCATCGGGAAGATGTAAGTGTTCCCTCCGGCCGGAAAACCGCGCTCCGAGGGATCGTTTCCGGGCCGAAAAACCCGGAATTGCGGCCTAAAAACCTGGAATTGCTGCCTGCTCCGGGGAAAGACGGGCTTTAGGGCAGGGTTTAGGGTGCTGGCGGAGTTTAGGATGGGATTTTCCGGCGCGGCCGCGCCGCGTTGCGGGAGGGCGGAATCTTTTCCGTGGCGTTCCCAGCGCACGTTCCCTGTCCTTTGTGAGCCCTGGCGCTGCGGGAAGGGGGCCCAGGGCTCCTTCCAAGCTTTTCCTTGGAAAAGTCCCGGGGTGCTGCAAATCCGACACCCGATTCGGCCTTACACCAGATCCAACCTGGAATTTTATACATTTTTTTATCCATTTGATCCATTTTTTACTCATTTGATCCATTTTTTTAATCCATTTTTATCCATTTGATCCATTTTTTACTCATTTGATCCATTTTTTTAATCCATTTTTATCCATTTGATCCATTTTTTATCCATTTGATCCATTTTTTAATCCATTTGATCCTTTTTTTATCCATTTTTAATCCATTTTATCCATTTTTTATCAATTTTTTTATCCATTTTTTAATCAATTTTTACATCCATTTGATCCTTTTTTTGATCCATTTTTTATCCATTTTTAATCCATTTTATCCATTTTTGATCCGTTTTGTCCATTTTTTTATCCGTTTTGTCCATTTTTTATCCATTTTTTATCCGTTTTTTATCCATTTTATCAATTTTTAATCCATTTTATCCATTTTTCATCCATATGATCCGTTTTTTTATCCATTTTTTTATCCATTTTTTAATCCATTTTTATTCATTTTTAATACATTTTTTATCAATTTTTTATCGATTTTAAATCCATTTTATCCATTTTTGATCCTTTTTATCAATTTTTTTATCCATTTTATCCATTTTTTAATCCATTTTATCCATTTTTAATCCATCTTGTCCATTTTTTATCCATTTTTTCTCCATTTTATCCATTTTTTATCCATTTTATCCATTTTTTTCTCCATTTTTCCATTTTTTTTATCCATTTGATCCAGTTTTTACCCATTTTATCCATTTTTAAATCCATTTTATCCCCTTTTTTATCCATTTTATCCATTTTTATCCATTTTTTGGATCCATTTGATCCATTTTTTCTCCATTTGATCCATTTTTTTTCCATTTTATCCATTTTCTTTCCATTTTACCCATTTTTTTCTCCCTTTGATCCATTTTTTCTCCCTTTGATCCATTTTTTTTCCATTTGATCCATTTTTTTCTCCATTTGATCCATTTTTTCTCCATTTTATCCAATTTTTTATCCATTTTATCCAATTTTTTTTCCATTTTATCCATTTTTATCCATTTTTTTCTCCATTTGATCCTTTTTTTTTTTCCATTTGATCCATTTTTTTTCCATTTTACCCATTTTTTTCTCCCTTTGATCCATTTTTTCCTCCACTTGATCCATATTTGGCCCATTCCTGACCCCTTCCATCCGTTCCTCGCAGCCTCTGCCCCGTTTGGAACCCCTCCTCTCCCCGTGCCTGCCGCATCCCGAGCCTCCCCCGGCCCCGCTCCGGCATCGCTCCCGTCTTTTCCCACCCGCAGCTTCGCTCACCCCGCTGCCCCCGGCATTCCCGAGGGCAGGAACGGCCGCGCTGGGAGAAGCGAGGGGAATCCCGCAGAATCCCGAGGGTTTTTTGGCGTCCCGGACCTTTTCCTAGCCGGCCGCGCGTGACCGCGCCCATTTCCCGCCCGCCTCCCGTCGCCTCGTGCTGCCCGTGCCTCGGGAAAGCGGGAAAATCCGCCGCGAATCCCGGGAGAATCCCGGCAAATCCCGCTGATCCGTCCCCGTCTGCTCTTCCGCAGCATCACCAACCTGAAGTACTGGGGCCGCTGCGAGCCCATCACCTCCAAGACGCTGCAGCTGCTCAACGACCTCTCCATCGGATATCCTTTTGGGAAGAGCTCCTGGATCCCTCGGGACAAGGGAAGAGCGATCCGGAAGTTCTGCCGGAACGAGGAGCCGGCACAGATTCCTTGATTTTTTTTTTTTTTTTCCCCCCGGGGTGGTTTTTGGGAATGAGAAGAGCCGAGGGCGAGATGAGGCTGCGGCGCCTCGTCCGGTGCGGGGCTGGAGTGTGGAATTCTGGGTTGTGGATCAGAATTCCTTTGGAGCTGAGCATCCACGGGCACATTCCAGTCTGTGTCCTGGTTTTCTAGAAATTCCAGAAGTTCCAGAAATCCCAGAACTTCCAGACNCTGGGATCCTCGGGAGCCGGCTCAGGGCGCTGCTTCC
>VZTD01003055.1:0-11457 GCA_013397725.1 Rhagologus leucostigma
TCTTAGGGAATTTTCCCCCATTTGGTTACTAAGGAAAATTAACGACCAGGTACTTAAGAGAGACAAAAGAAGTTGCCAGGCTCAGGGGAGGAGGGTACCTGGATGCACTTCTCTTATCTGAGAGTTTCTCTTGGAGTGGCAGAGAGAGAGAACTGGGCTGGGAAAAAAGGCTGGGGAGGCTGCTAGCTCTCTTGTAGTCTAGGCATTCAGAGAGGAAGGAGGCTGCAGTCGCTGTGGGAAGAATTCACCACCACTGCAGGGTTCTGTCTTCTGCTGCCTTCTCCCACCAGGAGTGGAGGTCTGCTCGTAATAGCGGCCGTTGCGCTGGGGCCTTATTAACACCCTGCCTCATCAGGCAGGGGACCCTTCACCATCTGCTCGGGTGCCTCAGGGGAAATGCCGAGATCCCCGAGCCCCTTTCCCCTCCCAGGCGGTCTCTCTCTGCCGAGTTCAGGAGCCAGGTTGCCGCTGCCCAGCCCCCACCGTCTCTCTGCCACTGCTCCGGGTTTTCACTACACTGTAGCGCGACTCCCCTCCCGGATGGGACAGCCCACAGTTCCAGCTACAGCTGTGGAGTTTCTGCTCCCTCTTGCTTGCTCCCCTGGGTGAGCCCACCCTGCCGTTCCAGCTTGCTACTCTGAGGTTCCTGCTGCAGCTCTTTTTGCTCTCCAGAGTGGGCACCGGGATCGGCGGCCGCTGGGGGTTTGTGAAGGAAGCCGCTTTCCCATCCCTTCTGCCGGCGTGTCCGCCATTGCCGTGTGGGGAGAGGCGGCCGAGCCCGCGCCACAGCGCCCCCTGCAGGCGCGGGGGAATCACCGCACCCGCCCTGCCCGGCCGGGAGCCACCAGCGCCCCTGGCGGCCGTGAGCGGAACTGCACCGAGGGGAAAGCGCTTAAAGAGCGGCAAGAGACTTTACTGGGTTTGCTGTTCTTGTTTGTTGTTGTTACCAGTGTTGTTGTTTGTTTGCCTTGTTATACATGCACATACTAGTAAAGAACTGTTATTCCTTTTCCTATATCTTTGCCTGAAAGCCCCTTAATTTCAAAGTTATAATAATTCGGAGGGAAGGGGGTCATATTTTCCATTCCAAGGGAGGCTCCTGCTCTCCTTAGCAGACACCTGTCTTTCAAACCAAGATACCCACTATCTGCTAATTGCTCTGTTACACCATTGGCATGAAAAAGAAAATCTGCTTCCTGCAAACCCTAGTCATGTGGACATTGGTTTTGGGGTCATCTTCACCCAGGTGGTTCTCCTGCTGAGTGGCCCTTCTGCACCAGCAAAGGCATTGCCTAATCCAAGGCCCCAGATATGGCCTCGACTGATCTTGATCCAGCAGCTGCTCCCACCATGTTGTGTGTCAAAGATGACCAAAGGGCTGAAGAACATGTGCTGAGGAACATGTCCTGGTTTAAAATACAGGTGTTGTCCAAGGAAGGCGGGAACCTTCCTGAAATGAAAAAATGACACCCTCCCTCCAAATTATTATAACTTTGAAATTAACAGGGCTTTCAGGTAAAGATATGGGAAAAGAAATAACAGTTCTTTACTAGAATATATATATATACACACACATATAACAAGATGGACAAGCAACAACAACAACAGCAACAACACGAACAAAAAGGAAAAACCCAGTAACAGCCTTTTCCAACCCGTCAAGCACTTTGCCCTTTGGTGTAGTTACGACCACGACCAGCAGCAGGCACTGTTGGCTCGTGTCGAGGCAGAGAGGCTTCAGTGACTCCCTCGCAGCTTCAGAGGGCTCTCTGATGCAAGATCGGGACCCCCATGGCTGTGATGACAGCTCAGATGAGGGACAGGGAAGAAGGGTTGACTCCCCCCAGCACCCATCTGAGACGTGATCGGTCTTCAGCACTGCTAACAGCAGCTGGTACACGCTGGGAAGGGAGGCAGGGCTTTATCATGATGTTGCACTACCCTACACAGAAAAGGTTCGGTGGGGGTGTTGTTCTGGCTCCAGGCAGCCCTCCACATGGCAGCTCTGGGGGAGGAGGGGGGACGGAACAACCCCCCCAGGGACCCAGGTGGACCATGTTGGTCTCTCGGTGTTTCTCTCTTGCAAGCAAACGGGCTCACAAGCTGGCAACAGACAGAGCTCCACAGCAGCGTTTAAAAAAAATCGCTGCGCAGGAGAGGTCCAAGGCAAAGAACCACCACATGACCATCTCTTCTCCCAACCCAGCAAAGACTGAACTACCCCCAGAAAACAAACTGCCAAAAACCACACTGCTTCACTTCCCCACTACCTCACCCTTTCCCTCCTCCGACCCCGAGAACAATTCCGACGGTATGCCAAGGCACTTGGCCATGTCTTTAGTCTCTTGATCACTGTCCATTCATCATCTCCCTGGCACCAAATGGGAAGAAAATTCCCTGAGAGAAAAAAAATCCAAAAACCTAACCCCTAAGAGAAAGATTGAAGGAATGCAGCCTTTTCTCCCTGGAGAACTGGAAGCTTGGGGAGGACCTCATCACAGTATTTTAGTAATTAAATGGGATGTACCAAGAGGACTGAGACTTTCTCAGCACAGTCATAGAATCCTAGAATTATAGAAGATGCTGAGTTGGAAGGGACCCATCAGGAGCATCAAGTCCAACTCCTGGCCCTTCACAGGACACCCCAAGAGTCCCACCAAGAACCTGAGAGTGTTGTCCAAACACTTCTTGAGCTCTGTCAGGTTTGGTGCAGAGACCACTTCCCTGGGGAGCCTGTTCCAGTGCTCAACCACCAAAAATCCTCTGGGTGAAGAACCTTTTCCTAATATCCAACTTAAACCTCCCCCAACTCACCTCCAGCCATTTCCTCAAGTCCTGTCACTGGTCATGAGAGTGAAGAGTTTGGTTCTTGNTTGCTGTTCTTGTTTGTTGTTGTTACCAGTGTTGTTGTTTGTTTGCCTTGTTATACATGCACATACTAGTAAAGAACTGTTATTCCTTTTCCTATATCTTTGCCTGAAAGCCCCTTAATTTCAAAGTTATAATAATTCGGAGGGAAGGGGGTCATATTTTCCATTCCAAGGGAGGCTCCTGCTCTCCTTAGCAGACACCTGTCTTTCAAACCAAGATACCCACTATCTGCTAATTGCTCTGTTACACCATTGGCATGAAAAAGAAAATCTGCTTCCTGCAAACCCTAGTCATGTGGACATTGGTTTTGGGGTCATCTTCACCCAGGTGGTTCTCCTGCTGAGTGGCCCTTCTGCACCAGCAAAGGCATTGCCTAATCCAAGGCCCCTGATATGGCCTCGACTGATCTTGATCCAGCAGCTGCTCCCACCATGTTGTGTGTCAAAGATGACCAAAGGGCTGAAGAACATGTGCTGAGGAACATGTCCTGGTTTAAAATACAGGTGTTGTCCAAGGAAGGCGGGAACCTTCCTGAAATGAAAAAATGACACCCTCCCTCCAAATTATTATAACTTTGAAATTAACAGGGCTTTCAGGTAAAGATATGGGAAAAGAAATAACAGTTCTTTACTAGAATATATATATATACACACACATATAACAAGATGGACAAGCAACAACAACAACAGCAACAACACGAACAAAAAGGAAAAACTCAGTAACAGCCTTTTCCAACCCGTCAAGCACTTTGCCCTTTGGTGTAGTTACGACCACGACCAGCAGCAGGCACTGTTGGCTCGTGTCGAGGCAGAGAGGCTTCAGTGACTCCCTCGCAGCTTCAGAGGGCTCTCTGATGCAAGATCGGGACCCCCATGGCTGTGATGACAGCTCAGATGAGGGACAGGGAAGAAGGGTTGACTCCCCCCAGCACCCATCTGAGACGTGATCGGTCTTCAGCACTGCTAACAGCAGCTGGTACACGCTGGGAAGGGAGGCAGGGCTTTATCATGATGTTGCACTACCCTACACAGAAAAGGTTCGGTGGGGGTGTTGTTCTGGCTCCAGGCAGCCCTCCACATGGCAGCTCTGGGGGAGGAGGGGGGACGGAACAACCCCCCCAGGGACCCAGGTGGACCATGTTGGTCTCTCGGTGTTTCTCTCTTGCAAGCAAACGGGCTCACAAGCTGGCAACAGACAGAGCTCCACAGCAGCGTTTAAAAAAAATCGCTGCGCAGGAGAGGTCCAAGGCAAAGAACCACCACATGACCATCTCTTCTCCCAACCCAGCAAAGACTGAACTACCCCCAGAAAACAAACTGCCAAAAACCACACTGCTTCACTTCCCCACTACCTCACCCTTTCCCTCCTCCGACCCCGAGAACAATTCCGACGGTATGCCAAGGCACTTGGCCATGTCTTTAGTCTCTTGATCACTGTCCATTCATCATCTCCCTGGCACCAAATGGGAAGAAAATTCCCTGAGAGAAAAAAAATCCAAAAACCTAACCCCTAAGAGAAAGATTGAAGGAATGCAGCCTTTTCTCCCTGGAGAACTGGAAGCTTGGGGAGGACCTCATCACAGTATTTTAGTAATTAAATGGGATGTACCAAGAGGACTGAGACTTTCTCAGCACAGTCATAGAATCCTAGAATTATAGAAGATGCTGAGTTGGAAGGGACCCATCAGGAGCATCAAGTCCAACTCCTGGCCCTTCACAGGACACCCCAAGAGTCCCACCAAGAACCTGAGAGTGTTGTCCAAACACTTCTTGAGCTCTGTCAGGTTTGGTGCAGAGACCACTTCCCTGGGGAGCCTGTTCCAGTGCTCAACCACCAAAAATCCTCTGGGTGAAGAACCTTTTCCTAATATCCAACTTAAACCTCCCCCAACTCACCTCCAGCCATTTCCTCAAGTCCTGTCACTGGTCATGAGAGTGAAGAGTTTGGTTCTTGCCCCGCTGCTGCCCAGGAGGATGTTGAAGACTACAATGAGGTCTGACCTGTCTCATCTTCTCCAGGCTGAATGGGCCAAGTGACCTCAGCCACTCCTCATACGGCCCCTCCAGACCCTTCCCCATCCTCATGGCCTCCCTTGGTCACTCTCTAGTAGCTTATGTCTTTTTTGTATTGTGGTTCCCAAATGGAGCCAGGTGGAGGGGCTGCCCATGGGGGACACACACACAGTGAAGAGGAACTGGAGATGATTTGGTTCTGGCAACTGAGACCAGTGCTTGGGCAACAGGTCTCACTAGGAGCAGGTGGAGCCTTGGTTTTGGGACACAGCAAGATGTGCCACCCTGCAGTTAGATGGACAAAGCCAGCTGCTGTCTCTGCCCAGAGATCCAGGAAGGAGGAGCCTATGTGGAAGGCCACATGCATCACAAGAGTGCTGTGAACCTGAGCTGGTGTTTGGAGCCCAACAACGTCGTTGAGAGTTCATTTTCTGCACCCAGAAGAACATGGATACCCAGGGGATGACAAGATTTGGAGCATTGCCTGGGGCTGAAGGCCAAGGACTAAACAGAAATTTTCAAGTACAGCTGAAAACATTCCTAAATGTTGGCATTAGTAGTGAAGCCACAAGTCATTTGCACAGGGAAGATGGACACCTGGAACAAAACATTAGATCCTTTCGGAGGTGTCGGGTTCATGGGGATGGGGACTCCAGTGCACAGATTGAGTGTGCTACCAATCCTAACTTGTGAATCACCTCAGCCCTGCGTGTCTGGGCAGCAGCCGGGCCCTGCCAGGCACTGAGGGACTGTGTGAGGTTTGGATCTCATCCTCTTGTTCCCGGGTGTGATGGCCACAGACCCTAGGCCAGGTAATGAAGGAAGGATGGGAAGAGATGAGGTTGTGGGCTGTCCCCAGGTGTTGTTGTTTCCCATCCCCACTCCTGAAACACTTTGGAGCAATAGTTTCCATGATGGCCTTTGGCTGCCAAGTAGCCAGGGATGTTCTTCATCAGCTCCAAGGGAAAAAGCACCAAGTAAAATCCACTGCAGTGAGCCCCACACACTGCTTTCTCCACCTTTTTTCTTGAGCAGACTGGAAGAGTTGGCACAGAACAACAGACAACTCAGAGGCTGAGGCTTGAATGCAGCGCAGCTTTAATAAATCTAAAGAACAAAAGGAGATGGCTCACAGAGCAGGCCACTAAGATGGAGCTCACATGTAGTGTTCTTTGGACTGCCTTGCAGAGGGAGGAAGGGTGACAGGTCCACACTAGACTGGCCTGGGGAGAGAGGGACAGAAAAAGAGAGAAGAGTAGAAGAAGGAAGCGATGGTCCAAAGCTCTAAATACAATGTCGTGAAGCTCTATCTCCTGCCCAAAACCATGCTCTGCGGTCTTGGAGATTCTTGCCCAAGGATGTTGCCAGCAGATTTAGCAGGGGGGACAACATCTGTTGCCACCATAGCAGTTGGTGATGCAGGAGATGTCAAAGCCCCCAGAGCTGATGGGCACTCCGCCACAGCTGAGGATGCTGCCAACAGCAGCGGAGGTGGAGGATCCCACCACGGTGTTCTGTGGGTAGGAGCTGAGGATGGGGCCGGGCAGGGTCACCACCACGGGCGAGGGCTGGATGGCCACGGTGGAGCTCTGGCACTGCCTGACACAGCACTCATTGCAGCTGTTGGCCAGCGGGCAGGGGCCGCAGGGCTGGCAGCAAGGGTTGCAGGGCTGGCAGCAGGACATGGCTCGGGCTCACAGGTGCACCTGGCACAGAGGGCAGGGAGAAGCAGAAAGAGGGGACACATGAGAAGCAGAACTGCCCCCAAGCACCCTGGAGCCAAGGCACCTCCTGGCCCACATTGCACTGCCCAGCTCAAAGCCCAGGAGCCACCTCAGCCAAGTCCCAGCCTCTCTTTCTCTGCACAAGACCTTCTCCCCCTGCCTTCTCCCAGCAGAAGCAGCTCCCAACCCTGGGCTATGACAGCCCCTATCAGCTGAGACCTCCAGCCAGGAAAGAGCTGGTCTTGACACAGAAGGAGGAGAAGAGGCTTCCCACTCACCTGATTCCTGAGGAGGAGGAGGAGGTGAGAGAAGTGGATGAGAGAGCAGAGACTTGGGCTGCCTTTTATAGCAGTCCTGCACTGCCTCATGCCCAGAGGCAGCTTGGTGGAAGTAGTAATTTTGTGACCAGCTCATGTCAAATGTGCACCATGCCAGCTAATGGTAGGGGCTGTGTCCTGGTTTCCTGCTCTGCAGCCTTTTCATTTCCTGGTTAATTCTGCGTGCTTTCCTATATGAAGGTTTCCTTCCATAAGTGCTGGGATGAGAGGCTCAATGACTTCCAGAGCAGAAAAACGTCAGCACAGGCCAAAGGCTCTGATCAAGGGCCAGTGGCATCCCATGAAGGCACATGATGTTCACCTGTGTCATTCCTTCGGGTTTGCTTTTGGCAAAGTGTCAGGAAATGGGCACCACTCCTGTGCTTCACTTCCACATGCCCAAGGACTCCTGTGTGAGGGGACATGCTGTATCTCCACAGCAAAGTTCCTAGCTGGTGACATTTCTTGGCCTTATATGAGAGCATAGATTTTTGTTTGGCTCCACGCAAGTATATATAAGCGCACGTGTGTCAGTCTGAGCTCGGGAACCCTCATCCTGAGAGCATGTGCAGGTCATGGCCAGGAGACTCTCCCCTAGTGTGTCCTTGAGCCCCAAAGTGTTGCCAGTTGCACTTGTAGAAGGAGCCAATCTACAGCTGAATGGTGCAGCCTTCGACCTTGCAGAGAAGTGTCCAGAGAACTGAAACACAGCCTCTGCCTCCTGCACCTTCTCTTTCTTGCTTTGTTCAAAAAGAAAGGCCAATAATCCTGCTGGCCTCTGCAGGCTGTCATCCGTGAATCAATCCGTTCTGGTGTAGTGTTGCTGGTGGCTGGGATGGGACACAGCCTCCTCATGTCAGGGCCAATGCAAGATGCAATTCTACAGCTCAGCAGCTTGCTGCTGAGGCAAAGGTTGAGACCTTCCTAACAAGTATGTATTGAATGGAAGGCACTATGTCCATGTATTGCTCTGTTGTGAGATGTAGGAGAGTTTCTCTGGATGAGTCAACAGCTTTGAGTCAAACTCCTTTGTTTTTCTACACCAGGTTTTCCATATCCCCCCAAAAAACTGAATCTCGGGAGCAGGAAAACCTGACTTAGGACAAACTGACAAATTCCTGATGCATTTTCTTACGCAGGTCCAGCAGTATTGCACAGAAAGAAACTGTTGTGTACTGACTGCAACCCCCATTCTGCATCCCACTGTTCTGCTTAAGGGTGGACGAAATAGGAGAACCAGGAATGAAGAAGAGGAAAAGAGTGAAAAAGAGGTGGGGATGGAGTGATGGCATTTTAGTGCCTTTTTTTTTTCTCTTTCCCACAATAGGATGAATGTTCTCTAAGTCAAGCCTGGTTTTTCCTCTGATGTTAATGGTGAGTAATCCCACTGTCTTTACCTTAACTCACAACTTTTTTCAAGTTACTTTCCCGTGATCCATAAAATATTAAGAGTGAGACAGCATCTGGATGGGTCTGGAAGCTAGTTAAGGTCTCTGTTGTTTTGCAACAATTATGGTAATTAGAAGTGTCTTTAGTGTTTTTCATTTACATGTTTTTTTTCTGCTATGTGTGCCAGCAGGAGCAAATTTCTTTCTCCCACTCTTTTCCCCCTCAGAGGACAGTGGGCAATGCTGTCATTTGGCCTTTGTGTTTGTGGACCTGGGAACTAGTGGCAGGTTTACAGGCACAGGCAGAGCTCAGCACACCTTCCTCCTGCCATAGCCACAACTGAACAAGTAGACCTTCAAGGCAAATGTCAGGGAAAAGCTGTAAAATGGAGCTGCTGTGCTGATGATCTGCTTTCTTTGGCTCCTTCTGACTCCGTTAGAAAACATCTCACATCAGAACAGATGACAAAGGAGAAACAGTGGCTCTCTCACTTGTCTCAACACCTCTCCACGTGTTTTTTTTTCCAAACCATCCATCCCTCATTACCACTATTTTCTAGCCCATCCACTCTCCATGTTTCCTAGACAGGTCTTTAAGACTGTCTCAACTGTCTTGTTGTCCTAAATTTCTGAGGTTTAAGCGTTAGGGCTGCTCCCCATGAGCTCCAGGCTTTCCTGTCCTGGAGGTGCTCTGTTTGATGGGAGTTGGGGATGTGCCATCTGCAAGACACCTCAGCCCTGCAAATGTGTGCAATGAATGGCTGGGGCTGCACGGGGCATGGCATGGCTGTGCCACAGGAGCAGGGGACCTGCCCAAGGTATCCTTGGCCTTCCATGCCCCCTTCTCCTGGAGATGGAGGGAAGGTGAGGCAGAGACTCTGGGTTCAAGCAAAAGTGATTTCTCCTCCATGGCCATCTTCTGTCTGAGAACTTTTCTCCAGCACAGGTCGATCCACAGCAACAGGAATTTCCTTGTGTGCTTGGCGAGCTGCTGAAACTCCCTGGGCCTCCTGGATGTCCTAATGCCCAAGAAATAAAAAAGAGTCCACTACTGCCCAGGGTATCCCCTTTCTTGCAGGATGTGTTTAGTGAGGATCCAGACAAGAAAGGACAACATTGTCCCAGTTTAGAAACAAGTTTAGTAGAAAAACACTCTGGAATGAGTGTTTACTCTAAAAAAAAAATTCCAACAACCCCTTTCCACCAATAAGAAATGATTACTAGTGGATGAAAGTGAAAAAAAAAACCCAACTGTTTAGTGACAGAGTGCCCATACTGAGGCACAACTGCCGGCTGTGCGCAGCAAAAAGAGAGCCTGGAGGATCAGCCGGAGGGCCTCCACACACAGGCAGCTCACTCAGCTCCAAAATGCCTAGTGCGGGCCGGACGCTCCTCACCCAAGGGAGCCTCCCTTCAAGCTGGTGTAAAATGCACACAAGCAGAGGCAAAGAAGCGAGAGAGGGGACTCTCTGTAGGTAGTTCCACAAAGAAGGTTTATTCCAGGCGGAACAGATCCAAAGAAAAGGAGTCAGGAGGACAGAGAGCTGAGGATTTGAGGGTTACAAGGGGTTTTATGGTGGGGTTTGGAAAGGTGGGGATAAGGGATACAACCAATGGGGTCTTTGACAGGAGGTGGGGTTGAGGATAAATGACCCAATGGGAACAATACATAGGAGGGACTTGGGGAAGGGTCCAATGGGGTGTTGAGTACAACAGAACTTTCCAGAACTAATGCATATTAACTGAGGAGGATGAATACATGTATACATACATAAAACAGGGAGGGGAAAACATCAACCCATCAGGGAAGAATATGCAAACCTCAGCCTAGGGGAATTGTGGGCTCTCGCCCTAGATGCTAGGGAACTCAGACCTTGGTGCCGGCGCCTGACCAGCCCAGTTTGGAGTTGGTGTTGTTAGCATCAGGGGCTGAGGCAATCTCAGCCTTCTGCACTGCTTACACCATATGGCATAGCAAAACGTAAATAAGTGCTAGATATTGAGCTGTCAAACCTGCTTTGCCTCGCCTCACCTCGCCTCACCTCACCCACCCACCCACCAGAAGGAAACCCTAAAATGCCAGGAAGAGAAAAAACCACAGCAGCCTGCCACGTGGTAGAGAGAAGGATGGTGCCAGCTCATGTCTCAGGGGAAAAAAAATCCAAAAGGTTCATGCGGCAGCTCGGGCAAACACATGGGAACCTGGTGAATCTCTGGTATTGGTCCCCTATTCACAGCAGATTAAGCAGGTGGGCTTGGTGTGCCTTCTCTTGCCAGCTCTACTTTTTCCAGGGTGCGGGGCCAAAACGGAGTGACCCCTTGCCTTTCTCACCGCTCATGGCCGACTCCTGTCCCGCCAGTCATCCTCCCTGATCTTGGGCCAAAACCAAACCATGCAGTTCACTTTGAAAAAGCCACTGAAGGATTGTTGCTGCATCCACTTTAAGGCCAGGGAAGAGAAAAAACTTCTTGCCTAAGATAACAAAAAACCAAGCTAGCCAAGCAAAAAAACCAGGCCGCCCAGCACCCCGGACACCTGGGAAGTGAGGTTCGGAAAAAACCCGCCAAAGCGCCCCAAGGCTCCCTGCTGCCCATGGACCCACCTTAAAGATACACCAACTATTTTTTGGTCATAAAGCAGACGCTCAGAGAATAGACTAATCATCATAAAATCACCTCAAGACACACACGGAGCCAGAAGCTGAGATGCAGTAGAATTTAATGAGTCTAAAGAGAAAAAGAAATTTCTGGGAGGAGGCAACAATGAAAAAATCAGCATGGTCAGCAAAAAGTCAGTGCCTAACAGAGGCAGAAGTGAGGGAGGTCTGTCCTAGGCCGGTCTTGGAAAGCATCAAGGCTGAAGGAAGCAGAAAATAAAAAAGGAAAAGCTGGGAAAAGAGAAAGCAGAGGAAGGGAATGAGAGGCGTAGACCATGTTTTCAGAGTGTCCAGGCAGGCCCTTTCCAAAAGGCTGACACCCTTTGAAGCAGGAGAGGTACATGCTCAGCCCTTCTGAAAGCCACGGCCAGAAATCTGCTTAATTTGAGTCCAGAAACATCTTCTGAGCTCCCTGTCTGGTCTGTCAATGGTGTCTTTAGCAAGGGGGGTACCTCCTGGTGCAATCATAGCAGTTGGTGATGCAGGAG
>VZTD01003056.1:0-40315 GCA_013397725.1 Rhagologus leucostigma
GTCCAAAACATGCCATTGGCATAGACAAAGGATGTCATCAGATGTACTGCTGAACATTCCATAGACCCCTTGTAATGTTTTTGCAGGGTCTTTCAAAGAATACACTCAATTGTATTGCAATAATACATCTATTATTGCAAACAAGTTTCTCATTTCATGCAGTGATGCTGCAGTAGAAAGCTGGTGGCTCCAGGGGCACAGGAAGGGGGAGGGCTGGTGACTGAAGGGCAGCTGTGTTAGGTATTATCAATGGACAAGCAATGGCAGCTTGTATTTCTAGAACTCCATGTTCCTAGTTCAAGTATTTCAGTCAGCTGTATCATTACAGGACTCAGATAAAAGAAACACATTTGTCCAGGCTGATGCAAGATCCTGGGAAAGAGAAACCTGCTAAGACCATGGGCTGACAGAGATAAAGCTTCCTAGGAGCATAAATCAGGAGGAGTTTCTGAGGGTATTCCTTTTATACCTCACAGAACTTGCTGGTGGAGGGTCCATTGATTCTTTCCAACTGTCTCCTTTCTGGGAGAAGCTGGTACATTCTCCAAAGCTTCTTATCCTCCAGCTCTCCAAACCGGAACGAAACTGCTGTCACAGCCTCTTGCCTTGTTCTCTATGCCTGTATTTCTCTTTTACGTATGGCCAGAATGCTTTTCTTCTATTTCTGACCTTGACAGAGACATGGATTCTTAGTGTCCTAGAGAGAAGGAGGATGTAGGACATGACAGGGGTTTATAAAATTATGAGTGGCCTGGGAGTCTGAGGAAGGATGGATTGCCTATTGTCTGTTTAGGAGTAGCATGAAAAACTTGGCAAAGATGGCTGGTTCAAAACAAGGAAAGGACACTTCCTCTATTTTAGAAAAGCTATAAAGTCCTTTCCACAGGTTTTTATGGATGCAAAACATTTACACGGCCTCAGAAAGAAAAGGGACACATTTATGTGGAGGGCTATGAGGTTGAAGGACACCCACGCCAGTCTCCCTCATCCTCAGGAATGGCCTGCTGTTGGAATGTTCCCTGCTACTACAGCCCAGCAAGAGACCAAAGATTATTACGGATCTGTCTGGACTCTCACCGTTCTGCCAGTGTGTCACCTGTGACCCAGAGAAGGACAGTCAGGATCGCTTAAGTCGTGCCTAAGTTTGGAGAGTTACCCAAACTCATTCCTTCATTTTCTGGAGCATAGAAGGTCTCCTGGGAGCACCTCAGCCCTATTTGAGCAGGATGGGAGGGCACAGGTCAGGTCTGACCTGACAGAGATGTGTGTTAGAAGGTGGGTTTATCTGACAGTGCTGCTGGGCTGTTCTTGTTCAAGCAGAGATGGAAGTGGGGATAGAGCTTAAATAATGGGAGCACTTGCCCTAAATGATTCTGAGTTCTAAATGGTTTGCTGGGGGAGTAAAATATCTGTCTTCCCTGGGCAACATAAAGACTACTCAGAACACTGCTTTCCACACAACTTCTTTCTGTCCCTCAGAAAGGATACCTAGATAGAGATCCTTATCTCTTCCTTCCTCTAAAGCTGGTTTCTGTATTGCTTGCATCATTATTTACATCTGATCCCGAGAGCAGCTGATGGTGATGCACATTTTATTCTCCAGCCTTTAAGCAAAATTCCCCCATGTCCTGGAAATTCTCCAGTTGCCTTGGTATAATTTTTTCCTGTCCTCTTCATGCTTCCTTTTCCGCAGCACAGAACCCAGGCATCTAGAGAGGAGTGTGGCCAAGCAAGGCTGTGGCAACTAAGATACAGTCTCCAGCTTTGGTGGAGAAGGAACTGGGAAAGTAGGAGAGGGAAGGGCAGAGTCAGGGGGAAGGGAGAGGCTTTGGGATGGTTAAAAACACTCCCGAAGAAGAGCTCCTTGTCTTCTTCCACTACTGTTTTCTGCCACAACTTGCTGTAGTCTACTTAAGTCACCTCATCCTCCTTTTCTTCTTCTGCCATCTGCATCCACTACCTCTTCCATCAACTTATTATTTTTAAATTCTGCCGCATTCTTCCATTGTCTTCTCTGTCATCTCTTCCTTCTCTAATTATGCTGCTTTTCTTCACCACTGTCAACTCTTTGGCTGACACCTCTATCAACTCTTCTATTGCTGCTTTCTATTCTTCTGCCATATTCTTTCGCCTTCTTCGGTCACCTCCTCTTTTTCTTCTTTCACTGCCTTATTTTGCTGCCTCCCTCTCTCCCTTCCTCTGTCATCTTCTACTGCACATCATCCACAGCCCTGTTCCTCCTCCTCTTCCTTTTCTTCCAACACCACCTTCTGACATGTTCTTCTGCTACCTTATTCCACTCTGTTCTTCATCCCTTTCTCCTTTTCTTCTGCTTCTTCCATCTTCCTTTTCCTTCTTTTGCCACCTTATTCCACCGTAACTCCTTCCTGTTCTTCTACTGCCAGTATCCCTTTTACAGCTGAAGTATGCAGGCCTCAGATCCTCTGTATCCCTGACTCCAAAAGCCTAGGGATCAACTTTGAGTCTCCCTTAGTGCATTCTGCAAGAGGTTCTGCTAGAGGATCTGCAAGCAGTTTCAGATAGGAGCTTAAAATGCCTCTGTAGAAGGAAGGAAGGAAGGAAGGAAGGAAGGAAGGAAGGAAGGATGTTTGCCGCCTAGGTTGGTTCTGCAAGGAGAAAAGGCAAAAGGTGTAATTATTAGTAGTCCCAATAGATGGCTCTCGAAACACAGAGGTGACAGCAATGCTGAGCACACAGATCAGATTAATTTCAAGAACAGCGATTCTATCATATAAGCTGATGAAAATGAATGCTTTTCTTCTTTTTGAAAATATGCAAAAATTATTTTATTTTGTCACACTCTGGTCAGATCTGTAGTTATCTCAGCCCTTTGTGCCCCACACTGGCACCAAAAAAGGATTATTATGCTTTAACCCCAGCCAGCAACTAGGTACAATGCAGCCGCGCACTCACTCCCCTCACTTCCACTCCTCCGGTTGGATGGTGAGAAGAACCAGAAAAAAAAATTAAAAACCTTTGTGGGTTAAGATAAGAACAGTTTAATACTTAAAACAAAGGATAATGATCGAAAAAGAAAACACAAGAAAAACAAAGTGCAGTTGCTTACCACCTGCTTGAGAGATGCTCAGCCTGTCCCTGGGCAGTGATTAGTCCCCTCCGTCCGACTCCTCCCAGTTTATATTCCAAGGATGATGTTCTGTGGTGTGGAATATCCTGTTAGCCAGTTAGTGTCAGTTGTGCCAGCTATGTTCCCCCACAGCTTCTTGTTCACCTACTTGCTGATAGAGCATGGAAAGCTGAAAAGTCCTTGACTTGGAGTAAGCACTACATAAAAACAACCAAAACATCAGTGTGTTATCAATATTATTCTCATATTAAAAACATAGTGCTGCACCAGCCACTAAGAAGAAAATTTACTCTATCCCAGTCAAAATAAGGACAGTCACCTCCTCCGTGTCCTCCTCCATCTTCGCCTAACCTTCCAACATTTTCTTCCATTGTCTCCTCCTTTCTTTCTGCTGCCACCTTCCACTGCCTTATTCTGTTCTACCTCTTCTGTGTCCTCCTCCTTTTCTTCTTACACCACCTTCTTCTACCACTTTCATCCTCTGCTTTCTTCTGTGGCCTTCTCCTCACACTGCCTTCTTCCATTGCTTCCTGCTCTTCTTCCAACACCTTCTTCCATCAAGTCTTCCTTCTCTTTTTTTGCTGCCTTCTGACACTTTATCCCACCACCTTCTCCATTCCCCCGCCTTCTTTTCCTCTGCCATCTTCTTCTGTCACCTGCACCATCATGTCCTCCTTTTCTTCCACCAGCTTCTTCTGATGTCTTCTTCCGTCATTTACTTTGTCACATTCTTCATCACTTCCTTCTTTCCTAATTCCAGCACCTTCTTCCATTGCCTCCTTTTCTTCTTCCATCACACACTTCTGCTGCATTCTGTTACCTCTGCCCTCTCTTCCTTCACTGCCTTTTTCCACCACCTCCATTGCCTCCTCCTTCACTTCTTCTGTCACATTTTTCCTTCACCTCTTCTGTTGTCTCTTGCTTCTTCTTCCATTGCCTTCATCAGACCATTGTCTTCCATTGCCTCCTCAGTTGTTTCTTCCTTCTTTACTTCCACAGCCTCCTCCTCCCCTTCCTTCACTGTCTTCTTCCATAGCCTCCCTTTTCTCTTCTTCTATTGTCTTCTGCCACCTTCCTTAATTGCCTTGTCTGTAGCCTTCTCCTCTTCTTCCAACACTTTTTCTTCGCCTCCTCCATTTCTTCCTCCTTTATTCTGTGGCTTTCTTCCTCTGCCTTTTTTTGTTCCCTCCTCCACTGCCTCCTCCTTCTATTTTTCTGCGTGCTTCTGTTGCCTTCATCTGCCACAGCCACCTTCCAACGCAAATGCCTTCCTTCTGCCACCTCCACCTTCTGTCTTCTTCCACCACCATTTTTCCTTCCACCACTGCTGCCTTCGTGCACTGCCTGTCTCTGCTGTCTTCCTCCACTGCTTTCTGCTGCCACCGCCTCCTGTCAATGCAGTCTGCTGTCACATTCCGTCACTGCCTCCTGTTGCTGCCTTCTGCCACTTCCCACTGCTGCCACCTTCCACTGCTGAATTAATCAGCCACTGCCTCCATATGCCGAAGCTGCCTTCTGTCTCACTGCCTTTACCGCTCCATTTCACCACCACACCCTTCCATGACTTTCACTCTTTAGCCACTGTATTCCTCCACCTTTGGCCTCTGCCACCTTCCACTCTCTCCACCTTCCCTTATTCACCACCTTCTTCTTCCAGCTTCTTCTGTCACCTATTCTGTCATCTCATCCATCATCTTCTTCTCTTCCACCACCTTCTTCTGCTTCCTTTCTTACATCACTTCCTCTGTCACCTCCTTCTTTGCTTCTGCTGCAGCCCCTTGCAACTTCTTTTGTCACCTTCTCCATTGCCTCCTCCTTCTGCTCCTCCATGGCCTTCTTCTGCTGCCTGCTGCCTCTCCTTGCTTCTGCCACCTCTTTCACCATTTCCTCCTTCTCTTCTTCCACACTTCCAAGACATCCTTATGAAACTGTTATTGGCAAGCCCAATTATTATAACTATAGTTGTTAATGACTGTATAGGAATGGCTGTATCAGGTCACTGGAAAATTATTACATTGGAAAACTTGTATTTTTAACTATAATTATGAGAGAAGTGCAGCATTTTAACAGCATGAAGAAAATAGGTTTTTTCCCTAGTATATTGGTCAGTAGTATAGGTCCTAACTCTGCCTCTGACAGTAATCTTGTACTGCTCCACTGATCCTTGAGTAAATAACATCACCCTTCTATCTGTTTATCTTCCTGCCTTTTTTGTGTATCTTAGCTACACATTCTGGAGATCTTAAGACAGGGACACTTTACATTAGTTATTTTCACTTTTTGCCCAGCATGAAAAAAATACAGTGGGATCTTTATAGCAAAAAGTAGTACTGAAGTTCCATATCCAGTATAAGTGTCTCTATACTTTGTGCTCTTTGACAATCAAGAGACTAGTTCATAGAATCACTAAATACTTTCTGCCTGAAGGAACATCCAGGGTGTGGGGGTCTGCGGTCCAACCTCCAACTTAAAGCAACACTAGTTTATAACCTAGAAGAGGTGCTTAGGGACTTACCCAGTGGAGAATTGGAAACCTCCAAGGAGGGAGATTCTACAGTCTTTCTGGGCACTTTCTGTTCTAGCACAGTAGGACCCTCAAGGGCAAATTCTTTTCCTTTTGTTTCTGCAACTTGTAACCATTCCGTCTTGTCATTATGGCATGCACTGTCTCTATTTCCCTATACCTGCCTTTTTTGCTATTGAAAGGTTGGAATTACACCTCTGCTGGCCCCGCCTGCCCTTAGCTTTCTTCTCTCCAAGCCATATAATAACAGGTCTCCTGGGTTTTTTTTGTATGTCATGTGCCACCTAATCATCTTTGACACAAATCAACTTGTTGGCCATCTGCTGGAAATTCTCAGGTATTTAACACTACTTTTGCATGGAGGGGAAGGTGTGAACAAAACTGGACTGTATTCAGCCCTTTACAATAGTCAGTTCTCCAAAAGGAGCAGAAGGGGCTAGTCATCATAGTCAGTAACATAGGTCAAGCAGAAAATGGATAAAAACGCTTTTTGCTAATGACATAGTACATGTGCTATTGACCTAGCAATGATAAAGAGTGTGTGATCCATCTTGCCCTTAATTATTGAAGACCAGATAATTTTTTTCAGTAGTTTTACACGGTGCAAAAGAAATTTTACTTTTCTTCCTAGCCTAGGAAGCAGGATAAGAATAATTTTGCATTTTCCCCAGAAATTTAAGTCATTGTAGAGTGCCGGTGCCCTGGAACAGAATAAGTTTTTTATCCACAAATAATAATTATGGCATCTTAGCATAGTAGATTCTTTCTGTAGTGTGTGCTTGTTGACCAGTAACATTGGTGTTTGAAATGCATGAGAGAATGGGCAGGTCCAAGTCATAATTCTTTGGTAGTTGTGCAATCATTTTCATTAGTCAATACGATAAGAGTCAAATAATTTACTAGAGCCTGTTATTACTGTTGCTCGCACACAGAACTAAATCATTCCATGAAATGCACATCAAGCACCATGTCCAGGAGATTTCCCTTGAAACGTATTGCATTTATTTAAAAATACATCCTCTTGGATGCACCAGTGTCTGAATGGGAGGGGCACATGTGCATTTTCCCTGCAGGTACTTCCGGGGTACATCTGTCTCTGAAGGAGAATGTAGGTAAGCCACCAGCTCACTTAGGGCAAGTGAAAACTAGAGCTTTCAAAAAATTATGGCCTGGAAATATGGTTCCTTACTGAAATCAAGGACTAGATCAATTCCAGTGAAATTCCAATTCCAGTGAAACACAACATAGAATCATAGAATTATAGAATCATAAAATCATAGAATATTGAGGGATTGGAATGGACCTTAAAGACCATGTAGTCCCAACCCCTTTTTGTCCCCCACAATATCTCTGGGTCACTAGTTTGGCACTTTAGTTCTCATGCTACTCACACAGCCTCTTTTTATGCCTGTGACTGATCCCTCCTCATTAGCCAGTTGTCTTGCTTGAGATGAGCAAATTAATGTGGTATTGAAATGTTCTGGGTTTCAATACAATTTAAAGGTGAAACTTCAAGAGTTTTGTGGACCTTGCCCTTAACATTGGTGTCTCAGTTCCAGCAATGCTGTAACGTGTCGTTTTACAGTTGTAGAGATAGAGAGGACTCTTCAGATGCAGCTGATAATTTATTATAGTGTGTAAATCTGCAGAGGAAGACTTCCAGCTGGACAAATTTCCTAAACTTTTAATTTATCCAGAAAACTGTTCTGGCTTTGTGAGGCTTTTTCACTATTTTTTTCCCCCTGCCCAAATGTTTTATTAACTTTCTAAGGACTATGAATTAAAACTCAGACAATTGCTTTCTACTTACTATATATTATCTGAGAAGTTACTAGTATGAAACTCAAGAAAATTCTTTCAGGAGTGAGGCTAATCGAGACTAGAAGAAGTTTCACTTTAAAGATTACCAATATCACAGAGTCTGGAGTCAGGCAGGCTTCCTCAGCAAGGGTCCTGTCTTGTCTGGGACATCTCATGCAATGAAGCTCTTGCAGAGAGGTTCATTTTGAGTAAGCAATTAGTTATTTTTTTTTCACTTATTGGTTTAGATACAGAAGTAGGCATAGGACATCAGTGCCCGGAAGAGTTGTCGCTGACTCCTAGTTTTCTGCAAAGTCAGTTCTTTATCATCATTTCTTTGTCCTGCACCCACCAGGTCGTTGGTTTTTTTCTGAGAGGAACATGCTCTAATAAATAAGACTGTTCCCAAGAGAATTCTGTCACTGCAAAAGACATGTTTGCCAGTAAAATAGACAATAGATTTGCTAAAATACTCTTTTCTATGGAAAACCTTTGCTATTGTTACCTATCATTCTTCACTGTAGTGGCTGAAAATAATGAATGATGCCATCCATCTCTTGTGCAACACAAGTTGATATTTTCAATAATGAGTTGGGCAGTTCGACAGAGTGCACCCTCAGCAATTTTTTAGATGATACAAAACTGGGAGAACTGATTGATACACCTGTTGAGAGAAATGGAAGATCCTGTACATGGGAAAGAATAACCTCATGTAACAAAGTTGGAAAGCAGCTTTGCAAAAAAAAAAGGGATGTAGGAGTCCTCAAGGAAAGGCTGAAGATGAATCAGCAACATGCCCTTGCAGCAAATAAGTCCAACAGCATTTCTGACTGCACTAAGGAAAGTGTTCCCAGATCAAGGAAGTTATAACCTGTATTATGCACCAGCAAGATCACATCTGGGATATGTATTCAGTTCTGGACTCCCCAGCACATGAATTATATGGACATGCTGAAGTAAGTCCAGAAAAGGGCCACTAAGATCATGAAGAGACTGGAGCGCCTTTCATATGAGGAGAGGCTGAGAGATCTGGGATTGTTTAGCCTTAAAGAAGAAGGTTCAGGAAGAACCTTATTGATGTGTATGAATGTCCGAATAAAGAAAACAACATCAGCCTATTCTCAGTTGTGTAAGAGGCATTAATTCAATTCTAGAAAATTCTGTTTAAACATAATCCCCCTCATTTTTTACTGTAAGGGTAGTCAAACACAGGAACAGGTTGCCCAGTTATGTTGTATAAATCTTGAATATCTTCAGATATTGAGTATCTTTGGAGATGTTTCAAACCTGATTGAATGATGAGCAAGCTGCTCTAGCTGACTATGATTCAAGAGCAGAGGTCAGCCTAGACAGTCTCCAGAGATTCCTTCCAACCTCAAGATATTCGCTGTGATTCCATAAATGGAATCTTAAAGCCAAAGAGTCTTAAATATTCTTTTAATTATTGAAATGTTTGCATAAATAAATGATAATTTCTAAATTGACTCTCACACTCCCAGGAAAGAGGAAGATATGTTTTCTGTATCAAATAAATTGACTCTTTGTATCTGCGCTACATTCCATCTTTCCTTTTGTAAATTACTGTAATGCTTCCTGCAGTGCACTGAAGTAAGATACACTAAAAACAATAAAATTGTTCCATTAAACTGTATAGGTTTATGATTGAGGTCCTGCTCTCCTAGCACTCTTAATAAATTGGAAGAAGCAAATCCTAGTCCTAATCTCATAGGAATAGTTATATTATCTGCTGAAACTACCAGGAATATATATTCCATTTATTGACTTTAAAGTCAACTAGGAGAGATTTTATGCACCATTTTAGCTGCAAGACTGTCATTTCTGTCTCCATTAGTCCTATAAAAAATTACATAGAGTACTGCAAAGTAAAAACTTCACTTATCCTTGACCCTATAGACATACAAGCTATCCTCAAATTTTGGAACCTATACCTATGCCAGCCCAGACTACTTCAAGTGATAGGTCTCCCTCAAATCCTAATGCTGATTTTCTGCTTACTTTATCTTGAAGAAGCTAAACAGAAGAGACAGCTAAGTCTGTAATGGTTCCTTCTGAAATGTCTAAGCTTGTATAAATTAATTGCTTTAAAAGACACAACCTATTATACAAATCCCACTTAACAGCCATTAAAGCTAAATGAATTCTAAGCAGGAAGAGGAATTATCCTGTGGGCCACCATTAATTCGCTAAGCAGCAGTCTCTTCCTTCACCTCTCTGTTTCTCTTCTGCATTTTTTTCCTCTTTAATCTTGTCAAAATGCCTGAGGAAAATAAAAACAGTTGGAAGTGTTTTCCTACAGAGAACAGAGCTGTGAAGAATTCATCTCACTATTTCCTGAAGTCAGTGTGTAGGAAACCAGGATGGGTTTGAAGGAAAGATTTTGTGGGAATAGATAGGAAAATCCTAGCTCAACCATTCTGATCCTTGCTATTCCCTATTTTTTTCACTGTCTCTTCAAAAAGTCTTTTTGGGCAGTTCACTCCTGAACTACTGCATGAAAACAGTCTCTCAGCATAAAAGTCTTTTAGTTGTGGAGGCAAAGTGAGCAAGATGAGTATTTGGCATGGGTTTCCAGAATCTGGAAGGCTACCAGTAAGCACTGAGTAGTTGACAGCTTTATGATGATATAATTGCTAAATGGTAATGGTTTCAACAGCTGTGTCACAGACCAAATGCTTTATACAATCTTATTCAGGTCATATTTATCCTAGTCCACACAATTCCAGGCCCTAGAGTCTGTTTATGAGATTATTTCAAGCTCCGTGACTTGCTCAACAGGAGCACAGTGAAGGTTATTCATTAGACCTAATTGATTAAGGGACTAGAGCTCCTCTGCATCTACTGAACTTAGTGAAAAGTAAATCCTTCCACTCTGGGACGCTTCTCATGATCTGCACCCCATATAAGGAGAGTATCCCAGTCACAAAGTCTGGTTGATACACAGTCTTACAGACACAGATTACTGCTAGTACTGCTATGAGTTTCACTGCAAAAAGATCGACACAGTTTTTGACATTATCCCCTGTCCTCCAAAGGACAGTGTATTTTCTTACATAAGACCACAGTTTTAATTCAGTGCAATTTAAGTCTTCAGGATAGGAGTAATTTTAAGGTATAAAAGCTGTATCAACTCTGGCATGCATCCTTAGTTGCAAGGCTACTATTTAGAGCTAGTGTATATTCTGTGCAGGTAAGTTGTAAGTAATACTCTTAGAAGTCAAATGAAAAAGATACGGAAGACAATGCTTTGACACAAGCCGTTTGTGAAGGAGAGAAAACTTTCATTTGCGATTCTGCAAGTGCAGGTCAGTTAACAGTGGAATCAAGCTCTAGGGTATTTGTTATTCCTATCTCTCTCTGTTGCTGTATTAAGAGCTAGTGCTCGTGGGACTTGGAAATATCATTCTTATTGGACAGCACAATTCTGTACAGCTCTGTATTGATTTCAAGGTTCTATAATTGGGTTTATATGGTATTGCAACCCAACACGTCAGGCAGAACTTCTGTTATTTGAGGTCCATAGGAAGTCAGTGGCAGGAAGATGATACTTCAATCAGTTTGAGCAACACACTAATGCCTTTGGAATAAAAATACTCTCTGGATCATATCCTGTGATTTCAGAGCTCTTTCCTATTTGGGTTGCTCTCACTGTTTGGGCTTTCACTTGATGTTATTCTAGCCTTTTTAAAACTAAGTGTGATAATTATTAAATATTTTATTGTGCAGCATACTGCAGCTTCAGGGCATACTAAAGGGCACTGCTATGATGTTTTATTGCAGTTGACAAGGAATGTGGTAATATTTTTGGTGTGCTTGTCTTAGGAGTGTTCTCTTCACATTCTGTTACCCTACTTAGTTCCCCATTCCTGGATGCTAAAATGCATTTGTTTGTAACTAAACAAAACAAAATTTTAATCATGTGAATGATTCTGGATGTTCTCTGAGTAGGATGGTGTTTTACTGGAACAGAAACTCATGTGGGCTTCCTGCACAGCTGGATATAAGTGGTCAAAAATTGTCTTGGCTTGCCCATACTCTTGGCAGGACGTGAAACAAAATCTGTTCCCAAAGCCGTTTATACATGTTAACATAGGGCTGAGCCTGATAACAGAAACTCTTAGTCTCAAGACTGCAAAAGCCTTCTGATCCAGAGGCAGTTCACGGCAAGAGAGGACCTAACTCACAACTGTCTAATTAAGAAAAGTTTGTCTTGCTACAAAATCTTTATTTTAGTGCAACGTATTTTGCATAATTGTGTTTCCATTTCTCCCAAGAAAATGCATCTGCATGGCAAAGTGCATGGGCAATGACTTTTTGGTGGAACTTACCACTTAGCACCACAGCTTTTTTTAGTAGTCATGGGGAGAGCATGATTTTGTTAGGTAGTTTGCAATGTCATGCATTCATAGCATGCATTTTACACTTGTAAAACTGAGAACAGAAATTGGCCGAGTAAACAGAGTCCTTTACTGTAAGTCCTGCATGTTATCAAGCTTTTGTCAATGGTCAGTTCATTCTATGTCCACTCTTTATATGTGCCGACTGAATATATACAAATACTTTGTGAGAACAGCTGTCCTTTTTCTTTTCCCAGTTTTCTGCTAGTTTTTTTACTGTATTTCTCGGAACAAGGTCTTTGATCGTCACTTGCTGACTCAATGACTTACTGAGATTTTAAACAAGAGGGACTCATTCAGAGAATTCACAGAAACCTGAAACTTATGAAATTATTCATATGTATTGGATTATGCTTTTGAGCCATTAAAAACTTTTGCTACAAGCTAGCCCCAGAGAAGAATGGGTTCAAGAAGCCAATAAAATCTTTGCTTTGGCTTTTGCTCAGTTAGCTTTCTGAAAGCCACTAAATCTTACAGTAATTTCACACATATGCTCTGTGTACCTTCTGAATTGTCTGACTGACAAAGACAACTAAAACAGGGCTAAGGACCTTGGAAGGGAACATCAAATAAGGTTTACATTTATCCTATCACTGATGTTACTTAAGAATCATTCTTTTGATGCCATTGATTTCAACTGCAACAGGAGAATTTGGCTTCCCCTAGACAAACATAGAAGAGAAGGTGACTTGGACCAAATAGTAGCAAAATCTAAGCCCAGTGTGTGTTGGCTTAGTTTTTGAGAGCTCAGGTATGACCGGTACCTTTTTCAGGCCTGAACTGAGAAGTTTCCATAGATTTCCCCAGTTATGGGAGGTGTTTTTTCACAAACTCACACCAATTTAAAAAAAAAGAAAAGTACTAGTAGTAGTAGTAGTAACAACAACAACAACAACAATAATAATAATAATAATAACAATAACAATTCTCACTTTGATTTTGAAAACTAGAATGTAGTAAAACAACCTATTATGTCTCTCAGTCAGACATCTCTGGCAAGAGGATCTGGCAGTCCTTCTTTTTTTTTTTCTCTTCCCTTGGCTGATTGTATTATTCTTAGTTGAGGTAAGCAGTCTGGTCAAGCTGATGTTAATGCCAGTGCAGAACACAAACTTTGATAGTGAATGCAGAATTTCTTTCCATGTTTCATCATTTTTAAAGCAGGAAAAGATTATAAAGACAATATCCCTGTTTACAAAAAGAGATCATGGCCTTCAGAGCCAATGTACTTACATATTCACATACCTGCTCAGAGGTATGTAACTGTGCACAGCTGCAGCTCCCCTGGGGAACTGTCAGAGGCATCATGTCTCAGGAAACAAAAATTGGCACTGTCAAGGCACAAGATTTGCAGCCAGTAGTGACCAGCAGCAATAGATTTTAACTATGAAGAACAAAAAAAACCCCAAAAAACCCAACCAACCAAAAAACTCCAAACAAGCAAACCAAAACATAAAGAGTTACAGGATTTCTAAATTTATTTCTTTGATAAGCAGTGGCTTCGATTAACACATGTGAAGAGTTTAAGAAACAGAACTACAAAAGAGTTAAAAGAGACAAAGCCAGTGATTTTCTGGATGAAAGTCATCTTTAATCCAGGATGAGAGAAAAGAGCAGGGCATCTAGTAACTTTCCCTTTGAGAAAGTCATTCTTTAGCTGTTTAATCTGAGGCTTCTTGCATCTCCTTCTGAAGGACCAGGTACTGGCCTCAAGGCCAGTCTATTAATTCTGTGTTCTCCTTAGCATATGATGAACTCTTTCTTTCTGGTTGGCTGTAGGTTTGGAAAGAAGTGGAAGAAACATGCATTTACTTTCTTTACGTTCCTAATTAAAGCAAAAATACACTGTCTTTACTGACAGCTTAGATGTCAAACTTGAGTTAAAGACAAATAAAGGCCAAGCATATTTTTCTGCAAAATTGCATTTATTCTTGCCATATTTATCTGGATAGCCCGTGTTCATTTTGCAATAAAGGAAGATGAAAACTATCATGTTGCACTTCAGATCCATTAACCCAGGGGATGTTTAGAGAACACCTGTATTTTGATCCTCTCCAAAGCTCCAGACATCACTGCTAGGAATATTTCATGAATTCCAGAAATCCATGCTCTCTATTATTGGCAGTTTGCAATTGCCTGGCCACATGGGATTAAAGGCATTCATCAGAAACAAAAGGATCATTTGGTGCCTTAGGTCTTCTTGCCAAGTGAAACAGAGAGACCTCACTTAAAATTAATTTTAAGCACATCACTAATGGGATATTCTCCTGGTAGCTTCAATATTTGTTTTCTTAATAGCTACTTTCTGTAGCCAAGATAACTATCATACTTTTTATGCAGGGTTGTGCATTGAAGAGACTGTGCCTCCATATCTTTGGCAAAGTATGTTTCCCCATGTGTATTGATGTAGCTCTTTATCCCTGCTGCTGCTTCCTTTGTTCAGGACAGTATGCTTAAAAATGAAAACTCGAGAATAGCTGTTTACTCCCTCTAATCCCTGCAGCGTATCAACTAGACTGAAAGTGCCTGACTGATTCCCACAGTCCCGTTGTGCTATAATTTAGACGTATCAGGAAAGAATGGTCCTGTATCCCCACACTCCTCTTTCTTTTCGTTTGGTAGCATTTTCCAGCTTCAACAGGGTAAAAGAGAGGTGCACAGCAAGCAGGAAGATTTTTGCCACAAGCTCATCTGAAAAAAGTCTGAGAAGGTCCCAAGCTTAATTTTTTTGCCTTGCTTGACTGCTCTCTACAGCTCAGCAGAAACGAGAAGCCAGACCTAACTTCCAAGACCTGGGGGCTGACTATCATTTTTCATACTTGAGCAATTCTTAATCAAGGCAGAGTGAGGTGCAAAGAGACAAGGGATCAGAGAAGTAGCATTTTAATGAAACATTGAAGCATTGATAAAATACTGGCATTGATAAAATTCAGTTTGCAGAGTGGGTTCCAAAAAGAATCAAAAGCAAGGGACAAGGTGGGACAGCATGGGTGTCCTATGGATATGAGTATGTTACAGGGTCAGAATATCTAGCATTGTTGCGAATCTGCTGCAGGCCTTAATTAATATAAAGTATTAATATAAATTAATACAGAGTATTCATTAATTAATTTAGACTGCAGGCTTTAATTAATTCATTTATTATTTTTCTGGTATGTTCTAGTGATTGTTCCTTAGCAGGAGCATCCCAAACAACCAAAATGAAACCACAGTCTTGTATGAAAATAATCTTCTCAACCAACCACTGCTTTGGTGCAGCGCATGAAAGAGCTGGTGACCAAATGCAGCTGTGCAGAATGCTGTGATACAGGAATATATGTTTGTTATGTAAATATGGTTATGAGTACGTAATGAAAGACCAAAAGAAGAGTTTGTATTGAGAAGAAAAAGAAGCAACAATAAAGTAGTTTGAAGGTTAGCCTTAAATAAATGGAGTGCAAGAAATCTTGCATTATATTTCTGCTCTGATCCCTTGCTTGTTTGATCTGCAGCCATCACAGAACTGCAGGGTTCCTCAGTTTGTCCGCCTGTAAAAATTTTCATCTATAATATTGTGTGCACATTGTGGTGCCCTTCTACTGCTTAGCTTTGCACCAAACCTGGCTAGCCTGACAAATAAGGTGGCAGTCTACTTATACCATAAGTTCGGCCAAATTTTTGTATTTAATGTTTCCTTTCCCAGAGATCTTTATATACATGATTCCTAACAGCTAGAGGCATAATAAACCTTTATTGGATAGTTTCCTTTTGGAGAGCATAGTTTGATTACACTGAGTTCAATTTTGCAGCAATTGAAAATACACAGAATATAGGTCTGAATATATATTATTCTAATGTAACTTCTTGAAGGTCTAGTGACTGAAAGGCAGCTGTCATAAAGCCATATAAGTAGTACTTTCTACCAGCAATTGCCTAGCTTTTTTTTACTGCCTGTATGTACTCCAGTTGCCTAAAAATCTTTTTATGTACCTTTATTGATGCTGATATGTGTTCATTATACTTTGATGTCAGCGCCTGTGTTTTGGTATTCCTGCCTATTGAGAATTCATTATTTGACCCAATAAAGCTGTAAGATTATCACTTAAAAAGTGAGTTAGAGTCAGCTGCCATAAATCTGTTTGTGATCCCCAGAATGTGAGCACAATCAATCAGCAGTTCCAGCCAGCAGACTTTAATGAATCATATGCTTTGGTCTACTTTTGGTGGTTGTATAAGATACATTAATCAACAATCCATGCATGTTTAGAAAATACTAGAATCAGTCAGGCTTTGCTTTGAGATTTTAATTTTTCACATTGCTTTGATGATTATAACATCATTTGGTATAGAGGGTGGTTTGCTCATCATGGTCTGATGATTTGCTTATGATTTAATCAAGCACTAAATTCAGAGAGGAATGTGACTGCATCTGGCTTCCCTTACTATTTTTAAAGAGATGGGGGGCAGTCAGTATTCCAGGAACATGACAGCTTTGCAATCATAGTGCTTATATTTAAGTTTTTTGTAAAGAGGTTCATTATGTGAAGTGTTTATGCTAAGGATGATTATGAAACCAGTGGTGAATAAGGGACTGCCGTTCCCATTTATGAAGTCTTAATGGGACTCTGGACCACTCTTGCAATGCCCAGCACAGCAGAGTATCAAGACAGTGGCAAGGTGGTCTCCTGAAAAGCTTCATATGCCATTTGAGGGGCTGGTAGTGCACGGCATTTGCTCAGAGGAGATTAATTTCAGTGACTACTGTTAGAGAGAAAAGCACCCTGGCCTGACTCATATAGAGAGAAACGTGCCTTAAGATCCTACAAGAATTTACAATACCAGTATACAAGTTTTTAAATCCTTTGAGTATTGGGAAAGGGGTTTTTTGTGTTTGCATGAAATTTAAGAATAATACGAGATTGTTCACAAAAAATCAATGGTAATCTCTGCATATAGAGCTATCTAGAAGTCATGTTAATGATGAAAAAGAAATTGACTTTATAAGATTTTTGTTGAAAGAGGTTGCAATGTAATGTTGGCTTTATGACTGTTCATCGCTTGCCAGTGTACCTTCCAGGTTCTTTATTATCGTATTTAATACTTAATCTATGCCCAGTCTCCATTGCATGTAGAAGCTAAAAGTCCAGACATCACTGATCATTTTTGAATTATGTGGTTCCAGAAGTAATTTTCTGACTAATTATCACTACTTTGGCTTCACCCATCAGGTGTGATCTAACTAAAACTATTATCTTATCAAGATAAGCAAGACCGAAACATCCTTTCCTGATTCTCATGAACAAGCTGTGACATGCAAAATGTAACACTTGATGCTCCTCTGACTGACATTAACATTCTCTGACAGAGTCTGTAGAAATGGATGGGCACAATTTTAGTCCCTTTGTCTTGTGGTCTAGCACTTTGTCTTAAAACATATCTTAAAAGGAATTTTGCTGCGATACCAGACCATGGACATGGGTGTCTGAGGCTCATATCTATCCTGGTTATTCTGCAAATCACTACCTCCCACCAGCCTCATTATGTTGAATTATTGTAAGAGCCTTTCAGGTAGCAAATCTAGTATGATAAATGTCTATGTGAAGATGGCAACTTCTTGTTGAATAGACTTGTTCCCTGTATATATTCCTTTCGTCCCTGTTTTTACTGAAACATCCCTTTTTGCTAATTTTCATCTCTATTTGTCTTTCAAAGCCTGAAGAGAGCAATGGGAAGACTTGGAAAGAGTGATGATATGCTTTCTTTCATGTTATCAATCTTTTTGACATAGTAGACAATCACTGGCTGCAGTAAATAAATAGAATTCCCTGGGAGTTGTTACAAGAATGGGCCTGAGATGGTACATTTGTAAAGGAAGAAAGGGAATTAGTCACTTAGTGTAACTTATTAGCATTAGTAGGTAGACATGCTGAAGCCTCAGGCCACAAGTTGTAAACTTTTTCCTAGAAATGCTGAGCTTTTTATCTACTTAGGTAAAGGGAAGTTCCACAGCTGGTTCACAGCGGAAGATAAGGAAGCAAGGAAGGTCACTACATCCGTCAGCAGAGGCTGCAGCCTTAGAGATAGGAAGAGAAACAGTCTGCCTAGAGACAATGAAGAGAATCAGCAGAGAACAAGAAGACCCCAGACACTAATACAAATATTGAACCAAACTGTCACATGAGGGATGGAAAACTTAGTTTGTAACAGCATAATTCCTATGGATTCCTTTGGAATCCTTAGCTTGAGCTAATCCTATTGTTATACCACTCAAATATTAAATTATTTCTTCCTGTTATCAGACATCTGAGACTCTGCTGTGGGAAACCTAGGGCAAAGATATTTCTTTAACACATTTACATAGATGCCAGTGCCTAATTTATTCTGCAGAATTTTGTTGCTTGTGGCAATAGAAAGGAAACTCAGTTTGGCTCAGACTCCAGATTGTATTTCAATGGATGACATCTAAACTGAAAGCAAGAAGTATTTTGACTATTCTTTCACCTAAAGCTTAAGCTTGGTACTTCATTAATTTTTTGTGCAATTAGAATACAACAAAGCTTAATAAACTATAGTTCAAACAATCAATTGTTTTTAATATTGTTTAATGTATCATACTACCAATACCTATTGACCTTCACAGAGTCCAAGAGAGAAATCCTTACCTTTGCAGCCCATTCTGCCTGGGAATGGTAAAAGCCAAAGAAGAACACTCTAGAAGTCTTTTCACAAGAATGACACAGGTTCACAGAATCACAGAATCACAGAATGGGTCAGTTACGAAGGGACAACTCTGGGTCATTCGGTCAAAACCCCCTGCTTAAGCAGACTCATCCTAGAGCACACGGCACAGGATTGCATCCAGATGGTTTTTGAGTATCTCCAGTGAGGGAGATTCCACAACATCTATGGGCAGTCTGTTCCAGTGCTTTGTCACCTGCATGGCAAAAACATTCTTTCTCATGTTCAGGTGGAATCTCTCTGCAGACAGCTCACTCTTGGACAGGTCTAGTAGTGGAAATTACCTATTTTGTTCCTGCCCGTACAAGCTTCTAATAGACAAAAAGAAGTGCAAAGGTTCCTCTTTTTTTGTTTTGTTTTGTTCAAACTTCATGATTCATGCCTTAAAACTTTCTCACATATGGTGAATTTTCTATATCTTGTGGTGAAAACAGTGCTCCATCTGTGAGAGAGCACAGGGAGAGTGCTGACAGGAAGTAGCTATCTGTTTACTGTCACTTTTGGCAGTGTAGATTATAAGGGTCTCTGAGCCTGCAGAGTGTTTTGCAGTTTGCTTAACTATGGCCAACAAAAGAATGAGTTACCAAATCAACAGAACTAAAAAAAAAAAGAGCAATGCTGGCAAGTATTGCCAGTATTGGAAATGGCCTCAAGTTGCATCAGGGGAGGTTTAGACTCGATATTAGGAAAAAAAAACTTCACGAAAAAGGTTATAAAGCACTGGAACAGACTGCCCACGGAAGTGGTGAAGTCACCACCCCTGGAAGTGTTCAAAAAATGCGTGGATATGGCACTTGAGGACATGTTTTAATGGTCAGCATGGTGGTGGTTCTGGGTTGGACTTGATGATCTTAAAGGTCTTTTCCAACCTTTATGGTTCTATGACCCTATGATTCTAAGAACTAGGATTTTGAACATGATAACTGACAATATGAGATGACTGCAGAATATGGGAGAGCAGCAAGGAACAGCAGTCTTTTCCCTGTGATCTTTCTTCAGGGAAAACAACTTTTTTATACCATGGTTTCTATGTAAGTTTGCATCAAAACTGTTTCTGATAGGGAGCTGAAGAAACACATGTTGCTTCTCACAAGGTCAACAATGAGCAACTGACCATTCTTAGTGTGTGATGTTCAGCTTGGTGCCACCCTCATCACTCAAAAAATGGAGATGTCTTCTTCTCAAGTACCTCATCATTGTTGGATGAGCTACTGTGCGAAGATGGCAACAGGCTGACTCCAGAAAGACTGAGCTTTCTTGGCATCTTAGATGCCTTCTAGTCAGTACTGAAAGCTGAATGTGTTGAGAGAAAGCAGTTCTAGTGTGTCAGTGAATCATCTACATGGAACTGCAGATCTAGGCCAAGAATCCAGAATCTAGTGTTCAATTTGATATAGAACAACACAAATCATATGTGGAAAAATCCTAAACCGTGAGGATTACTCCATGTCTTCAATGTTACAGCATTGTTCTCTACAGTACACTTCCTATTAATGTTTTCAGTACTGCTGATCGCTATTTATTAACTTTCAAGGATTTAAGTATTAGATTAAATTTCCATTCTTTACTCATCTCTGCCCAATCCCAAAGGCTGGTGATTGCAGCTATGCTCTTTTTTAATTCCTTTAAGTTATTCCTATGACATGCCGAGTTCAGCTTTATTATGTTATTAATTAAATGTCTTCGGTTACTCAGCAACACCACAGTAGTGTATAGCATTTTGTAAATTAATTCTTGTCCTGGTTTCATAGGGGAAAGAGTTAATTTTCCTCTTAGTTGGCACAGTGCTGTGTTTTGGATTTGTATTAGAAAAACATTGATAACACACTGAGGTTTCAGTTGTTGCTATGTGGTGTTTACTCTGAATCAAGAACTTTTCAGTTTCCCATGCTCTACCAGCGAGGAGATGCACAAGAGACTGGGAGGGAGCATGGCCAGGACAGCTAACCTGAATTGGCCAAGGGGATATTCCACACCACAGAATGTCATGCTCAGCATATAAACTGGGGGGAGCTGGCCAGGAGCTGTTGGTTGCTGCCCAGGGATGGGCTGGGCATCTGTCAGCAAGAGGTGAATGACTGTATTGTGCATCACTTGTAGTATTACTATATTTCATTTTGTTTCAGTTATAAAACATATCTCATTTTTTCTTGATCCTCCTCCCCCGGGAGGAAGGTGGGGCCAAGGCAGCTGGGGTGTGAGACAGCAGCTGTGTGGTACCTCATTGCTGGCTGGGGTTAAACCACGATAACTTCGTATGTTAAACACATCCTGCTTTCATACCTCCCGTGGTGAATATAAACCCTACTGTTTCCCAGTTCTGTCCCTGTGAAATGAAAACAGTTGCTAAGGTAGTCAATTAAAAAGGAGCTTATAATAGGAAAAGATAGCATTTTTAGGACAGGAATATATTTTGGGTTTTTTTTCTTTTTTTTTTTCTTTTTCTCTTCCTTCATCTGGTTTTGTTTTTCTGAAAAGGTATATATCTTCAGAGATTAATGTAATCAAGATAAAGAACAACATTTTGTTCAATTTAAGCCTATTTCTGTAGGGATTTTGAACCGAATTATTGCATCATTGAATGGCTCAAGGTAAAGAAGACTGACTCTTACTGCCCTGTTTTTATTGTGTAAGCTGAGTGGTATGAAAATAGTAAATGCTTGGTGCTGACACTAAAAAAACTGCTTAAAATCATCACCCTTTTTTGTTTCCCCCTAATTCATCTTACGGTATTATTAAAATTATCAGATTCCATTTTGATTGTGGCATCACAATGGTATTTGTTATTCTTACCCTGCTTCTGTAGAGTTTCCATTCAACAATATTTAGTGCCCCTACATGTTGCTGGCAGTTTACTGTTTAGTTGTGATGTGTATTAGCACCATCCTGTACAACTTGTGCCTATTCTTCTTTAACTAGAATATTCTCTGAGTTCAGAAATTATATATATATATATGTGTGTGTGTTTTTAAAGCCTAGAGGTTATCAGCTATAAGACATTTACATTTAAATGTATTATGGTCGTAATGGTCCCTTCAAGCATATGCCCTCCTTACACATAGCCCAAAACCTTTAGTGGTGATAGAATATACCATGCTACGTGGTATATTAAAAAAAAATATATATTAATGGATTGGATTCTTAGTAGTGCTATTCCAGTGTACATCACTGAAGCTGTTACCAGCGGTCTTTTCAGATATCTTTAAAGGTAAATTCACACACGTTTTATATGATAGCTTTTTAATACAAGTTTTTTCTTCACTTTGCTTTAAAGATGCCTATTTCTGGAAACTTCACTGAAAGTTTCTTAAACATTCTTTACTGTTTATATTACAGTATTTTTGGCTATAGATTGCTTTTAAGCACACAACTGTACTGTAATGTTGAGGGAGAACAGGTTGTTTGCCTTTTAGATTTGCTTTTTTATTAGCTTTTTTTTAGCTCTCAGGAGAAGTATTTTCAGATACTCTATTTGCTCTCTTTGACCTGTTCTGACTTATGTAGAAGTTTTTGTCTGAAAGAGCCAAAATTTTTTCACCTTTAGTTACGGCTTATATCATGCTACCAGAACTTTGTGTAAGTCGAATTGAAAAACTTCACTTTTCAGTTTGGGAAGATTAAATGACTGAACACAGAATAATGGAGAGAATCAAGGGTTGAATGTCTATAGTTCACATTGCATAGGGAGTTGGAGTACTTACATCTTATCCAGTTTTTAGTTAAATATGAGAGTACAATCTGAATGGAAGTACCTTACTGAGATGTCCATTCTAGGTATTTTCTGTAAATATCTACCTTTGTATAACATTACGAACAGTGAAGGATATTTGAGAATCTGAATGAAGCCTCTTTAAAAGCAACGCAACTAACCAAAGAATTATGTTTCCTAGAGGTCAATTTCATTCACTCCAGCAAATGGCAGAAAAAGATTGAGAATTAGTTTATGTCTGCATAGATTTAGGTTTGACTGAAGTCAGTGGAAAAACTCATGACTTTTGGGGAAGTCAGTATTTTAAGATAATGTTTAGTCAAATTAGTCAGATTTTTAAGACCAGGAACCAATAAAATCTTTTGTGGTCTACTCCAAAATGCAGACTGTAAAATTTAATTCCCTGGTATCTGCACTGAATCTGTTCTGATTGCTCTTCCAAATATATTTGGTTGAAACTTGCGAAGTAATTCAGCCGCTGCACAACAATGAATAACATCTATACCCCTGGCTGAATTGTGTGGGCTCTGCAAGGAGACAGGAATTAAAGTTGTAAAGGCATATTTTTGTCTTTGAGGTAAATAGATCTGACTCTGAATAAACACAGCAATCAAATCTGTTGAGTAGGAAGGTGCAATTTTTATGTAATCACTTTTGGAATAGAACTTCCAATATTCTATCCAGTTATTGAGTTTTTAGTTAAGTAAGTGAGTACAATCTGACTTTAAGTACCTAATGTCCATTTAAAGTCTTTTCTGTAAAGTAATACATTCAACATTCCCACTTGAACTTTCAATATAAACCTGAGTGCTCTCATATCTCCTTCTTCTTACAGCAGCAATTTAAATTTTACTGTCAACTTTTTTAGAGTTTCACAATTTCAGCAGTCATCTCTTCCTAAACACTTCTTAAGACTTTGCATCTCTTGAGCCTAATGTGAAGTGTGTATCTTTCTTCTTTCTTTATCCCTTTATTTGTCTTGCTCTCTTTTTTGTTTGCCCACTGAAGATGCACATTGTCTTTTAAACAACACATAACTCATGCAGAACAACAAACTGCCATTGAGATTGAGAGCCTTGTGTTCTTAAAGAACTCTTTGCACTTGCCTTCTCTGATCTATGTGCCTCAGATTAGAAGTTAAAAATCTGAGTGCACCACTGCATGCAATTCTTCCTCTTTCCCACTACATTTGACAGGTAGAAACTGTTTATATTTAACTTTGGGGATTTATTTTGTTCAAGCATACAACTCTCTAAGAGATATTATATTCCTCTTTGAAATCTGCTTGTCTGCCTCATTTCTCTACATTTGGTTGACTTCACCTGTTCTCTATTAACTGCAACATTAACTGATTTTACATGGTCTAATTTGCATAAAATGTCAATGGAGTTTTAGCTTTCCCCTCACAAAATCCAACTTAAAACTCTTGTCCATAACTTCTAGTCTGTTTTCAGGCTTTCACATGGACTCCAATCAATTTCCTTACTCCTAACTTCGCCAATACATGCAGGGATACCAGGATGAATTTTCTCTAGTTTTCTGACAGTGTAACTCTTACTAGGAATTGAAAGATCCTTTGTTCTTTAGTTGGTGAGTTTCAGCACAGAAACTAATTTTAACACCTCCTACCTTCACTATAAACAGCCCAAAACTTTCTTGCACCAAATATCAAATCAGAATTTTTTAAGAAGTTTAGAAAATTAGTCAGTGGCGGCTTAGTTAGCAAAAATATTAAAATTTTTCTAGTATTTATTTTCCAGAAAATTCTCACAAAGGTTTGGATTGGGTTGTTGTCGGTTTAGTTTTTGGTCTGAAATTTCAAAGGCATACAGAGAATTTGTTTTTAACTGATATCTCCCACGTGCAGGATAACAGTGCCAGTGGAAAGGAAGGGGAAATGGCAGAATATTGCAATAAACATGTATTTGTTTATTTTACAGTAAATTCTGTTTTGTTTCTAGTGTATTTTTCCTGGAAAAGCCACCAAAAACCCCCATACGTGCCCCCCATCACCATGTCTTGTATCAGCCCATGAAGTGTAGGGGCTGCCTTGCTCTGAGACAAGGTGTCCCAGCTCGTTGTTAATGTTTCACCATGTGAGCTGACATTTCTAAATCCTTTAAAGCTTCTGCAGGAACTCAGATGGTGTTAAAGGTCCAGGCAAGGACAGAGTGGTGATGTTAAGACAAAGATGGATATTTGTCCTGGTTTCAGCTGGGATGGAGTTATTTTCTTAGTAGGTGGCACAGTGCTGTGTTTTCAATTTAGTATGAGAATAATGTTGATAATACACTGATGTTTTCTTTGTTGCTAAGAGCTTACTCTAAATCACAGAGTTTTCAGTTTCCCATGCTCTGTCAGCGAGAAGGTGCACAAGAGGTTGGGAGGGAGCATGGCCAGAACAGCTGACACGAACTGGCCCGAGGGATATTCTGTGCCAGAGAACATCATGCTCAGTACATATGCTGGGGAGAGTTTTGCCAGAAGCCACCAAATGCTGCTCAGGTGTGGGCTGGGCAGTCAGTGGGTGGTGAGTATTGTGCATCACTTGTTTTTCTTGGGTTTTAATTTGCTTTCTCCTTTTCCTTTTAAAATTATTTTTGCCATGGCTGTTATTATTATTAAACTGTTATTTTCTCAACCCACGAGTTTTACGTTTTTCCAATTCCCTTCTCTATTCCACTGTGGGTGGGAGAAGCATAAGCATGTGGCTGTGTAGTATGTAGTTGCCAGCAGGGGTTAAACCACGACAGTCCTTGCTGGTGCCCAGTGTGGGGCACAAAGGGTTGAGAAAGCAACAGATCTGACCAGAGCATGTTAAAACAGAATTGCTTTAAGCATTCGTTTTATTAGTTCAATAGTCACTGGTCCCGCTGCTGATTTATTTGCTCTCAGAGTTTCTGCCTGTGTGTTCATATAATACCTTACTTGATGTATATGTTCTCTGTTGTGGTGTCTATTCCTCTTGGGGTCTGGGCTAAAGCTGTCATTCTGTTGTTCTATGCAATACTGGCTTATGATTAGATAGAATCACTGGTTGTGAAACTAATCTGGTGTGTGTGATCCGTGTGCTCAGCATTGCTGCCACCTCTGTGTTTCGAGAGCCATCTATTGGGAACTATTAATAATTACACTTTTCGCCTTGCAGGGCCAACCTAGGGGAGAAACTTCCTTCCTTCCTTCCTTCCTTCCTTCCTTCCTTCCTTCCTTCCCATCCAGGCTGTTTACAGTAGCATGTGAGATTTTTAAAGGTTTTGAACATCCTTCAAATTACCTTGAAACAAACCTGGTCCTTCTGCTAGGATCCAGCCTGCTGTTGAACACAGTTCATATCTTGTTTAAGGTTAAGCAAATGTCTGTGATATGGTACTCCAGACAGAATTAAGTCAGACAGTGGGACTCACTTCCAACACAGCCTCATAGATCTTGGACCAAAGAACAGGGCACTGAGTGGGTATATCAAATCCCCTCTCAAGCACCAGCCTCTGGAAAAATTGAACAATGCAATGGACTGTTAAAGACTACACTGAGATCAATGGATGGGGGGACCTCCAAACTTCGGGATACACATTTAGAAAAGGCCACCTAGTTAGTCAACACTAGGGGACCTGCCAGTTGGTCTGGCCCTGCCCAAACAAAACTTTTATGTCTCTGGAATGGGATAAAGTTCCTGTAGTGGACATAAAAAATACGCTGGGGAAAACAGTCTGGGTTATTCCTGCCTCAGGCAAAGGCAGACCCATCCTGTAGGATTGCTTTTACTCAGGAGCCTGAGTGCCCTTAGTGGCTGAAGTGGAAGGATGGGAAGGTCTGGTGTCTGCCTCAAGGGGATTTGATTTGGGGTAAGAATAGCCAATCAATTAAATTGCATGATGTTAGTTGCTAGATAGCACTGTATATTATCACTTCTACAGCAGCTATATGCTCATCATCACACTGGGATCTGAACCTCACTTCCTTTTGATTGCCACATTAATGGAAACTGAACTTTGATGAAACTGGGCAAGTGCAGCAGTGATGGAATCAGAACTGACTTCAACATGCGACAATTCGCACACCATCTTAGCTGCCTTGAAAGATTGTTATGACAGATGGAGCCCAATTTCATGGACTAAATGAACTCAATAAATGGTCCATAGACTAAGAGAATGTATCTACGTGCATATATCAAAAAACAGGAAAGGTGATAGGGTATTGGAAGTGTGGCATGACATACATTATAAGGAGTAAGTGGTAGATGCTGTACTGGTTTTAGCTGGGATAGAATTAATTTTCTTCTTAGTACCTGGCACAGTGCTGTGTCTTGGATTTAGTGTGAAATAATATTGATAACACACTGATGTTTTAGTTGTTGCTAAATAGTGCTTACTTTAAATCAAGACCTTTTCAATTTCTCATGCTCTACCAGCAAGCAAGTGCAGAAGAAGCTGGGAAGGAGCATGGCCAGGACAGCTGACCTGAACTGGCCGAAGACACATTCCATACTATGGAATGTTATGCTCAGTATATAAATGGAGGAGAGTTGGCTGTGAGCCACCGATCACTGCTCAGGGATGGGATGCACATTGGTCAGTGGGTGGTGAGTGACTGTATTGTGCATCACTTGTTTTCCTTTTCCCTTTTAAAATTATTTTTCACTATCATCATCACCATCATCATCATCATCTTTTAATTTATTTCAATAATTAAAGTGTTCTTAACCTGTGAATTTTACCTTTTCCCAGTTCCCCTCCCCATCCTGCTGAGGGGAGAGGAGGGAGCATGTGGCTGTGCGATACGTACTGAGTGGCTGGGATTAAAACACAGCAGTATTGCAGCCATGGAAGCAGGGAAGCACAGGATAAAGAACTGAGGAGACAGCAGTACGAGGTAAGGGTGAATAAGGTTAATTCATCTTTTGGATGAGTTGAGTGGCAGTGACAGGAACATGGATTTGGATTTCTGTTTAGGAGGTGTAAAAATATGTGATGTAAGGGTTTGGAATTGGTAAGATAGGAGATGTAGGATCACACAATATTTCAAGGGAAATTTCTGCTTCTTCTCCCTTCTCAAAGGGACATAAAATCGGCAGTGATCTGTAAGACCATTTTAGAGACAACAGTGTGTTGTCTTTGTAGTATGGTCGTGTGCATTTCTCAGGAATTCTTTAGTCACCCCAAAATAGCATATATACAGTATTTAGAGGCATGCAATAAAAACGATGGGAAGTTGAGAAGCACAGGCTGAATATTCCTTTGTGAGAAGCAGTTAACCTGCTAGCCACTTGGCTTAGAAGAGACAGTCATAGAAGGAGTTGTGAAACCACAGTGTTTAATACAATAAACTTGGAAGGAGGATTTGGAAGGATTCTTGTTTTTATGATAAAATTTCAGTAGCACAGCTAACTGATTAATTAATCAATTAGTATTTATGAGTGTCCTTATCTAAGCATATGTGGCATACCAAGAATATTTGGTGCAAGAACATAATGCAGGATTGGGAACAGTTATGAAAGAAATATTGGTGTTGAGGGGGAAGAAATAACTAAAAATGTACTGTTGTGGTGTAACCCGGGTAGGCAGCTAAGCACCACCCAGCCACTCGCTCACTCCCCTGCAGTGGGATGCGGGAGATGAACGGAAGGGTAGAAGTGTGAAAACTCATGGGTTGAGATAAAGATGGTTTAATAGGTAAAGCAAATGCTACATGCAAAAGCAAAACGAAAATAAGGAGTTCATTCATTACTTCCCATCAACAGGCAAATATTTTGCCATCTCCAAAAAAGCAGTGCTCCATCACACATAATGGGAAGACAAATGCCAACACTCTGATCTTCCTCCTTTTTCCTTCTTTCTCCGGTTCTTATTGCTCAGCATGATGCCTTATAGTATGGACATCCCTTTGGTCACTGGGGTCAGCTGTCCTGGCTCTGTCCTCTCCCAACTTCTTCCACACCCCCAACCTACTCATGGGCAGGGCCGTATGAGAAACAAAAAAAGCCTCAATCTTGTGTAATTGCTACTCAGCAATAATGAAAACTTTGGTGTATTACTGGCACTGTTTTGGTCACAAATCCAAAGCGTAGCACCATAACCTATTGTGAAGAAAATTAACTCTCTCTTAGCTCTAACAATGAGTACTTATAAAATTTTAATCATATTAGTTGTTTGTAGAACATCTGCAAATAATGAATATTCATAAAAATCATGGACTTTTCTTTAGCAGTTCCTCAAGAGTCAAATTCTTCTCCCATTCCAAAAGGAGAAATAGACAAATAGATTTTGCATTTCTATTGGAGATATTAACAATTGACCAAACCTAGTCTACTTCTTGTTTTTATCAAAGGGGCTGTTATCCTGTACCTTGGAGCTCTTTGGATCATGCTAACTTTAGATATATTGTCTACTGCAGATGGTTCATTTTATTTAGAATGCAGAAATAGAAGGCATTCATTTAAATGCAAATTTGCCACTATGTCCTATGGAATTTCCTCTCACTGAACAGTGTTGTTGTGAACATTTACTGTGGCTGGAAAACTACTGACACTCATGTGTGCCTGCCCCTATTTTCCTGCAGTAAAGTGCAAGAGCTGTTAATCATTATAATTTGTGACAAACAACTGCCAAGAAGAAATCTTACATTAAACATCTTGACATACTGATGTATGAGTGGGGGATATCTGCCCAACTTCATGTTTTAATTAAAAGCAGAACATTAGACTATTAGCTTTTTGTAGAATCAAAAATTCACATTCTCTGCATTTTTCTTGACTGATGCAGAGGTTTTCAAAAGATGATAACCAAATTTAATATTTCATGACAGATAATTTGCATCTTTTCAATGTCCCACCTTCTCACAGTTGTCAAATCTTTCATATTTCTTTCAAGCAATGTCATGAGTCTGATTGCTTCAACAAATATTAACCAGATTGCATCACATCATTTGTTTCTCTGTTCATGTAGTATCAGCATTCCAGAATGAATCTCGGAACCTCAAGTTGTTGTGACATTAGTGTTTTCAAAGAGAGTATCAGTGTGTCTGGGCTTTTTGTTTTGTTAGTTTCATCTATACTGGGTTTCTTGTTTAGTTTAGCTTATTTTGCTTTTCCTTTGAAACAGGAACCTGGAGGCATCTAACAGCTTTAGGACAGGTATGCTCAATATCGTGTGATGTCAGTGTTGCTTCTAGCTTCATTTTTCTCTTATGTATTCTACAAAAAAACCCTTTCTTATGTGTTCTACAAAACCAAAGGAAAATAAAGCCAACTTACTCATGAAATGTGTCTGTCTGCTTGTGTGGTTGCCTGGGTTCTGATCTTACACTCACTATGAAATATTTATTTTGTCTGTTTGCTTAGTATGGTTTAGTTTCAATCACGTAAGATTCCTTATTTCTTGAACAAACTAAGCACTTAGTTCTGCAGATAAACCTTAACATACCAGTCTAGTCAAAGCTACACTGAGCCTGGAATGTTAGCATATATTTAGGAATTTTGAAGACTAATAACCCATAATTGTGTAAGAAATAATACTTTGGAAAATTCTGTTTGGTATTACATTCTTTCATCCCTTTCCCTTTTTATCATCTTTTGAGCATACAATCAATTTTCTGTCCACAAAATCTTTTAGGTATCACTTGGTAATATAATTTTCCTGGTTTCTGTGTCCATGGAATATCTGTAAGGAGTAATGATATTGAAAAAATGCCCCAACCTTTTCAGAGAATTAAATAACATAGAATGCAATAAATCATACTCTAATTAAAATGCGAGGTGTTAAGATTAGCTAGATGTTCTCCAGGTTGGGTAGTGTTCCCCATTTTCCCCTTTCTGCTTTTTTTTCTTGACTGTAGCATCCTTTTCTTTAACCTGTGAAGTCCTCTTCTTTGATTTTTCAAGCCATGTCCTGGGGATTTTTAATGTAAAAGTTCTAAACTCCCTCTTTTAACATCAGTAGCAAATGTAATAAATGAAGCAGAGCTTGACACCAAAACTCTGCTATCCCACCGGAGATGTTTCCAACACTCCTCAGTGTGGATCGGAAAGACCATACGCACTGTAGTAACTTCCTGGGTTCTCCCTCACACTGCTAAGTATGGAAGGAATCGCTCTCCTCTGCCAGCAGGTGTGTCTTTGGACTCTTTTCCAGTCTGTCACGCACTTCTTTAGAGTAATCTGTGAGGGAGTAGCACATGCTGTACAAAACACTCACTGTATCATTACCTGAGCAAGCTACACTTTACATCAGTATACTTGTTTATGCTTATTATTATTTCTACATTATTATTGAAGAAGATCAGATGATATTCATGCACATTGTCCCCAGGTAACAGAAAGCCCATGCTCCGAAGAATTTACAGTCAAAATAGGCAAACCGGGGTGGGGAACAGAAGAGCTCTCTTTTAACATGTGAGCACAAAAATCCACGTACAAGGTCCACATCCCCACCTCTTTCTCTTATTCCATACAACCCATAATGTTTCACATGTTAATCTGTGACAGTGCCATCACTGCTCTGAACACAAAGTCATGTATCAACCAAGACAGAGATTTCACCATTATCTTACAGGCACCTGTTTGCTTAATTAGGTGACAACTCTGTGGTTGTAATAAACTACTTTGTGTCAGGAATAAACAGGTCAAAGCGGAGTGCTTTTGCAGTGTGGATTATTTCAGTGCACTGTTTGTGACTGAGGTTTGTAGATAAAAGTATTTTTATTTAATAGGAACAGTAAAAATTGGGCAGAGGTCTAATTTTATTGCAAAATGCAGCAGCATCAAAAATGCAGAATGCTGATAAAAATTCAGACATTGGGGACCATGTTTCCCACACATGCTGCTTTTCAAGGAAAGGGAAAATTATGCAAAACCTCGTATTTTGATGGCTGGTTAAGCTACAGAGGCAAGAAAATCCAATGAGAATTCTCTCATTTGACAAAAAAAATCTATTTTACCCTCATAGAGTCTTTTAACTGCTGGAGAATGTATTGGTTCAAGAAAACCATCTTGAAAGTGAAGCCTCTTCTGTGTTAAAACATGTAGATCTGTCTGTGGTAAACTGTGACAGCCCTGCGAGGCACCACTTTGCATTTTTTAGCTAGTATCAGGCTATGAAAATGCAATCTTGAGCTATGAGCTAGAACCCTCCTGTCAGAGCTAAACCACTTCCTTTGCTTGTATTACTTTGGATGAAGTACAGCACCCAGATCCACCTCTTGGAAGGATAGGTCCCTAAGATCTTGCCTAGCTTTCCTAAGAACTTAAAATATATCTAATTAGGGAAATTACTTGGGGAAACTTCAGTCAGTTTTGAGCTGAAGAACTCATGATAAATGAAGGATATGGAAAAATTTGGAAAAGGTCCAGCAGAGGGATGCTAAAATGGTGTAGGGCGTAGAGCACATTATCTACAAAGGGGATATTTAGTCTGGTAAAGGGAAGATGAAAACCAATATATAACAACCTCCTGAAGTAATTCCAACAACTCTTTTTCATTTTTTCTTTTTCTTTTCTTTTTTCCTTTACTTTTTCTTTTTCTTCTGCTTCTTCATCTTCTGCTGCTGCTGCTTCATGCACTGCTTCTGCTTCTACATCTGGTTCTTCTTCATCTGCTTCTGTGGCTTCTGTCTCTGCTTCTACTTCTTCTATTTCTTCTGCTTCTGCTTTTTCTTCCCCTCCTGCTTATTCTGCTGCTGCTTCTACTACATTCTTGCTCCTTTTTCTCCTTCTTCTGCTTCTTTTGCTTCTGCTTCAACATCATCACCTTCTTCTTCTTCTTCTTCTCTTCCTCCTCTAGTAGATGCTATGTCAACTAACCACTATCTTTATTGTGTTGGGGTTTTTTTTAATCTAAGCAAAGCTTATACCATTCCTTTCTCGATTTGTCTTTACCAGATGAAACATTCCAAATACCTTTGATCTATCCTGCTGTCTACTTAAAGGCATCTACAATTCTCTGGAGGGAAAAATTAAATTATTTATACAGTTTAAAATCACTGTGTGTAGGCAAAGAGTATTAGAATCACTGTGAAAGACACATAAATGAAAATTGTGAATGCAATTATTTGTTTCTTATTTAGACAGGGTTTTTTTAATTCTGTGCGGTAGTTCTGCTTTCATTAGTGGATAATCTAGACAAGGATTATCTAGAGCATTATGATGGTGGATAGAACTGCCTTCCAGGGGAACCTTAACTGGAGAAATTACACAGGCTCCGTTAAAGTACATGCAAAGCCCTCCATCTGTGACTGAAGACCACATGGCCGTGATTGACAGTGCCTTGCTAGAGCCTTTTCTGGGAACAAGCTGGCCTTCCCGTTCTCAGTCCAATTCACTGTGAGGATCATGGAAAGTACATACAGATACCTGCTGGCATGCTGTGCTGGTTTGGCCTGAGACACAGCTGATTTTCTTCATAGTAGCTTATGTGGCGCTATGCTTTGGATTTGTGACCAAAACAGTGTCAATAATACATGAAACTTCTGTTCCTGCTGAGCAGCACTTACACAACACCAAGGCCTTTTCTGTTTCTCACAAGCCCTGCCACTGAGTAGCCTGGGGGTGTGCAAGAAGCTGGGAGAGGACACAGCCGGGACAGCTGACCCCAATGACCAAGGGGATGTTCCATACATATGACATCATGCTCGGTATACAAAGCCAGGGAAAAGGAGGGCAGGTGGAGATTCAGAGTTACCGTGTTTGTCTTTCCAAGTAACCATTCCGTGTCATTAAACCCTGCTTTCCTGGAAATGTCAAAACATCTGCTTGTTGACTGGAATTAATGAATTAACTCCTTATTTTTGCTTTGCTCAGTTTTCGCTTTATCCTCTTTCTTTTCCCCATCTCTTTTCAAATTTTTTCTTACTCATCAGGCCTGTGGGGAGTAAGAACCATCCTTTGATTCTCATGTTTTTGTACAGTGTAGAAAAAAAGTCTCTTGTATCTGCAGTTGCTTTAACTACTCCTTCACAGTCAAAGCATTGTAAAAGGAACTCAGTATACATCCAAATCAGACAATCTATCTCTGATAAAAGTTTAGCCTTTGAAAAAGAAACAAATTTCTGCTTTCCAAGTATAGCTACATGTGAAATGACTGGTGCTTAACTTTGGTTGAGTAGTCAGATGTTAGAACAGAGGTAACTTTAAGAATGAAAGGACACATATTTATTGATGCAGTGTGAAAAGTCAAAACTTGGAGGGAAATGCAAGTAAAATGGGATTATGATAATTTCAGCTATCTAAAATGTATCTGTAATTGAGGAGACATAAATTTATGTAGGAGATAATGTATCATAATGTGTCATAGAAATATGTATTTGCCTACCACAATGATCCTGACCATGAGACTGCTATGCCTTGAGGAGTGAGTGATCCTCACAACGGGTTCCTGAATAGGCCCTGGTTCGTGCTGTGCTGCACGTACAGTGTGGCCTTCAGGCTTGTGTTGTACCACACAAATTCCTTGGACAAAGACCGATCATTGGAACAGAGAAGCCTACAGGCAGCTTCCACTTGGTACTGGCTACCTGTGTGGCTTTTCTTGATCTAATTGTACAGCAAGAAGTTCTCATGGGAAAAGCCCAAAAGAGTAGGGAGCAAGGTTTATTTTATTCTGGCATGTTTCAGACATTTTTATGCGCTCAACAAAAATCTATGAGACATACAGGTGACTAGAAGTACCCTCAAACAGTTCCACCTTCTGAGAGGAGGGGGTATTTGCAAAAATATCCTGCAGAACTGTGTTTTTAGAATGTTGGGGATCCTCTAAACATTCATTAGCTTTGTCTTTGTGAGATCGCTTTCTTACTGGAGTGTCCACCAGCACAGTACACATCAAATAACATCAGTCATCCAATTTCAGTTGTTTTTAGAAAACTTTGGGGAGCAAATAACAAAGCTTTAGACATAATAAATACAATTTCTAGTCAGACATTGTAGAAATACTTCATAGATCTTTTGTGTGCCATTTATTTGTAATCTTACCATTTGTTCAATCACTAAGAGATATCTGCCTCTCATGTCTCTCTCATATTATCAGTTCAAAGAGATAAGAAAAAGTACTTTCCTTTTGTATTTCATTGCTCTACTCTCTTTTGTGAAACCTGACTGTGGTCTAAATCAATCCAGTCTAAATTCTGTCAATAATAAGAGATGTTTGCCTCCAGACCTTGCATGAAGATATTCTTTGAAATAGCAAAGACTGCATAAGCTCAGACACTTTCCAGAATTTTCAAGGCAGCCCACAAAGCCTCATTCAAATGCATTGAGATCTAATAATAAGTGGGATTCTGTCCATCCCTTTAGATAAGCATGGAAATTCTGGTGTATTACGAAAGACAAGTTAGATACGCCATTCTGTAGCTTTTTAAGATGATTAGTTATGCATGATTACAAAAATTTTTTGTCAATTTATCAGTGTATAAGACCAAATACCTAAGAAATTCCAAACAGAAGTGCTCAATGAAAGACTTAGATTGTGAGTATTTTCTAACCAAGATCATTGGCACAGCACTTCGATTAGATGGTTTTACTTCTGGATATCAATGTTAGCATCTTTCTACTACTACTTGTTCCTAGATAATGATGAGGTTCCTTAAAGCAGAAGATTCTTGACTCTTAATCCAAAATTTTATAACCCTTGGGAGAGAAATTTTTGTGCATCTCAAAAATAAGTTTTAAAAGATAATGACTTCAGAGTTCCTAAAAGCATCAGAATTGAAAATGCAAAAAGAAATAATAACAAAACCACGAAACCCTCAAATATGTGGAAGAGTAACTACTAATACTACTAATGAAGATAACACGGGAGGTTTCTCACAGTAGAGCACTCACAGAGAGTGTTCTTGGTTAAACAGTTGCTCACTTCTTGATGACTTTCACATTCCCAGCAAAACTGGAGGAACTATCAAAAGAAAAAAATAAGGTCCTTAGCCTCATTTTTTTACCTGTCTGCATGCTTATATCAAACATGCATATGATAGTATGAGACTTGGTGCATGACAAAAGAAAAGAAATGATGAGCAAACTAAGTAGGAATGCTGAATGCCAAGATAAAATCTATAGCTAATATTAGCTAATAGCTAATAATTACCCCAACGTGTTTATTGTAAGTGCAGTGAATGGAGCGGAGTTGAAAAGAAGATGATACGTCATTTAAAAAGTTACTTGCAGCATGTTGCAAGGCGATACTGAAAGTTAAAGTAGAACTCAAAATGAACAAAATGCTTTAGCTGGATTTTCCCTAGAGAGAGACACTTTACAAAACAGGTGTAAAAAAACCACGGGAGTCTTTGTATAACGAATGAACTGTGCCTCTTAATTAAGAGACTCTCTCAGAACTCTTGGCAAGTCAAAGAAAAGCGTGCTTATATCAAAATCAGCTGGCTGTTTTAAGTGGTTTTAGGATTTGTGCCATGTATTGGCCTGACAGCTCTGGAGACTGAAATCACTCAGTAGTAAATAAGGAAGCAGCTGTGCAGACTTTCCTACCTTCCTCCTGCAAAAGTGTTTTGTTTCTGTCCTCTCAGAGCTCTCCCAAGATGCCTCCATTCATTCTCCATGCCTGTTTCATGCAAGGCTTTTTTGATGACTACTCAAGGTCTAGTCCTGTCACCATAAGGATTCCTGCTGCACTTAAGCATGTGACTTAGGGAGGGAGTAGGGAGTGCTAAGTTTGCTGCTGAGATAATCAAGTTCTTGTAAAGAAAGCAATATGCTGTTTCTGGGAATACACAAATGGATTTTTATCCATCTTTACCCTGTGAATGATTACTGTTTAAAACTTAAATAAGAATCAAGAGTTAAATTTAAATTTAGTCCCTACTCCTGTGCAAACCTTCGGCTCCACTGTGTCCATTCCACAGATTCATCAGGAGTCTGCACATGGAACTTTACTGGCCTTTTCCCAGCTTCCCAAAGAAAGCTTAAGCAGTTCTTGAAGAGGTTCAACCAATTTTAACATGGTTTTTTCTATCTGACAGTGCTGCTGATCCACAGTTACAAATGGTCAAATCTACTTCTTGTAAGAATTGCAACATCAGCATAACCAGGCTCACATAAACTTGAGAACACCTTAGTGAGATCTGTGAAGAAGACTGTTTCATCTCATTTTGCCGAGTAGAATAAATTAAATCCAGGAAAATCAAACAACTAATTTTGAATGTGTCTGCAATATCTGGAGGAAGGAAAGCTTGATTCATATAATCTTATTCATTCTGTACTGTTTAACTACTTTCTTTTATAAAGATGATATCTTTCTAGGTTTATAAAATATGGTCCTTTCACTAGACAAGAAGAGACATTGCCTTTGTAAATTTGCTAAATCAATTGTGCATTAAAACATGACTGCTAAAGCATGCAAATCAGATTCTTACCTTTGTCATTTTTATTGTCTTTAGAAATAATGACTGTCCTATTTGGTAGATGAAAAGCTTTCTCATTCATCATGTAGGTTAAGCAGCATTTTGTAAAGAAATGGAGTTCAGCTCAAAACTCCAAAGGATTTTAATTGATTTTATTCTTTAGTGAAGCTGCTATAAAGATGTTGCCTATACAAGAATAAAGTAGTTTATCAAATTTCCTGCACTGAAAGAGAATTCTTCTAGTAAGAAAGATAATTATTAGCTACAGTTACAGAATAAAAATAAATTGGTTTGGATCACCTTGCCTGATCTAACGGAAAAGAAAAATTAGCTTGGAGATCTTTTTTTTGTTTTGTTTTGGAACATCAGTCAGTTTTTCCATTTTGGATAAATCAAATATTAAGTAGCCGCAGATAAACCGACTCAAATGAAGTGACTGTTCTTTCTGTATCCAGAAGATACAGAACTAGTTGCCAAAGGCAACTGGTGGATTGATGGGAAAGGGAGAAACCTGAACAGAAAACAGTGAGACACATGAATAGTGCATTGTGATTTAAGCATGCTACACAGAACCTGATCATCACTGGCTTTGATGGATTTTTATGAGGTTATGAGAAAATCTATCTCATTTTAAAATGTTCATAAGCAGAACATAACACTCAAGAAGAATGATTTAATTTCAGAGTTTATTTTTAGGGACATATTCAAAGAGTAAATCTGGAAAAAACATCACAGGGTTGTAGAATGGTTCGTGTTGTAAGGGACCTTAAGGTTCCAACCCTCCCATGATGGCCAAATTTTTATGACCAATGCTTAATTTGCCTGGTTGCACCTGAAAAAAAAAAGCATTTTCTAATGACATTGAAAACAAAACATTATTTGGATTATATAATCTCAACTTTTTTTTTCCTGACAGAATTTTAATATTTAATTTCTGACTTTCACTTTTGTGAAATTGTTTTCCTTTAACAATTGAAAGAGTTACATATTCAGGGATGCAAAATTTCCTTTTGTCAAAAAGAGAGCCCATCCCAACAGATTTTCCCAAGAAAGGTGGTTTTTAATTGATGATTTTGTTTTCTCAAAGAAAATACATTTCTCTGATTTACATTAGTGAATGCCTCCGCATTTGGAGTCACAGACAGCTACTAATAACTCTCCAGGCAAAAGCTGCTTAGATTTATGTCTGATCGTATATCCCGGGATCAGACTTTTTAAAACAAAGGAGTATATGCATGTGAAAAGGCTGCTGTTTTTGAAGATGCACTGAATTTGGCTGAAAAACTCCAGAAAACTCCAGAAACTAGTTATTGCAGCATCTAAGGTCTTCATCAGACCAGTCTGCTGACTGTTGTTTTGCAGTTCAAGAGATTCCTGCCCGTGTCTGTCCCTCTTGGCCACTGTGCTGCTTGCATCTGTCCTGGGAGTAAGGGTGATGACAGGGAACATGATCCTTCATATTAACCACTGCAGTGGAAAATCTCGTCGCTTAGCGCATTCTGCCAGGAGAAGTGTTTTGGTCTAAAGTACCAAACCATGAACTGGAGAGTGTGAAAAACAGACATGTTGTTTTCTTTCTGTTCTGTGGTTGAGTGGAAAGTTTCTAGCAGCAAAGACAAAAGGCAGCTGAGTAATGCTGTAAGCTCCTTTAGAAAGGGAACACCAGAACTTGCTTTTGTAGACCCAGCTCCTTAACTAAGTTGTAACTCAGTGTCACTTTGCATTGGGAGGTTCCCCAGTAACTTGAAAAATGAAAGTATTCCATTATTGTTGTCCAGCTTCTCCTTTTCTTTAGCTGATGATTTTTATATCACGTAGATTAATTTTATTGTTTATTTATTTGCTGGATGTTTAATACTGCAGATTGCACTTCTGTTTTTGAAACAGAACTCACGGTGGTTTTGAAAGCAAAGAAATACATATTTGCGGTAGGAACAAGCAGAGTGCTCGCAAAATTTCCTCAGATTCACTTGAGTATGTTAAAGTGCGTGTGTGTCTAATTTGATTAGCTCATTTGCTGTGCTAAGAAATTGCTATTCCTTTGGGGTCGTGTGCTTTCTTTTATGGAACAATATGATAGAAACTCATACTCTCAAAAAAACATAGGAAGTTGCATCTGCAAAAGCAAGTTTGTGTTCAGTCATCATCTGTAGAAGTCATCCCACTGACAGTGACACACAAATCATGTTTGTATTCACAGTCCTCACACAGATCCCAAAAGTATGATGCTATATCAAGTAAAAAAATTATTTAACATATTGGCTTAGTTTAAGAACTAACTTAGCTTTTTCAGGTTAGCCTGCTTTTTCTCTCAGAACCAAGAATTCAAATTTCATCTTGTAGTCAAATATGCAAATTTACAGTAATACTGAAGCTATACTGGGGTTTATTTGGGTTTAAAATAGCCCAAGGCACTAATGATTCTGACACAGGGGCTTAAAGGGTCTCAGAAACTGAGAATCTGATAGTCTTCTTTGTGCTTTATATTTTACATCTGTGTCTTAAGTGTCACAGTCCCATTCTTTCCTGCAACATCCTCAGAAAGAATATGCTGTGAAAAGCAATTTTTAATAGCCATTTCTAGAGCAGAACTGCCTATTAATTTCTTTAAAATTCATGTTTGCTCACCTGGAGTAAGTGATCATTTCTGACATGAAAAAAGGGAGCAGATTGGAATTTGTCCCAACCTAGTGCTTTTGACGTGTTTAAAGTGAGATAGCAGAGAGGCTCTTCTGAGGGCACTGCAACACAGGTATTCAAACTGTGGGAAGAAAAAGCTCTCCTTAGCACCTAACAGAGAGTGGAAGTATTGGCTGACCTTGCCCTGATGAAATCATATAGCCAGGAGTACAAGTTACAAATTTCAAAGACCTGGGAATATGGACCACTGGTATGTCATCTCACTCCCATGAAAGCATAGACATTGAGAAATTTAATGTATAGCTTCCCAGCTCACTGGACAAACACTGTTTGCCAAAGCTTTATCATTAGCAGTAGCATGTAGAACCCTTAAGACTCTAGAATTTTTCTCTGCCATGTCTGTATTCTCCTTTTGAGGTAGATTCTTCTGCACTGTTCTTATTTAAGAAGCAAATCTGCATTCAAAGGGAGATTAAAATATAGAAAGGAAGCACTGTAATAGTGCGGGAAGGAAACATAGGAAGCTCTGAAAGAAAACATGGTAAGGATCACTAAGGAAGTCTCTGACTTTGTTTTCATTACTGTGATTATATTCTTCATTATCCTTGATTATGTTTGTATGAAAGGGGTTCATGGATTTGGTCAAATTCAGAAGTAGATCTGCTTTATGAGGTGCTGCAAGATATTGATAAAACCAGAAGATTTTAAAGGGAATTAAAGTTGTTAGAATGATGATAAGGACAAGGTTTCACAAAACCTCAGTTTAGAGGTCGATATGTGATTGGTGGGAAATCAGAAATAAAAATTTAACAATATTAAATTTGGGAATAATTCAGTGAAAAATTAGAGGTGAGACAAATTTTTAAGGAATACGTCAGTGAAAAAGGCCTGTGGTACTGAACTTTGCTAACACACAGCAGTAGTCTCTCTCTCCCTGGAGCTGACAGAATTGTCCTCTGGGCAGTTGTAGACATTTCCTTAAAGACAGATAATCTCATAAAGGATGATTTTAAAGGGAAAGAAAGAAAGAAAGAAAGAAAGAAAGAAAGAAAGAAAGAAAGAAA
>VZTD01003056.1:40444-207069 GCA_013397725.1 Rhagologus leucostigma
GAAAGAAAGAAAGAAAGAAAGAAAGAAAGAAAGAAAGAAAGAAAGAAAGAAAGAAAGAAAGAAAGAAAGAAAGAAAGAAAGAAAGAAAGAAAGAAAGAAAGAAAGAAAGAAAGAAAGAAAGAAAGAAAGAAAGAAAGAAAGAAAGAAAGAAAGAAAGAAAGAAAGAAAGAAAGAAAGAAAGAAAGAAAGAAAGAAAGAAAGAAAGAAAGAAAGAAAGAAAGAAAGAAAGAAAGAAAGAAAGAAAGAAAGAAAGAAAGAAAGAAAGAAAGAAAGAAAGAAAGAAAGAAAGAAAGAAAGAAAGAAAGAAAGAAAGAAAGAAAGAAAGAAAGAAAGAAAGAAAGAAAGAAAGAAAGAAAGAAAGAAAGAAAGAAAGAAAGAAAGAAAGAAAGAAAGAAAGAAAGAAAGAAAGAAAGAAAGAAAGAAAGAAAGAAAGAAAGAAAGAAAGAAAGAAAGAAAGAAAGAAAGAAAGAAAGAAAGAAAGAAAGAAAGAAAGAAAGAAAGAAAGAAAGAAAGAAAGAAAGAAAGAAAGAAAGAAAGAAAGAAAGAAAGAAAGAAAGAAAGAAAGAAAGAAAGAAAGAAAGAAAGAAAGAAAGAAAGAAAGAAAGAAAGAAAGAAAGAAAGAAAGAAAGAAAGAAAGAAAGAAAGAAAGAAAGAAAGAAAGAAAGAAAGACTCTTATGGGTCTATTTGGAGGGATTAATTTATGGGGAAAAAATATGTGAAGAAGGATATAAATATGCCTTGCTTGACTGAGAAACCATTAAAAAGGAGAAGAGACAGAACTATCTACATTTTTTCCAAGAGTAAACAAGTCTTAAATTTATTTTTAGACCTTTTTTTTTCCCCTTCAAACACATACTGCTATTGAAATTTCTTAGGGGAAAAAAAACCTTCCCAGAACTAAACCCTTTCATATCAGCAAAACAGAGATCTACTATGTCTGACACCATCAGTTAGTCTGCGTTCTCTAACATAGATTTTAATATCACACTTTATAAATAGATAAAACAGATTTCTTGGGATTTTTAAGCAGTGTATAAGTCAAAAAGAGGAAAAATTTAAAATAAGAAAGAAATACTAATGTATAAATTTTAATATACCTAGAGATTCCCTCATCTCCCCTATGAAGCAAAAGTCCTTACTTAACCAGCATTCAGTGTTTAAAATACTGCATTAAAATGTGTAATCCTGAAACAGAGTAAGCATTCTCACCATCCTCTAGTGGAAGGCTTTTGTAGCCCTACCTCATTAGTTGCAATGATAGCATTTCCTCAGGAGTGCTGTCTTTGAAATATTCTGGTCCTGTCTGGCCTGTACTTTGGATCTTTAGTTCAAGGGATCTGAGAATCAGGCCCTTCATGTTTCACTAGGATTGCTGTGTTTGTTTCTTTTTTATTTAAAATTGACTGTAAATTGACTTTTATTTTTGTTTGAAATAATTCATCTTCAATTTCTGTTCAAGGTCAGCCTACCCGCATTCATTTACCATTGGAACAGAAACTGTAGTAGGTGATAGTTTTTGCGTAGAACAAGGGCAGCTTGGAAAAGGAAGGGAGCAGAGGCTGACACCAGGCAGAAAATACCTAGCAGGTCTTAAAGAGAAGGGGCAGGGCTGAAGGGAGTGAAAATTGGCCTGCATCAATATTTAGCAATAAAACCATAACCTACTGGCTTGGATTGAATCAAGAAAAATGTCATAGTAATACAATTAAATAATATGATAATATATATAATAAGATTTGGCATGACACAGCTCTACTTTGCAGTGCATGTGGCACGATGAGCAGAGTTAATTTTTCATTGCTTTTGGGAATGTGATGTTCTCTTGTTAAGGTGCAAACTGACTTGTCATCACTTCTGGGAATTCAATTTTAGTGGTCTGGTATTATTTCTTGGGGTAAATATACACTGACATTACTTAACATAGATTAGCAACAGAGGGTGTCTAGCTGAGAAAATGCAAATCCTGATTTTTAAGGCGTCAATATGGAATATAAACTGCAACCTGGCAAAGAAAACTCCTAAATCTAAATTAGTGAGATTGGCAGATTTTTTATTCTGTCATAGGAATTGATTACTCTTCTCACTTAGAAACCTTTGAAACTGAAACCTTCTACAACAAAAAGCAAATTTTAAAACAAATTTAAAAACATTTTATGTCAAGAAAACAAATTAGATAAAATACAATTAAAAATCATATTGGCATATCTCGCTTCATTAGCCATATTTTAACATGGTATTCCATAACAGTTTGGTAGATGACCAGAATGGTTTGAAAGACATGTTTCATCATTCTGTCCATACTTTTATTTTAATCTACATTCTTCAGTTTACTGTATGTGGAAAATAAGACCAAGGTGATTTATTTAGTTGGTCCTGTGGTCAGTGGATCTGATGCCCACTAACGTCTCACTAACAAACTTGTTAAATTCATAATACGGTAAGACAAGGTAAAGTCCATAACCCTTAAACTGTTTTTTAAGCCTTGGTTCAGAGCACTCAGGCCAGGAAGAAAGCTTAGACACATAAATTAAATATCACCAGAGCCCGATGTTAAAATGTGTAAATAATGGTTATTTTGTAGCCTAGATCTTCATAATACTCAAAGGTATTTAGAAATTGACTCACATGCACACTTAAAAATTATTTCCCCTTGTTCTTCTGTTTATTTCTGTTTCATAAACACAATTTGTCTATACCACTGCCTACCAAATATGATTTTTCATGCCACACTAAGCTCAGTGGACTAGTATTCTTCTGTTAAGAATTTGTGACGCGAAGTAAGAAAATGTTGAGCTCAAAGCTACTAATAATAAATGTTATATAACAAGAAGAATCAGTGATATAAAGAAGCACTTAGCAGCTAATGATTCAGGAATTATAGAACCAGAAAAGCAGTGAATGGAATGAACCTCAGAGGCTTCCATCCAAATTTCTTTATTGGAGTGGGACTGTTGCCAAACCTTTATGAGGTGAATCTTGAAAGTGCTCAGACATGGAGATTACCAACGCTCTCTGAGAGACATCTTTTAGTGCTTCCCTACTCAATGAATGCTTTCATTTCCTCTAAGATAAAACCAGCTTTGCCCAGGTTTTTGGGAATTCCCAAGCAGTTTGCAGCCCCTTGGCCCTTGTTGTATCATCTACCCTGAGAAAATTTTTTCTCTGTCATCCTCCTAAACTACCCTTCATGTAATTTTGAACAAACTCAGCTCCAGCTATAAGATCAGTTTGCACCTGTGGGACCAGGAAGGCCGGGGTGATGCCCTGCTCCCTTCAAGGTTATAGTGCCTCCTGGCCATGGAAGCTTGGCATGGTGCTCGGCTGCCCCTCAGGGGACGTTGCCCCTGAGACCCAGTGCTCTGCTGTGGTGCCCCTCTCCCCTCAAGGCTGAGCATTTGGGGCCAGCATAATGCTCTAGTCCCACTGTGGTTCTGTTCTCCTCCTAGCTGCCCTGCTTCTGGGGTCTGGTAGGCAGGAGGGGTGTCCTGCTCCAATTCAGGATGCCCTGCCCTGAGTTCCATCAGAGAGCCCCGTTGTCCTCCAGGGCTCTCCAGGCTGCCCTACCTCCAGGCTCTAGCAAGGAGGCCTGCCTCCCTCAAGGCTGCTCTGTTTCTGATCAATTCGTTGCAGGGGAAGCTGCCCAGCGTCCTTGGCCTGGCAGGTGGGCTAGTCCCCTTTGAGACTGCCTTGTGTTCAGGGCATGGTGTGGTGCCCCAGGCTGCCACAACTCCTATGCCTGACAGGCCAGCACCATGCTCCTCTTCCCTTGAGGCTGTGCTGCCTCCACGCCCAGCAGGCAAGCTCAGTGCCCTTTCAGCTGGAATCATTACATGATCTTGATCTCTTGATCAAGACATTACATCTCTGGATCGCCATCTTAAGATATTGCAAGTTGCAGTTCAGTAAGTGATTACGATTAGGAATAAAAGAGTAGTAGTAAGTAAAACAAGTGTTGCTTGTGAGAGTTAAGTGTAGCCTAGCAGTGACATTAGAGCTAGGACCACCAAAGCCTTAGTCAAGTATAATGGATGTTCACTACAGCCTCTGGCCTCTCTGGCACGGAGAGCCAGCAATCCATCAAAAGCCCTTCTCCACAAATTACTCCTATGAAATGGACACCCTCTCCTGGGGCAGGCCATTAGCCCCACTGGTATGAAACTCTGAGAGCAGAAACTGGAGTCAGACCACAGATTGGAGGGGCCTATTTGTCTGTGATACCAAAGTTGCTGATACGGACAACAATGAATCACTACCTCCACCATAAACACAGGACTGAAGCTGTGTCTTTAATCATATTTTTTTAGCACTAAAGGCAAAATTTATGTCCCTTTCTCTTTGGACTTACCTTCCAACAGCTCCCAACATTATACTAGTTCAGCTCTTTTTTTCAGCTTTACAATGAATTAGTTTAGTAAATGAAATGGAATAAAAGTAAACCCTCCAAAAGAACAATGTCTCACTCCCTAAAAGAAAAACAAATTGGGTTTGTAAATTTAATCAGTGCCCTCGTCTGGACTGACTTGCATCCACACAGACAAGTGGGTTTGCAAAGAGAAAAAACCAACAGTGAGCAAGAGCTCTTGCTGTTGAGAAAATTGCCGTCTTGAGCTGCATCTCGAACTCACCAAATAATTTCATACACTGGTACACATAAATGCTCATTAAAGAACAATTATTTCTATAACTACCAGCTTCAGCAAATTTCTAGTTCTGTGATCTGGGATTAAAACTACGTTCCTCTAATAACTTTTTGTGCCACTGTTCCATTCTGACATGCAGTCTCAAATTGATCCTTGTGATGTTGAAGTAGGAATCTCAATGGAAGTAATTCCTTGTCTTTCTGGAAAACAGAATTTCCCTAAAAAGTCAGTACAGAGCCGCTCCAAAAAGTCTGCACATTTTGCAAGAACAAAACAGAAAAGCCCAACTTGTCACTTTCTCCAGAACACAGAGCATGAGATTTTGCTGCACTTTAGATCAGGACAGAATAAAGCCTTCTTCAATTATTATGCAATAACTGGATCCACATGAAGGAGTTTGGGTACTTATTGCCTTTGTGAAAGAGTGGTTATTGGTGCATAAAACACTACAACATTACAGAGCCGTGGTTATTTCTATTTCCTCTTTTCTTGCTTACAAGAACAGCAGCTGACTGTCAGTGTTCTGGAGGAGTAGGCTGTTAAGAGTAAGTTCTGGCCCCTTGAGCTTGGTCCCAGGTGTCCCTGGAGGTGGATCCAGAGTTAGGCATTCCAGAAGGTAAAGCTCCCCCCTTCAGACAGAGGTGGATAAGCAAATTCTGGATTTTTAACCTTATTATTGATGGGCTGCCCTGAGGTGTTATATGCTGATCAATGTAGCAGGTTGCCAGGCAAATATTAATAGTTAAGTTCTGATATTTCTGCCACTTACATGTGTTTTCATAATACCTGTCTAATCACAATTTAACTAATTAAAGTTACATCCCTAACAAATCCACAGCAGTATATCAAAGGCCAAACTCTGGGCCTCCAACACCAATCTAATTATTCTAGCCGTGTCAGCTCAGTAGGGATTTATCTCTCCATAAGAAAGTTTGCTTTTGAGAAAAAGTCCCAATTTCTCGTGGGGTTTCAGCACTCCACATTCTCTCCTCTGTCAATTCCCCCTTCTAAATGTTCCACTGGAGGTGATGTACATGAGAACAGGTGCACAGACACTCATAAGATATACTGTTTGTTAAAATATATATTTATTTTGATTTTTTTGCATAAGATAATATTCACATAGGAAATCAAATCTCTCAAACAGGTTGGTCAACTGGTATCTGAACAGTGACCCTGTAAGTCTCTGTTGCAGGTGTCTTTGCAAAAGCCTCTTCAGCTGAAGCGAGACTCACTGAAGTACTGCTCTGCTGAATTCTTATAACACAGCTGACAAACAGTCATGTGCAAACGTAGTCTAGATGTCTCAAGTGTTATGTTTAACCATTTCTGAAAATGCAAGAACAGTTCTAAAGACTAGTTACAAGTATCTGTATACAGTTTGGCCAATTCTGCAGCATCGATTACCTGGGAGCATTTCTGAGACAATAGTGCCTGTCAATTAGCTTATAAACAGCAGGAAGTGCCTGAGGAAACCTCCAGGACCAGCCGAAATTCTCTCATGGAGAGCTTCTGCAATGGTTTGTCACTTTGTTGTGAAGGCAATTAGGGGTTTGGGTGGCCCCCTCACATCGTGTCAGTCCATTATCTCAAATGAGTTGTCTCAGCCAGCAGGATCAGTCTGTAGAGTTCCTCAGCCACCCAGGGAATCAGTGATTGTGCTGAGTATGCACACTGGCACAGCCAGGATACACAGCTACACTGTGACTGCAACTCGTCACAAATGAGTATATCTGGGTATTATACATCAGTTAGGGAATTGCTGGAATGGCAGTGTTTAGAAAACTGAGAGATCAGGGCGAGAAGTTCCAGTTTCAAACTAGAAAGCTAAATTTTTTTCTAAATTCATCCATCAGCAACACACTTCTTAGCAACAGTCAGTACTTCTGTTATACTGATCATCATCACTACATACACAGAACTGTTAGTCTTTAACAATCATATTTTAAATTCCTGTGAGTACACATGGACCTGATGGCTCAGAGGTCAAGATGACCAGGCTTGAGAGCACAGTACAAGCCGTGTTGGAATATCCTCATTAGTACAATTATACATTATTGTTTTCAAAGGCTTCTGCAATAGTCAAAAATTATGGGTCAAATGCAAAGTTCGGTCTTATATCACAATTAAAACTTAAAAGACACAATTCTTGCCACAAGGGGAATTCATGATTGCTTTTCTTTTGGGGTGTTCTCAGATGTGAGAATTTTTGGGTCTTTCACTACTATATTTGTACTGAAGCTAAAACAGCTATTAAATGTCGAAGAGAGGCAAAATAATCATTCAGAGAGACAAAATAATTTTAAAAATATCTAATATAAAAATATATGAAATACATTCATCCCTATGGAGTAACCATGATTAGGCTACTGTATGTATGTATGTATGTCTACTGTATGTAGACAATGCTCTCGACCATATCTTCAATCTGTTTTGTTCTCTTCCTTTTGCAAACCACAGTTTGAAGACTTTTTGTTCTTTGTTACTGTAAATTTTAAGATTGCACTGGATAATGAAACATTTTGGTTTGCAGTGCATGAAATTATTCATATAATATAAATTTGAAGTCTATGTGTGTTTGCAATTATATTACAAATATCATTGTAATACGATACAATAACATTACAAATATTATTGTAATACCTGACGATGTCCCAGTCCACCTGAAATAATAATCTAGGTCTCTCCCATTCTTGTGTCACATTTAAGAAGTGCTTTAAATAATACTTTGCACTTAGGGGGACTTTTATATTGTCTCTAAACATGTACAACACAAGGCATGTACCGCCAGCTAATCATCCACACCCCAAAATGCAGGGTAATATTATAGATTAACTTAAATATTAATATAATAGATTCCAAAACTTGAAGATAAAATCATCTAGTATTTTGAGATAGAGACAAGATGCAAATCTAATGCTTCTAACCATGTGTGTATTTCTAACATAGGCATTAAAAACTTCAATATGCTTTCCCATTAAAAATGTTCTTCAAGGTTTATGCTCCTATTTGACCATAATTTGCAGGAACCATTACATGATTCATTGTGGCTTAAGGTTGTTGGTGTTCACCTTTTTTATTTATCCTGGCATCAAAAGACAGAACAACTCAAATTCCTCCTGAGCTTATACTCTTACAAAATGAACATGACCTTTCATATGCCATTTTAAAAACACGCTTTACATTTGCCTATAATTCAAATCTTCTGTGGTTTAAATTGCTGTAGTTTTCTTTTTCCTCTTCACCAAGCTGGTAATTCTTTATAAGCTGTACACATAGGGCTTTACTACCTATAAATCATAATTTTTGTGTATTTCCAGAACGTACTAGGTGCAAGGGAGAGAATGTGCCACTTTCTTATATTTTTTCTGTCATTAAGAAATTACGTATTTTTCAAACCTCTTGCAGGCTCCAACACTGCAGTAAATATTAGCATATTTTCATTTGGAGTTGCAGTGGTGTACCCTTCTTGTTAAACCCGTCTATTCTATTAGTGTTGTTTCCACACTGAAGTAGGTAGTGTTCCCAATGAAAAGGAATGGATGACACAAATTAGCTTAGTCACAAGAAGAGTTCTGATTCTGCATAATTTCTTCTTTCTAAATCCTCCATTTTTAATTATGCACTGCTTTGATCGAGAAGCTTGAACTTCATTTCAAGTTTTTTTCCAGAATGCCAGTTCTTCGGTTTATGGACAGAAAGATCCTGTCAGCTACTGAAATAGACCTGAAAACTGGCTCTGGCCCAACCCTCCTGGAATTTGTTTTATGTTTCATGTAATTCACTTGAGCTCTGTGGCAAAACTGTAAAGCGAGAGTCAGGGAAGCAATGCTTTGCTCTCATCTACTCAGTGGCAAACTACCAAAGCAGGATCTGAAGGGCAATACTTGGAACAATGGGATCTGAAGCTTGATGGGCTTCTCTAGGCCACATCTATAACAAAAATAATTGGTGTAAGAAACTCTTTCCTTAAGGAAGAGAACTCTTTCCTTTACCTTGCCCTTAGAAGTACTAGCTATGTTCTGGCTCCCCTTTCCTTCTCAGAAGCAAGTTCTCACTCTCACCCAAACTGTGACTTCTGCTACACTGACTTAAATTCTCTAATAAATTCTCTTAATAAGTTATGCCCAATACATCTCTATTTCCAGAGGCTTTTTATTATATCAAGCAGGTTTCTGAACACTAGAAGCAAAACCATTATATACTGCTTAAGAATTTTTTTTCTCCTGAAAGAAAATACAAACATGCCACATATAAAGTTCATGTAATTCTCAATATTGGCTCTTTTTTTCATACCTTCTATTTTATGTATTTTGAAGAAAGAGAGAAGAGGGGCACCATTAGCACAATTAGGTCACACAATTATACCTGTATTATGGAGAGTCTAGTATAAATAAGTCAGTCTTCTCCCTGGCACCGATCACAGATGAATTAGAAGAGTCTCCAGATTCTGTCCAAGTCCACAGCCACATCAGGTGCCAAAGTCTACTACCAGATCAATAATCCAGGAGGCTGAGCTCTGTTTGCAGCCAAAAAAATCATCATCTTAGGCACCTCAGAGTGCTGACTGCATGCTATAACCTGGCCAAAGCCTGATTATATTTAATTTATTGGGGAACATCAAGCAACATTCTGAAGAGGTATGACCTCACTTTTGCTAAGTTATAGACAGTTCTGGAAAATGAGCTACATTGTTCTCAGCTCATGAAATACACAGTACTGATCACACTTTCTCATTTTTCACGTTTTAGTGGGAGGCAGCAGCATTTGGCAATTTTCCTTAATGGAAGAGGAAGGAAAATACCAAACTGGGGAGAATAAAATGCCAGCCCACTATCATAGTTACCGGTGGTTGCTTGTCAACAGTGACAGCTAAACATGAAGAAAATTGTTCACAACAGGAAAACGTGAGAAACGTAGCAGAATGAATTAGTGTATAAGACAGTTATGGAAGAGAAAGCAAGAAGACAGACAGCTATTTGCCAGACCTGACAGAGTCATCTAAGTTATTTTCATAGATCTTCCAGTTAAAATGCTTTATAGGACTGCTCCCAAAGCATTATGTGTATCACTGAAGGAGGCAAATAAATGCCTCATCCATTTTCTGAAAAACTGAAAGTGACAGAAACCAAGATGACAGAATGCCTGCTATTGGGCAAAGAAATAAAAGAGAGGCGTAATTTCAATTGTTGCAGCTTCATGTGTTGTTTAGTTAAATCCCTTTAACCTCGTGTGACATAGCAATTCAAAAGTTTAAGTACAGACTGCACCCTAAGAAGCAAAGAAACAACTAAGATTTGATACTTACAAAGGAAGAAAACCTCTTGTTCGAATGAATAGTGACATTTTTGCATATTTGGTCTTCACCTCAGACTTGCTAATCATGCTGTAATCCATCAGGACAGAAAAGCAGAGCAGATGAAAAAGAAATGGGTCTCTAAGGGTAGAAATTCAATCTCAGATTCCAGCAAACAGTATAAGGCAGAAGGTAGAATTTTTCTCAGGAAGGAAAGTTTCTTAAAGCTATCACAGAAGAGAAGTGACGAGATAGGATGGAATCTAGTGATTTGCATTTCTTTTCAGTGAGGATGGGTTCATGATTCTGAGAGTATTACTTCACTTTCTTTCTGGTAAGCTGTGTGCCCAGGTACAATGTTCTGCACCCATTCATAGCTTATGCGGGATGGCCTTATAATGAGGTTTAGTTCTTCAAACAGCATTACACACCTTCTCTCTCCTGTGAGAACTCTAGAATAGAATACAAGCAACAGTCTGTCACTTCTCTCGGCATATTTTTTCTGCGAAAGTGTTGGCTGCACATATCGAATCTCTATGGTATGAGATTATAAATATATAATCTTTTCTTTTCAAGGCTGCAGGAATAATACAGAAGATAAAACAAAAAGACAGATGCCCGTTTGCCAGGTCTGGCAGAGCCATCTAAGTGATTTTCACAGATCTTCCATAATTACATAAAATCACATGATCACTGAAGTTAGGAAAGACATCAGGAAATCTTCTCGTCCAGCCCCCACTCGAAGGACCATCAGCTACAGCTGGGGCCACTTGTAGCCAGGTTTTTAATATGTCTAAGGAACGAAACTACAAAATATCTTTGAACACCTTCACAGTAAAAAAGGATGTTTTTTTAATGTTTCCATGTCCTTTACTTCAATTTGTGCTCATTTCCTCTTGTCCTTTTGCTAAGAAGAACCTGGCTTTATCTTTTTCATTCCCTCCCGCATCAAGCACTCTGAGCCTATCTTCATATGAGAGAGTTCCTCAGTTACTTAGTAATTGTTGTGGCCCTTTCAGTGAACTCACTCCGGTATACCCATGTTTTTCTTACCAGGGAAAATTTTTGCATAACAAAATTTTTATGCACGTCAAAATTTTTATGCACGTTTGACATCAAACTTCAGAAGGATTTTTCTGTCTGTCCTGAGTGCATGATTTTTAAATGCTCAGAAGGTTAGGTGGGAACTGAACAAGGTCAATGCACAACAAACATATCATGATACTACGCCCATTTATCTCTGCCACTGTAGTAATCACAATTCTCAATAGCCTGCTTAACTCCTCTAATCCACAGAGGGCTGGAGACCCACTTTGGTGGCCTTTATAGAAGTTGTCAGAATAGGACTTTCTTCAAACTGACCCAGTTACAACTTGTTCAGAGTTTAGCATTCAAAATGGAAAAAAAATGGAACAAACATTTTGGTTAAATTTAGATTAAGTTTTCAGGTTTGCAACTGCAAAATAGAGCTTTTGTTGTTAAATAAAATGAAGTCTACAATCTTAGAAAAAATAATTGAAATTCTGGTGATGAATCCTTGCAGAGATAGTTCTGTGGTGTTCCATTATCTGTAAGTATGGCTAAGGGCTCGTTCATGAGAAGGTGTCTGTAACTTAACACTGAATTACCTGAGCCCTGGACATATATTCTTGGCCTGCAGCAGTGGGTATCTCAGCTCAGCTTAGCTTCTGATGGACCCTTCCTCACTCAAATCTAGCATCAGTGGTTGAAAACTGCAATAATTCCCAGGAAAAGGCCGGAATATGCAGTGTTCATGATAAGAAAATGATGGGGGGAAAAAAGTTAATGAGGAAAACTAAAGGACCATGAAGGAACAGCATAAATAAAATAAGATATTTAAATCCAGTGTGTGAATTGGAATTCACTTCAAATTCTTCAGAATTAACATGGACAAGTTTCAGGAATAAGGGTAATATTTGAAGTACTGGAAACCTTGAGAGACATAGTAGGGATAGAAGTGCATGAAGAGACTGGAAAGATCGCCAAAGGTATCTTTTGAGGCAAAGGAAGTCACTGTGACTTCCTGAGCAATAAAGAACAATGCAAAGTGATGCTACAGAAGGATCCTTCCAATAACAAACCAGATAACAAATAAAATTGATTAGATAACAAATAAAATTTGGTGGGATATTGGAATAGGAATAGATTTTTGCTACAATATTTTACCATCCAACTAGGAAGTGGATTTATAGCCCAAGAGTTGGCTAATACTGAATCTGAACTTCCAAAGCCACAACTTGCAGTTGTTGGCCTTTTTCAAATGATCTGACTGTACTGAGAGGAGTTTGGCTCATCTTAGTTACAATCCTTAATGCTAGTCATAAGCCACTACTGGATGCCCAACAAGCTGTTTTCCTCAGAGCTTAGTGTCCTAAGAGATGACTGTAGTAGTCTTTCACTGCGCCATCTCCAGTGTATCAGCCTCCTTCCTGAACCAGAGGACCCAGCTCTGGACACAGAATCAGCGATGTAGTCTCACCAGTTCCGAGCAGAGAGAGAGAGTCACACTTCCCTCACTCCACTGGCCACTTTCCATTTAATGTAGATAAATTATGCAGCTTGCCTTCCATGCAGTGAGAGAGTGTGATGAGTCATATCCAACCTAGCTACACCTCCACGCCATAACCCCCAGATGCTTTCCAGCAGGACTGCTGTGCAATTTCTCAGTCTGCACCAATGCACAGGATTACCCCACCTCAAATGCAGACATCTGGATTTCATCCAAGCTAATGACAAAGCTGGCAATAAGTCTGAATCTTCTGAGGGCCAGCACGGTGTTATTGCCACACTCAGCAAGTAGCACAGCAACCTCAACCACAGCTGCTATTATTGGAAATCTGAAGTAATAAATGCTTCCCTTTCCACTTTCTCTTCAGCACCACTCTACTCAATTCCTAATACTTGGTGACCTTCACATGTACTTACACATGATATATTTAAACGCAGAAGATGCTTTTGACACGTCCTGGCTTTGCTGCAAATGCACTTCTACTATCATGACATTTTCTTCATGACTGTTCTCTTTTCTCAAGATCTAACAAAACAGGGGTTCAGAAATATGTTCCCAAGATAGTTCCATTAGCCAGCTATCACCCTTAGGTAATGGGTGATGCCAGTAAGATTTGTTTTCACATGATGGGAGTAGAATTTGTCCCCTAAATCGTATGAAAGCTTGCATTTCTCAAGTTCAGTGTTGCTGTGAATTTCAGTATCAATGGGAATTTCCACTGAGCCTCGTATTCAAACTGAAGGACTGGCCAAGTATCTCTCTGTGCTCACAGACATCTGTGTGTGTAAACAAACTGCTCTGAGTTTCTTAAAAATTATTAAAAGGAATAACTTTTACATGATTAAAAAAAAGATTCCTGTAGGACCAATTATTTTCCCTTTGGAATAAAGCAGATTAGAGCAAACTGTGTGTGTTTTCAAAGCAGTTTCCTCAATCACATATAGAACATAAATGGAGTGAAGACACCAACCATCTGGCAGATTTCCAAAAGAGTTCAGCACCAAAACATTCATCCTTATGCTGGAAACTAAGAGACTGGAAGGCTTTCCCAGTATCTGTAAAACATCAGCACCACGTTCAAGGATGAGCAGTCAGGTATCATCTGTGTTGACAAAGAGGTGGAGGAGGACAAGAATAGGTGCCAGGGTAAGTCATGCAGTATCTGAAGCATAGGAGGGAAGGATATATTAAATCTCCGCCTGCCAACTTTGCTAGTTGCCGAGTGCTTTTGAAAATCTGATGCCTCATTTAGCTGACTAAAGAGTGATTGAGCTGTACCAGAAATACAAACCCAGCTGTCAGAGAAAACTGGAAAATATGTTCTGGAGTAGTTTTGCAAAATCTAATTCTTTTTCTCTATATAGAACACTGTTTTATTTTAAAATGTTTAATTAGGCTAAGTTTAGCTGTGTGTATCACCTGAAAATAGAAAGACACACAAAAACTATGCAGGTTAGTCCAAATGCATGCTGACTAAAACTTCATGCACTCACTAACCACCAGATATTCATGCCATACCAGAAAAAATCTTTGTGACAAGGATTGTAGAGACATTAAATTTTTATCTGCAGATTATTTTTTCCCCTTACCCCTTCACCTAGAAATTGAAGTGCTTGGTGAGAAAGAGGTCCATAGCCTAAGATTATGAGGGTAGCTTTGGAATACTCGGCAAATGACTATAGAGGTTTTCATATTTGAAGGGTTTTAAGACCTTCGAAAGCTCTATGAATGTCACAAAGAAAAGTGGAGATGACCTGCTTCCACCTCTGCAATTACTTAAGTCTCATGCCTAGAAGGTGTGAAATAAAATTCTACTATATAAACAAAGAAGGTGTGGATGACTACTGAAAAAAATAAGCAGTGATGTGGAGCAAATGAAAGAACTTGAGGTATAAAAATAAATGTGAGATGAAAGGAATAGGGGGAAATCAGAAGCTTGTGAAAGACTGAGTGATCAAATGGCTCCAAAAGTGTCTCACAGAGGTCCAGTCTCAGTCTGTACGGAATGTGTGTCTAAAACATTCTCCTATTCTGAAACCGCTTCATATGGTACCATTGTGCCCCACATGGCATACTCTCATTGCCACTTGACATTTCAGCACACCACACACCTTCTGCTTCCCTAGGTTTCTTACTTCTGTGTGACTTATTATGAATTCCTGAAATCTATTGTATACCTACCGGTCCGTTTCTGAGCAAGAATTTGTGAGGGTCATTCAAGTAAAAAGGAGAAATTTGCTCATTTAATTTTCTTGGCCCCACCTCCTCATCTCCATGGGGCAGGAGAATAATTTTGCTCTCTACTCTCTAATTCACATTCTCTATTTCCATTCCCCCACCCCCAGGAATATTTCTTCCTCCTGTGTGCCCAGGGACCTCCTGTTTTCTGGCAGTACTTCATGGTATGTCAGTATTCCAGAGGTCAGCTGAGGATAAACTCTAATTGAAAGATATTAAAATAGGCTGCAAGGGACAAAAATGCAAAACCTCAAATCTATCAAAATCTGTTACTGATGAAGCATCTGAGCTGGCTATGTCCTTAAAATATGCATCAAAAGTAATCTTTCAAACCTCTTCTTCAGGTCTCCACTAGCACCCCCAGCGGAAATAATTTCAAACTGTTCAGAGAGCAGCAATCCTGTTCTGGTCCTTGAAATCCTTCGAGCAACACACACCCACACACCAGCATTATTTTCTCACCTCCTCCATATAAAAACAAAACAGAAACGTGAGAACAGTGGGCTGGAGATGGAGCTGCGGAAAGTGAAGTTGGAAGGATTAATTATGTAATACGCCCCCTCTCCCGCCCTTACCCACAGCAACACGAGTGAGGTAAACCCAATCCTCCTAGCTGACAACTCAGAACTAGAAAGTGCCCGGAGGAGTGAAAGCAAAATAAACGTGTGGGGAAGGTGGCAATGCACTCCTACAGAGGAAGATGTGATTAGGAAAAGGCTAAAAACAAGTTCAAATCACCTTTAGCCTCTTCCCTTCCCTCCCCAGCAAGACCTCTCCCTCCGCCTCTTCCCCTCTCCTCCCCCCAGCTCCTCCTCCCCCCTTTTCAGCAGGAGCTGCAGCCGGATCGGGACTATATTCCTACAGTTCACGGCTATGTGACGGAGTGTGGATCCTCCTGAAAAACTTCAAGTAAAACAGGAGCTGGGAGCACACACACGAGAAGATATATTAAGAAAGCAGGTTTGCTACTTAACTCGGAGGAAAGAAGCTGGAGCAGACTTCTTCGGTTGCTCTCTAAGAGCCTTGCCGAGAGTCCTTGCAAAGAAAAGTGTTGCTGATTCAAAAGAAGAGGAGGGATGGGGAAGAGAAAAAAAATTGTGCATGTCTGTGTGAGAGGAAAACAACGTGTGTGTGTGTGTGTGTGTGTACGTGTGAATGCGTGCTTGTGTGTGAGAGGGTGTGGGCGACGGGTGGGGGGAGCTTGAAATTATATTTTTTTTCCTACGAAAGACACGTGAATGCAATTCCCAGTGAGGGGCACCAAGCTCTGCCCAAGAGCAGAAGGGGTAGGGAGAAGGAAGGGGAGAAGAGAGGGAAGGGAAGAGGAGAGGGAAGGGAAAAGGAGAGGGAAGGGGAGAGGGGGGGAGGAGGGAGGGAGAAGGAGGAGGAGAAGGGATTTCTATTTCAGAAGACATTCATAGAAAGAGGGTGGCAATTTCTGTGACCGTCTTTAAAGGAAGTGTCCTGGGACATAGAGAGAAAGAAAGAAGCCCAAAGAAGGAAAATAAAGGGCTATGATTTCCTTGTCCTGTTGCTTTGTCTCTGGCTCCCTCTGCCTCTGGAAGAGTAGCCACAGGACACAAAGATGCCCAGCTGGTCACTGCACGCCCAAGTTCAGTTTAGCTGGTGCTGCTCTCCTGTTTAGCCTGACTGCTTTCTCTGAAGGGGAGGACTCATAGCCCGGCAGCCTTTTAGTTTAACCTGAAGAGTGTGTGCCGCCTCTCTCTGCCCACCCCAAGAACTCGCTGGAGGTGGAGGAGAGGGGAGAAAGAGGAGGACTTGAAAGTGCCTGAGGAGCTCCCGATGCTAAGAGGAGACAAACATTCCTGTGGACGACGCAGAAAGGACAAAGCTGACTGATTTATTGCTGTTTTCCATATTTTTTTTTTTATCTCCCTGTCCTTTGGCGCACACCAGTGTTTGGAGATCTTTGAAAACACAAACCAAAACACCAGCCCCGAAGCCCCAACCCCTTGGCTAGCTCTTATGGGAATGAAACACTCCTCCCGCTGCCTGCTCCTAAGGAGGAAAATGGCGGAGAACGCTGCCGACAGCACCGAGGTGAGTAAGGATGCGAGCCGGAGCCGGCGCCCGCGCTCCCCCAGACCCGAGCACTGATCCCTCGGCAGAAGCAGCAGTAAGTGCAAAACAACTTTCCCGGCCCCTCCGGCCACCTCCTGCCTGCCGTGCTGCTATGGTTTCCTGCATTTGCCCCCCCTCTCCCCACCACTCCTCCCCCCGGATCGCTCGGTTCCCCGTAGGCAGAGAAGTTTGCCCGGCGCCGAGCCCTCCAGGCGCTCGGCGCTGCCCGGGGCCGCCGCTCCTCGGCTGCTTCCCGGGAAGTTGGGCGGCCGTGCGGAGCGGAGGCTCCGCGGGGTGACGGGTCTGGGGGCAGCGGGGGCGGGCGGCGGTAATTCGGGTGGTGGAGAGGCCGAAAGGGACAGTCGTCTCTTGCGGCAGCACCCTGGTCAGCTCCCCGTGCTTTCCGCCGGCAGCCTTGGCTAGGATCGTTTGGGGGGCTTTAGGAGCATCCGTGTCTCTGCAGCATCCTGGGTATTACCAAGCGGAGCTGCCCGAGGTGGGGGCTGTCCGGCTGGCCTGGGCAGTGCCGAAAATAGCTTTGCACTGCCTTCAGGCCGGGAGGGTACCCTGCGAGCTCTCAGGTTTTCTGCAAGAAAGCCACCCCCCCGCCGCTCCCCCACCCGTTACCTTCTGCTTCCTCAACACTGGGGTTCAGCAGCCCCTGTTTACTGTCTGGGGCTCTCTTGACCTCACTGAGACTTCTCAAGGGATACAGCAGTGTGCGAAGTCTCAGGTCTGGAAAAGCAGAAGGATGCAGGATGCAGTCCCAGCATCTCTGGGAGCATGTGAGAAGGAGACAGGCGAAAGTGCGAGCGTGTGCCAAACTCGCTGTTGCTATTAATAGACTGTGCCTAGCACTCTGACTGAACACTTAACACATGCTCAAGCAAGATGCAGCACAGCCACGTACAGATCCCATGGGCACTGCACCCCAAACAACTTTACAGCTTTGCCCTTGCAGGGGCGGCACTGAACCTTCTCCCCAGTTACCCCGGAGAGGTAATAAAGAGCAGAAGCAACTGCGAACACCTGACTATCCCATTCTTTATTATTTCCACATCTCTGCCAAATGTCTCGTCCTTTCAGTTAGTCCTCCCAGTAGGTGTCCTGCTCGCTCATGAATTCAACATTTCTCTTCATAATAGTGTTCTCTCTGCTCGACCTTCATAAATATGCCTCCTTTGCCATGCCAGGTGAAGAGCCAAATTTTCTTACATGAATATGATGTAAGCACTGAATCAAAGAACATGCCTGCTACTGCACTACAGCCCCACAGAGTACTGTTTGCAGAAGAGGCATCTATAAATAGCGAGAAGTCTGGCTGCACATCTGTAAACTGTCGTAGTCCTGACAGCACATATTGCCTTATAGGTCCCAGGATCCCAGGACAGGATTGCAACGAGAAATGTACAAGCACAGACAGCTCCTTTCAAAGCCATTTTTTTCAATGGAAATTGTTTTTAGACAGGGAAAATAGGTGAAAAGAGCTCTTTAAAGATTCTTCTTCTGTTTCATTCACTCATAGCACATTTTTGTTGTTTAATCATGTTTTCCTGCTTGTGCAATGCTGCACACACTGCAATGTTATTTTATGGAGAAGGATTTTTTTTAACAAAAACAGATTCATTCCAATGCTGCATACAGGTTAGGAGAATATTAAAATGCTGTGCTTCATCTCCTCAGAGTATCCATCAGTGACAGACTTGTGAAATGAGAGTGAAAATATTCCAGATTAGGCATATCCTGCTCCACTTCTACTTTCGGAAAATCAGAAGGGATGCGTTTGTAACCCCTGCCTAGATATTTTCTATTTTATTAATGTTCTTATTTCTGATATGTACTGAGAGAAGTTGTCTGCATATGTGCAGATGTAGAAATGCACCAAGCAAAATATGCCAAGACCTGTGAAGCTCTTTTACTCGTCAGGTGTCTATATTTAACAAAGTCGTATGATACCAGTTTGACCTTCACACCTGTATTTGTCTAACTTTCTCCTAAAGTTAACAAATATGTGTGACAGAAGGAATGCAGGACAAAATATCTCACTTTTGGACTTACCACAGCATCAGAGAAAATTAGGAATTGGTAAAAATTTGATTCATTTGAAACAAATGGGGTACCAGTAATACTCATTATTTGATACTAAATTTCTGAAGAATTTTGATGTCACAGTGATATAGGCATGATATAAAAAAAATCAGCTGTAATGAGAGATGAAGAATTAAAACATTTAACAACTGGTCAGAATGCCCTACTACCAAATCATTCCGAAGACCTTCTGGTTCTTACTTAGATTGATTTGACCCAATTTAATTATGTTACAGCGTCATAGTATATTTTTTATGTTTTGGAGGGCTTTTTCGAAATCTACCACAACAAAGTTTTGGTCAAATATGGCAAGTGTACTCTTCCAGTAGTAGGGCAGTTTAAAACAATACACAAAGTCAAGGAACATGGACACTAAATGAGAAACTTTTTATTCCCTTGACTACCCTCTGTTGCCCATGCTCTTCAGCCTAAAGAGCTTAAAGAAATAAAGACAACAGGCACAGACAAGGGAAATACAAAGCTACAGTAAGACAATACTCACTGTTTCCTCAAACGAAAATACAAGAGAATAGAAAAGCAATTGCTCACTAGCACTACTTTCCAGTCAAGGAAGACACCTTGTGTTACCAGGAAACTTAGAGAAGTGTGCTTGCATGGTTCCAGGCTGTGCAGACATTTACATCACCAGTATCCCCATAGCCTTATATCTTGATACAAAATATGGTCAGGTGAGTCCAGGTGTTGCCACAGGTGCTGTTGGGTCTTGAATGAGATATCAGAACTATCAGAATAGTTTTGTAATTTTATTTCGCTCACAACAGCCTGATATCAGTCTATCTGCCAAAGTTTAAGCAGGACCAGTGGCTTGTTGTATGTGTTTATAGTACCCTGAGAATACGCATTCTTTTGTATAAAAATAAAAGTCAAGGGGAATAAAACTATAAGTTTTTTCTGTTTAGGCCCTCACTGAATGCCACACAGTCTCACTAATAGGAAACTTGCCAGAATGGTTTCACGTCCATGTCTGGAGCACACAAGGAAAAAAGATGCAGAAAATCTTTATTCCCTGTGGCCATCCCATGAATTTTAAGAGATGTTCCGCTGGAACAAAAGAATGTAGAATCTCTCCTCAAGATATGAAAATGAATCTCTGTATCTTTAGTCATGAAAGGAGGCTTGTCTAAATAAAACAGGACTGTTTGCATAAGTAACAGATACAGAACGGCATTCTCTGCAAATAATTAAAGGCACTCTGACAGAAAACAAACTAAAAGAGAAACTGTTCTTTGTAGAACATACGCACAAAGATTCTGCAAAATTCATGGTGCTGACCTGCTGTAGATTTTGTGTTCTGTGTTTTTCACTTTAAATGTATTATTTGGAATCCTTATCAATAGTAGGCCTAATATCAGTGATGGAGAAAAAACGTGAAAGAAGTGTGATTTCACAAGAAGTGTGCCTGACTGTAACTTGTGAACCTATGCCAGGTGAAGGGAATACAATAATAAAATTATAGAATACTTTGAGTTGGAAAGAAATTTTTAAGGTCACCTACTCCCCCCACCTTGCCATGGGCAGGATGTCTTCAACTTGCTCAGAGCCCCATCCAACATGACATTGAATGTTTTCAGGGACAGGGTGTCAACAACCTCTCTGGGCAACCTGTGCCAATGTTTCACCATTCTCATTGTAAAAAATTGCTTCCTTATATCTTGTCTATATATAAGTCTGGTCTAAATCTACCCTCTTTTAGTTTAAAACCATTATGCCTTGTCCTATCACAACAGGTCCTGCTACGAAGTTTGCCCCATCTTTCTTATAGGTCCCCTTGAAGTACTGAGAGGGTGCAACAAGCACAAAGTGCTGCAATAGCACAAAATGCCAGGGTTTATGTGCACATCCAAAAGATGTCTACCTGTGACAGGCTAGTCTCTGACTGAAACAATCCTATAACTTGAAACTGGTCTGGTTTTGTACAATCTAGTTGCTCAGTAACTTCATGAAAAGCAATTCTTGTGCTGAAGACTTCACAGTGTCTGTAAAAAGAAAAGATGCCTGTCTAATTGCTAAGAATTGAGAGATCAGTTAGTTTATTTATGGTAGCAAAATAGAGTCCTCCCTGAATGTCCTATTATGCAAACCTTGGGCTTTGGTTAGATTTGGGGTAACACGCTTAATAGATGCTCTTCCCTAAACAGATGAATATAACTGATTCAGGATTATGTGATCCAGGTCAGCAAAAGTAACTGACTATTCTGTTATCACTACTGAGGGGGAAAAAAAGATACTATAAAATCTATTGAAACCATGAGCTTCTATTTGAGATTCATGAGTAGGAAGAGGGGTTTCTCCCTAATAAGTTACCAAAGTACAAATTAACAGAAGCAGAGCAGAAGTGTGTGTAACAGAGAAAATTGGACTGAATTTATTCAGTAAACCTAAATTTTGCTCCTGGTTATTGCGCTGGGTGATCTTGCAGCTAGAGGTTAAACCCTCTAAGCTTTTCCATTCATTCTATTGAATTCTGTGGTTTATTAGTGAAAAGTGTTGTAGAAATTTCTTATTTGGTGTTATTAAATTGCTTAGAACAGCATATATGAATGAACATTAAGGAGTGGATGATGTTCACCCAAGAGAGAAATGGCACTGCTGAATGGTGTACATCTTAGACTAATGGAAGTCATGAGAGGTCTGGCCTGGTGTCACAGAGCCAGCTGAGGAGGCAGTTTATAACACAAATTTCAGCCTTACTGAGTGGCGTGCCACATGCCCATGTCACACAACTTTGAATGGGAAAAGTTGTGGTGTGTGCAAGCACTGTAGGTGAGATACAGACACCAGACACTGCCTCATGATCCAGAGGTTTTGCACTGCTGACAAGGCAGTCAGAAAGCTGACCCATGATGTCAGTGAAGAATCTTTCACTGTGGGTGTAGCCAAATTCCCAAGGGCTATAGAGGCACCTCTGAGTCAAAGAAGGGAATATTCCACCTCCAACACGTTTTAATCCTTTACAATGCTCCTACTAGAACTAAACAGCCTGTGCTATTAGACTAGTACAAGGTAGTTCTAACATAGTCATAGGGGCTTTTTTGGTTTCTAGCCAATTCAGGAGTGGGGGAGCAGAAATATGGGTCTGAGCCACCTTCTACGACTTCAGCTGTGCAAGACATTAATTTAGCTCAGCTGAAGATATAGTTAAATGCATTCCACTCCTTTCTCAAATTTAATACTAAAGTTCAAGGTATTGACTGTGATATTTTGGCCCCATTGAAGAAATATATTTTAGTTGGCATTAATAATAGAGATAGAATGAAGAAATGCTTATGCTTAAGTAAAGAGTAACAGCAATCTCAAAGCAGAGTTTCAAGATAAAGATATCTTAGCATGGTTCATCCTCTGCCAGCATAGGGTTGTTTTAGTGACTAACATTCTAGTGTCAAGAAGACTGGGATTTTTAGAAAGGGTATGGTTCATATTGGTGACATCATGGGCCAAATCATTTTGTGTCGTTGTGCCAGTGCTAAAAGAGAACTTCCATGCTAGTGAGCAGGCTTTAATGACGCTTTTTTCCAGCCTCAGTTTGTGAAAAGCACCAAATTCTTCAGAGAAGAGTGCAAGAAATTCTGTAGGTGATAGATTTTGTAATTGTTCTACATCCATACAAAAAGTGAGCTTAGCAAGACTGATTCACATGCCTTCCAGAGCTCCATCCTCAGCCTGATTGTGAAAGATGAAGGCTTGTGCTCTTACTGGTAAAGGCAGAGCAGAGAAATACTTAAAGGTAAAAAAGCATTGAACCTATTCTTTTCATAAGATTTTGCCTCAGCCTTTCTGAGTTTGCAACAAAGTTCAGTGTCTTGACAGGTGAGGTAATGAATAGCTGAAGAGGGTGAATGATGAAACTTGTTGTTCCTACCTCTGATTCCACAGAGAATCCTGTTACCTGCTGCCCTGTTCACTAGCTTTAATTCCGTCTTTTTTTCGATCTATGAGTTTTGGATAAAATGGGGCTTTTCCATATTTTTCCATATTTTTCTTTTTTATTCTGGAGTAACCTCTAAATAACAGAAACAAGAAGCACTCAAGGAAGCAAAGAGGAGATTACCCAGTAAGTGGCCGAGTTGACGACCACAAGGGTGTCTTCCCCGTGCCAGAATGGAGCAATTGTTGATTAATCACAGCCTATCTGGCTCCTTCCTGTGTCCTTGAACAGGTGCTGACTGGCTCCATGAAGCCTCTAGGCATGCTTTTTCTTTCAGGGTCTTGCATGGGAACTGAGTCACTTCGCGGTGAATGCGAGAGGATGGGCACTATTTCATTCTTCATTCTTACTATTTCACTTTTAAACTGAGATTAAACTTGCGGAGGGCCAAGTTTACTGATCTCTTCGCTCTTGTGACCAGTGACAGGACTTGAAGGAACAGCATGAAGCTGAGTCAGGGAAGGCTTAGGCTGGATATCAGAAAAAGTTTTCTACCCTGAGGGTGGTCGGGCACTGAACAGGCTCCCCAGGGAAGTGGTCACAGCACCAAGCCTGACAGAGTTCAAGAAGCATTTGAACAACGCTCTCAGGCACCTGATGTGACCCTTGGGATGTTCTGTGCAGGGCCAGGAGTTGGACTTGATGATCCTGATGGGTCCCTTCCAACTCAGCACATTCTATGATTCTATGACTCTACTATTCTATGATTGATTCTATGATTCTGTGATTTAAGAGGTACAGTAAGGTCAAGGATGATAGCTTTACATATTTCTTATAAGCTAGGTTTTGTTAGGTGCCAGTTCTGAAAAACAAAAAAACCCAAACATTTTAAAGGCATATAAAATGCTGTCTTTTCCATGATCTACATAATTATAAAAATGGAAACTCACTTTAAAAATCTGGAATAGAAAATCTATTTATCTTCATTTTATTGCATCAACAATTCTGAGATTTAAAGACCAGAATTGGAAATAAGGCAGACTCATTTTCAGAAGCACTCACTGCCAAGTTCGCTTTTCTGAAAATTCTGTTAAGTGCAGAAATTAGAGATAATTTTCCTTTGTATTTTGAGTTTGAAATGCTAGGTGATCATAAATAAAATCTCAATGTTTTTGCTTTCCAAAATGAACAGAATATTTTGGTAATAAAACATTTGAAAGGATATTAAGGTGAGAACAAATTGTTTAGCTGAAATTTTTGACAGAGGAACAATAAAGAAGGTGAAGAGAATACCATTCTCCCTCAGTTAAAATATGCTATCCTGCAGTACATGCTCTTGGAAGTTTGTGTGTGTTGAGGACTGCACCTGGGTCCTTTCCTCACAGAGTGAATTCTTGTTTAAAAGGAGGCATTACCACTTTTTCTAGCCATTGTTTACAGAAAAGGAGTTACTTAAGCTCTTAAGATTTTTTTTCGAGGAGGGGGGACCCCTCGGAAGAGGGGCATGGAGGTAGATATTTTCTAAGACATTGTTTTTATACCACTGTCCTCCTCAGCTTTTCCTAGTGCCAAACTCTTCACCATAGTGCAGTTGGCAAGCTTCCCGTTCAGCATTCTGTTTGGTCTAGACCGCACACTTCAGTTCCTGGTGCTCTCCTTGTCCTGTCCCAAGGTACCAAGTATACCTGAGGCATTCTGCCACAGTTCCTTCCGTGTCTCCCTTTTTAAAAGAAAAAGGAGCACTTTCCTCTCTTGTATCGGTATGATGAAAGTAAACACCTACCAGCAGGGAAGTGGTAATATGTCCATGGTCTCCAAGGAGTAGTGTTGAAGTGTTCCCTCAGTGCCCACAAAGCACACTTGGGGTCATATGTGGCCTCACAGTTGTCCTGTCCTTCTTGTCCTTTTTTGGCTAGACGGCTTATGTTTTGTTGCTTCCAGTAGGACCAGGAAGGCTCAGACGTGGTCTCAGAGCCCAGAATAATATATGACCAAGCCAGGGCCTTCCAACAACAATCCACCAGTTCAAACTTATTTCTGCTTTGGACCCTAATTTCTCATTTAGATGGGAAGAGAGGAGATGTTGCCGTCTGTTTGAGTTACTAGTTGCATCCTTGCTATTCATCAATCCATTGTGAAATTTGACCCCAGCTTGGGATAAAGACCAGCTACTGATATTCTTTTCCTTAGTCACAAACAGGGAAATAATTTACCCTTCCTGTAACTCACTCTGAACTACTTCTGTTTGAGGACCATATATCTCATGATTGTGCCCCATATTAGACATTAACCTGTCTGAAGTACAGGGTATGTACTTCTTTATTTTGCTCTAATATGATTTACATTAGGATATATCAGGAGTAACACCTGTAAGTCCTATATAAATAGGGGTAACAGTGGTGTGGCAGAAACACAGATGTGTTGATTAGAACAAACTTCCATAGACCATCTCATGCAACCTCACACCCAGTGTAGAACAGTCACCAGCATTAGATCATGTTGGCCATTGCTGTCTCTGGCCAAGTCTTGAAAATCTCCAAGCACAGATTCCACTGCCTCTCTAGGTGACTTCTTCCAGTGCTGCACAGACCTCTCAGTGGACAAGTTTTTCTTGTTGTCCTGTCTGAACCTCAATATTTGCAGCTTGTGACCTTTTCACCTCATTATCTCATCTGCTGCTCTTTAGAAGAGTTTGCTTCCATATTCTTTGTAGCTATCTTTCAAGTATTTGCAGGCTACTATTAGATTGTCCCTTAGTCTCCTCTTTCACAAATCAAGTTCAGCACACAGTAATCTCTTCTTACAGGTCATCTTCTCAGGCCCATGACCACTGTATTATATACTATCTTCCTTACCTCTTTTTAGCTAAAGGCTGGGCAGAAATTGTTATGAGAATGGAAAGGAAGAATATTTTCCTACCTGAAAGAACTTAGCAGAAGACTAACTGATTAATGCACATGGCCAAGTAGTGTTAGTAAAGTGTATTCTGCAGAAATCCCTTGTGACTGAGCCCAGCTGTATATCTGGCATGTTTTACTTCAGTATTTTGGGTCAGTAGTTTCATATTTTCCCTAGAAAGAGAGGTCAAATCCAAAAAGCAGCACTGCTTCTTACCCACAGTTTGCATCTTGCCTAAGTGTGCATCTGGAACAGCTGTTTCAGGAGGAAATAAATAATGAGGAAGAGTTAGCCACATCACAATATAGTTGTCTCCTTAGGAGGCACAGTGTTTTAAACCTAATTAGGAGTAGCCAAATCTACTGGGAGCAGGGGGTGTTCAGCAGTTGCTAAGGATGCTTGCCTATGTTGAGCCTTACAAAAAGGTAAGGGCCATCATTACCCTTTCAGTTTCACTGGCTTTGATAAAAGCCAGTAGATCCTCTGCAAGTTTGAAGCAGACCAAGGATGCAAAATAGCAAAACTGAGATGCAAAACAGTTATTGGGCAGAGAAGACAAAGAAAGGGAACATACTTGAGTGTGCAAGAAAGTATGTCGCAGACTGAAATTTCAGCTGAATCCTTTTCAGCTCTGTGTAAGTTTGCTGATCTCTTAGATTCTTTGGATTAGAAGTGGCAAATGTAAAGTTACCCTCAAGTAAAGGCCCTGTTCTGGAAAATATTATGTTTATATAGTACTATATTTAGCCATGTAACAGAATGGTTTGCAAATTTACTGGAGGTCAAACTATATAACAAAATTATTTTGTGAAGCTGGAAAAGAAAAGGCGAGAGGGACAAAAGGCAGTCACAAAAGTGGGTGGGCAGGTGCACAGGGAGGGAGGAAAGAAGGGAGGGTGAAAAGGGAAGGAGGGAGAAAGGAGAAGGAGGGGAAGGGAGGGAGGAAGGAAGGGAGGGAGGGAAGGAGGGAAGAGATGAGGAAATACAGTCAAAATACAGAGAAACACAGGAACAGCAGAAATACTTAAATTTGTTATCAAAAAGTCACAGAATCACTCTGTGACTCCTTGAAGACTGTTCTTATCAGTAAAGGCCAAGGTGAAGAAAGCACTGAATACCTTGGCCTTTTCCACATCCGTTGTCTCCAGGGCCTCTGCTCCATTTAGCCACATGCCCGCATTTTCCTTAGCCTCCCTTTTGGTGCCTGTGTACTTTCAGATCATCGTTCAATTGTCAGTTTTAACAAATGTCAGGAATCAAGGAGCTGTAGGCAGAGGTAGCAGGAGGCCTCCAGAGGAGTGAATCAATTTACCCTTTTACAGCCTGTCAATAAGGAAATAATAGGGGGGTTTGCAACAGCTGGTAAGGTCTAATGCAAATCTCAGTTTGTCTGTCAAAGAGAATAAGCCCAACATTCACTGCTTTTTGACAGGTTGGTCAGTTATGAAATAAGAAGAGACAGTATGTAGTTCTAGGCCTGTGATTCACCCCCACCAATCATGAACAAAGAACGAACGTAACGAAGGAAAAAACAAGACTCTTTTTAATTAGTTATCAAGGTATGTGTTTTAAAGTTTCCTTGGAATTCTCCATTAAAATTTGCCTTTACCAGCAGTGTCTCACAAATGATTAATCAATTGTTAATCTCACAAATAAGGGATTCACAATACAGTGAGAGAGACTCTGCCAGTGGAAACTTTCCACCAACTCTTACATCTTTGCACACACACCTGAAACGCACCCCAATCTCCAATGAGTAGGACCAGGACAACTTTCAGTAGTTCTCACTCTCCATGTCAGGATTCTAAGCAGCAGCTCAGCTGCAGCTCACCTCATCTCACCTCACAGGCACATTGTCATGGCTGAACTTGACATATTACTGAAAAGATAATTTTCCTAGCTTGCTGTTTCAACTACATTACCTTGCTATTAATATCTAAATTGCTGAATCTTTATATTCTATTAAATCCAAAAGCTGATTGCAGTTTCCAAGGCCGTTCAAAGCATGTGTCCTGCTACCTATCTGAATTTTTTATTCAGTACCAAGAGATTAATTCAAGCCTCCAGTGCCAAGCTCCATCTCACACTTCTTAGATTTTCAAACATACTTTAGTGAATAATAATACTAGCACCGTGACAGTGTGTATACTGTTTAATGAAGGTTAGCCTAAAACATGTAAAACTAGGGCAATGGGTTTATATTTCTGTTTTCTCCGTATTTGACATTCAATTTCTGTCCTGCTTTCCTAAGAGAATTTTTTTTAATCAGATAAACTCAGTGGGAGGCAGAGATAGATAAGGATTTTAAGTAAAGAAGGTTCTTGCACTTATTACTGTGAGATTTTCATGAAAATGTGAAACTATTCTCATAGCCTCAATACCACTATTTTATTGAAGAAAAAAAATCTCTGTGCCATCTTTCTATCTTTTTGGGTCTGTTCCTTTCTCAGCAGAAAACCAATAATGCTCCTTAGTGCTCATAAAATATGTCTTTGTTGCTTTGTAAAAGGGAAGGCAAAAGTATTTATGTTTGCAAGACCTATCTCCACCGGGTAAAACTGAGTATTCTAACCATGCCTACTAGAAAACAAAGTTATTCTAAGCTCAAGACAGGTTTACCCTCATGTAAATCCATCAGCTTCAGCAGAATTATTTTTGATTTATATAGATTCAAAACCAGCTCACATCTATATATAAATTTTATTTAAAAGGATGAATCACCAGTGGTTTTGCTCAAGAATAGAGTTTTCATCATTCTGTTTCGTGATTGTGTAAAAATGTTAGGAGCATACTTTTTGTATCTCTTTCTTAACTGTGTTTAAAAGATGGATGTAAGACACCAAAAGCTTATTTGATCATTAACACAAAGCTACAAAAGCCTGATTTATATCAACATGACAATCAATTGCTGCTTTTGAAATACACTATGTAGATATCTCTTTAGCAGGTGTGGTTCAGAACCCACATATCTCATAAATCACTGAAGATCTTTGAACATTTCAGTAAATGTTTGATTAATAATGCAAGAAATGCTGAACACACTGGTTTGCTCATGTGTGTCAGTAGCACTCAGCATGATTATTTATTGTAGAATCATGTCCATACCAGCAGGGTATTTAAAAACACTCCTCATCTACCTTGTATAATATGAAGCAAGAGTAATTCTGCTGAAACTAGAGGTATTACTTGTGTTCTAAATGTTACATACCTATCCATTTTCTTAAATAACTGCTGAAAACACATCAAAGTCAATTGTGGCATTCACAGCCCTCCTGGGAAAAAATATGTTACCAAGCCTGGAATTGACGGGTTATTAATCTCAGTCTCTTCCAGTGAAATTTCTCACACTAGGTAAACTAACACCAAATAACATTTAATGGCCAAATGTGAGCAAGTGTAGTTCATTAGGCTAAATTTAGAGGGTGGTTAAGAACATATATGTTGTCCTTGCTATAAATGGGAACTAGTCTCAGAAACACACACGATTGCCTTTGCAGTCTGCAGAAAGATTAATATTTCTTTGTCCATTACTAAGCAGCCTATCATGGTATGACCCCAGTTGGCGAGTAAGTACCACACAGCTGCTCCTTCACTGCCTTTCTTCCCCAGGGAGATGGGGAGGAGAAGCAGGAGAAAAAAAATAAAAAGTAGAACTCATGAGCTAAGAAGAGTTTAATAATTGAAAGAATGTAAAATACAATAATAACAACAGTGGTATTAATACTACTACTACTACTACTACTACTAATAATAATAATAATTTTAATATGATGGAGAGGGAGAGACAAAAAAGTGATGCACAATACAGTTTCTCAGCACAGACTGATGCCCAGCCCATACCTGAGCAGCAATCAGCGGCTCCCAGCCATCTCACCCCAGTTTATACACTGAACATGATGTGCATCAAGGAATATCTCTTCAGCCAGTTGGGGTCAGCTGTCCTGGCCGTGCTTCCTCTCAGCTTCTTGTGCACCTGCTCACTGACAGAGCATGAGACACTGAAAAGTCCTTGGCTCAGAGCAAGCACTGCTCAGCAACAACCAAAACATCAGTGTGTCAACAACACTGTTCTCATACTAAATCCAAACCACAGCACTTTGCCAGCTACTAAGAAAATGAACTCTGTCCCAGCTGAAACCATTAGGAAGACTTATGAGAAGCTGTCCTTTACAGGAGTTTTTAAACTTCAGATTTAAATTTAATTAGCTGCTTCAACATGAAATACCATCACCATTAAAAAAAAATTGATACCCAGTGTAGTTCCAGAGTCTGATAATTAATGAATTACTGTAAGATATTCAGTCACACAACAGTTTCTTCTCTGTCACTATTCCAAATCAAGAAAGTTACTCTACTACCCATCTTAGAAATAAAACGCAAATGTGATACGCAACCCTAATTCTGAGTGAGCAGGACTATGCTATTTAATAATTCGGTAACTACCTTGACATTGTGATCATTTTTAATATGCTTGCTTACAAAATTCTTTACCAGATATATGTGTGTGCATACATATACATGCAATGTTTTATATTTACATAAAATTCAAACTGGATATTGTGCCATGACTTTCATTTCTTTGTGCACCCATGTTAGTCTTATTAAAACTGTGTCAGAGAAGACACAATGCTGCCTGTATGGGCTCATACACTGTAAAATGATAAAATCCTGGTTAAAATCTTATACCACATCAAGTGTATACTTGTATATATATGTATACATATATATATATGTATACATATACATTTATCTGTTGATAGAGAAACTCTGTGTTTAAAAAGGTAGTTTCATAGAAAAGCCCTAGCTTTAAATTTCTTTACATCCTTTGTATTCACTGTGTTCCTCTATATGGGTGTTGTAACAAAATTCAGTCTAGTTGTGAAGAATCACAGGAAGATGCATCCTTCCATTTCAATTTCAAAACCGACCTCATATTTTAGATATCGAATCAGCCAAGCTGAAGTAAGCTTAAATTCAACTAACTTGGTGAGCTGTTAGGAATACAAGCTCCCAATGCAGAAAGGGAGCATTTTAAAACATTTGTCTGTTTCAGTTTAGATCACTTCCAAGAATTCACACCTTTGATTCAGCAATTAAATATCATTGGTCTTGTTTTCTTAAATTCTTTAACACCTACACATCTTACAGCTCACAGAGGTCCCCACATGGATCCTGAGCTCCCTTATCTGCCCCACAGGGTCCCCCGCTTGCCAGCTGGTTCGGTTTGGTGCTTGTTGCAAATATGCAGCATTCACACGCTTGTCACTTATGTGCTTCACATTCTCAAGTCCCCCCATGCATACCAGCACAGACCCCCTGCCCAGGGAGCCCTGCCTGGACCCCAGGCCTCCCAAGTCATTGGCTATTCCAGCTCAAAGTTTGCTGGTGATTATGCAGGTGCACTGATGGGACTCTGAGCAACCCGGTCTAGTGGAAGGTGTCGCTGCCCATGGCAGAGTGGGGTGGACAAGATGATTAAGATCCTTGTAACCCAAGCCATCCCATGATTCTACAATGGACCCAGGCTCAGTTCAGTGGTGCCCTGTGACAGGGTCAGAGGCAATGGGCACAAACTGAAATGCAGGAGGTTCCATCTGAAAACCAGGAAATATTGTTTTACTGCAAAGATGACTGAGCACTGGCACAGATTGCCCAGGCTGATTGTGGAGTCTCTCCGTGGAGATAATCAAAAGCCATCTGGACACACGTACGCAACTGGCCTGAGGTGGTACTGCTTGAGCGTAGGGGTTGGACCAGATGACCTCCAGAGGTCCCTTCCAACCTCAACTGTTCTGTGATTCTGGGAAATCAAACACAACATATAAATAAAATTGGAAATCTAAGTGTTTTATATGTCTATTTCACACATCACAGTTGTCTTCTTTCCTTTGCTGATATTTTAAAATCTGGTAAATTTAGGAATCTATAACAAAGGAACACAGTCTCTGTTTTTTCTCAAACATTCAATCCTGTGAAAAGCTGAGTATGTTCACATTTCTATTCACTATGGTGTTTTTTACACCTAGTGAACTGAGGTCTCAATAAAATGAAAAGGACCAATAATTTATTAAAGTCACTGGATTGTACAGACTGTACAGAACAAAGGAAGTCAAGTCAATTAACTTAATGTGCTAGGCAACAATTCTATATTTAGCTTTTTTCACTTTGCATTAGTTTTAGTTTTTTTAATGCTGGATATGACTTTGCTGTCTCTGACATCAATTTAAAATCAAAATCCTTCTTAATTATCTGATTTTAGTGAGAAATCCTAGGTTAAATATAGTATTATTTATTTGCGATTTCTTAAGGAGTTAGGGTAGATGCTGTTGTCAGTTTCCGTTGTTCTTCCTTCAGCTTTTAACCATTTAGATCTTTCTCCATGGTATGGTCTTCAAAAGAAACATTACTGTCTGAGGGATACAATTTGTGTGTCTTGCTGCTGGTGGCAGAACTTTGCATTCCTCTGACTCACAACACACTTCAGAGTTCTGCAGAAAATTACTGTGTTGTCAGTAAAAGGAGAAAAATAAGCACTCTTTTTAATGTGGTGCTAAATGATTTTACCTCCAGGGATTCAGTGGCTCAAAAAAAAAACCAAAACCAAACCACCAAAAAAACCCAAACCAAGAGAAAAAACCACCCCAAACATTTTTACAAGCCTTTTTTTGGGGATCTTCTTCATGATAGTTATTTGTTTTCCATGGTATTTTAAGAAATACTCACAACTCATTGGATAGAGTCCTAATGTTCTCCATCACTGAATCAACAAATCTTTATTATTTTCTGTGGTTATTATCTTACTTTGAATGGATCAACTAGGATCTGGAATCTGCTCACATAAATTCAAATGCTTTAATAAGGTACCTGAGCTGCTGGCCTGCTTGTCCTGTCTAAACAGCAGAGATAAACACCTCTGAAAGGCAACTCTGCCCATCTCAAACCATACTTTAAAGAAACCTTTTTCTTTCTATTGATCCTAGACAGAGCCTAGGGTGGTTTGGCGGACAAACTTCAGTTATATTAACAGAGCAAACACAGTGGTTTTTGATTTGTATGACAATACTGAGAGCACACTCCCCTGATTTATATGTCTATGAAAAATCCTATTTTTTCTGTGTTTTTCACATTTTCAAAATCTTCTCCTTGTCAGAAAGCTCTTCCTCTCCATTAATTCTGAATGTGCAGCCAGTTCAGAAGTGAGAGCTGATGCTTCTTCTCCTTCTCTATCCCACTCAGTTGCCAATCATTCCATGAAGAGAAGAAATATTTAAAGAAATAGGATCCCATGAAGCTTGATATGTTCCAAAGAAAAAAAAGCACTCCATGTCAATAAAACCTTGAATCACCTTGAATTGAAACACTATTTTAACTTCTGTTATTTCTCTATTCTTTTTCTTCCAGTTTCTGAGATCATGTTAATGTTCAAATAACCAGCAAGCAAAACTTTCAGTCTTATCCTTTAACTCCAAGTTATCTTAAGAAATTCACAGCTTTTTTTTTACTCTTTTTTTTTTTTTTTTAATTTTAGGGTTTTTTAGGGCAGTACAACAGCACATCAAAAGGCAAGAAAAACTGAAGGTGTGTTCTGCCGTCAGAACACAGATAGGGTTGGTGCAACAAAGAATTTTGCATTGCTGTACGTCATGCTGTGCCCATACTGTGGCTAAAGAACAATAATGCCAACCTTATATGTGGAAAGGTGATAAGACTGGCTAAAAAAAGACACTGAATCTGCGTCAATGTGTTACTTTTATAAGCCTTTCTGTACCCAGAAACTTTTACTCCGTCTTTTCAAGGTTTCTTCAAAACTGTGAATAGTAAAAACATTTCTGAGGCTGAGATTCACTCTCTGAGCTTTTCAGGTTAAGAAAAGTCGCATGAATCAGTGAAATTCACAGGTTAGAAGCACTTTGATCAGAAAACATCAGCCTTCACACTGATCAACCTATTTACACAGCATCAATGTAAGACTAATTTGAACAGAAGCCCAGTTATACAGATCTTTCTACTGTCAGTTACATTTTCTGCTCTTGTTTTTGCTAGTAATTTCCTTTTTGCTCTACAGCTTTCCTAAGTGGAGCCACTTCTTCAGTCTGTAGTGATTCTACTCCAATCATCTGTATTGCTTCTCTATTACTGCCTAAGTAAAGGAAAGGATGAACCACTCATGCATGGCAAGGACGTCTCGTTACCCAGCTGCTCCTGTGGATGCTCTTGGCAGAGCCAGATCTTTTCGCACAACAAGAAACAATCAGAACCCAGGAAGCATGTCAACAGAAAAGCATGAAAGGGCGTGTGGCCACTACAGAAATGGGGGAGCAGGATGCAGGCTGTCCTTGCATGCCTGAGACGTGCAGGAAGGATTCAGCTCCAGCTGACACCGTGCGGTGCAAGCAGCATTTGCTTGTTGCAAAAGAGGCACTGTCAGGACAGTCACAGGTTTTATTTTGTGGACAAAGCATTGTGCTTTGCGTCCATAAGTCGGGCAAGGATTTCCATGCTGTCTTAGCCAAGCGCGTACCCACTCTCATCTCAAAATAACATATGCTGCCTTATGAATCAGCATCAAGAGAAGTGCTGAGACACAAAGGGAAAGTGCTGCCAATCCCTTATGAAAATGGCAGCAACAAGAAAGGGAAGGCAAATTATAGCAGAAAAAGCCAGGATGGAGACAGCCACTTGGTGAATAGCAATGGAGGTGACTCGGGGTAGGTTGTTTGTAATATTTTAACTAACCTGAAACCAGTCAGTATAAAATTCATACAGTCTCACTCCTGGAGGGAGAAGAGAAGATGCACTCTTCATCCTAAATCTCAAGGGGAAGTGTCTTCCTGAACTTCAGGTCCCTGAGAGAGAACAGAGCCAGAATTTTCCTCCTTCTGTAGATTTAACCATGTTTGTGAGGCCAAAAAGCTACTGACTTAGTTTTGCAGCTGGGGATCCTGAGCACTAGCTAAAATGGCTTTCTGCCAGTTTTCTCCCCAGTGGTTTAACTACATTTGGACCCTTCACATGTGATGAAAAAAAATAAAGCTTTGAATGCCATCACAAGAGTTGTATTCTAATGACTACAAACGAAAATAGTAATTGCGAACAGGCATCAGAGCTCAATATGCTTTTGATCAGTTTCTTCTAGAAATTCCTCCATGGAAGATGTAACGTTAAGTATCAAATGTCTTATTAATGTCTCTTTTGAAGACAATAGACATTATATGGGATTTCTGATTTAGCAGAGGGATACAAAATCACTGAAAATAGAACATAAACAAAAGTTTAACTTAGAAAAATACAAGAACTGCAATTGCAGTTAAATCATAATAAGAATGTAGTTTTGTAGTAGGTTCACAGTCGTAACACTGGGTGTCCCCAGTTACTGGGCAGGATAATGTGAGTCGAAGGCAGCTCAACCCCACTGCTCTCACTGAAATCATTCTGTTAGTTTTTCAACTTTTATACTTTCTATCGGGTCATGTAATCCCAGTCCCCCATGCAAGTCTGGCTAACTCAGAGAGGTGTTCATGTTCTTTCAATGAACTGAGGGAGAAACATTTAAACTACCAGCTGATTCACTCAAAATCAGCTTCTTTGCAACAGCTGTGGGCAGCTGCATTATTCTCTGAGTTTCACAGGCACTTCATCCTTGCCCGTCTTCAGTGAGCCATCTTCCATCACAAGTGTTGATTCGGAGAGTCACATTCCACCTCTAGGGGTTTCATCTGTCACAAAAGGATGCAAAATTTTCTTATAACCCAAACTAAGAAATGGCTGATTCCTTCAAGTTCACGCAGTGAGATGGACTTAACACCAACAGAGAAGACAAAAAAACTGCCAGGTGATGGAGAGAAAGTCTGTGCTATAACATATTAAGATCCAGTGAGCTCCAGCTCCAACAGAAGTGGCAGGGTGTCATTGCTCTGTGCAGGGAGATGTTATTTTTTGCCAGCTGACAAATGAAAGTGCCAAACATGGGACTTCTATTCAATGTTGGTGCCCGTTTGCTGGTAGTTCTGAACCAGTGCTGAACTGCAAGTCTCTATGCTGATTTTCTCTGGCACTTCAGCTCAGGAACTGCCATTTCTCAGTCTTATTCTTCCTTCTGTCCTCACTTATCCTGCAGATGGTAAGAAGTAATAAACCTGGACACTTCTTGGGCAGAGACCTCCTCTAGAGCTGAAGAACATCTGGAACTGCGTTGAGTGTAGATAAAAAGTTTGTCTAGTACATGGAGTAGGTGGTCAATTGGATATTTTTCCTCCTCCGTATTAAGGCTCAGCAAAGCCTACAGATGTCTTCCTAAAGAACTTCCTATAGAGCTGTTGTGAAACAGCTGAAACACAGTGAGAGGGGAAGAGAAGACTGGTATATCAGCTGCAAAGTGACTTTCAGAGATCAGTGCATTAGAAATTTGCTAAGCAGAGGAGAATTTCCATTAAAATTTCTGCTAATTTAAGAAAATAATTTGTAGAGATAGAATACTCTGGTTATTTTTGTTAATAATTAGCCTCTAAAAATAGCGAAGCTCTACTTTTTCATGTGAAGTTCAGCTTACTGCCTGATACTGAGAAAAGGCCTAAAAATAACTGGGTTTGTAGTTGATTAGCACTTTCTGGTTCTTGTTCTTTGTCACTAGGGAGTCGAGATGATGCTGGGGAGGGGAAGAGGCCATTCAGTGATACAGCTACTTTTCCTACAAGAAAGGTACTGTGAGCATTGATGATGGAGGCTCTAACTCTCCCTGACCTTTCCTCAACAGATTTTCATGCACTTGCCAGGGTGATGCAAAGTAGCTTGAAAGTACCCAGTTCTTTTTGTTTCCTTTCCATTCATTTCCATTTCCGTGCCTGTTTAGCAAGGCAGGCACTTAATGCAGCAGCTATGATAGTAAAAACCAATAAGAAAATCACAATGGAAACTTCACACTTCTCTGGCTTTGTGTCTTCGTAACTCTTTATGCAATGATCTGCAACAAACTCTTCCTCTTCACTGCATTCAACTTTGATATTTTCAGTGCAGGCTTCTATAACTTCTGTTGCTATTTCTACAACAAGCTGTGCCTTGTGATGCGAGGCGTTCTAAAGTAATCTGGCACATGAATATCTCTCTTCACTTGAAAATCAATAAAAACCTTCAGTCACATTTACATTTCTGTGTACTGCTTCTAGATAACAGGAGCATGTCTTCCCTGGGTTATAGCTGATCACAAAGTGAAAACAACTGCTAGGGTTTCATGCCTCAGAAGATAACCTTATCCCTATTTTTTTTTTCTTGTCACGAAAAGAGCTGACTTGCCTAGCCATCCTTAAAACAGAGCTAATTACCATCTGTTAACAGGCCCCTAGTGCTCTGACTGTAGATCCTTATGCACCATTCATGGTTTCATAGCCATGATGATAAATTGTCTGTAATTAAGAATTCATGTGGAATTACATCAGCTTACCTGGGTGACCCACCACATATTATGGAGCCTTCTTCTACAGAGCCCTGCACACTGAATGTTGGACTCCACAGAGAAATGCAAGGGCAGCCTTTTAGTCAATTTACACTGTGAGTTACACTGTAGAAAAGAAGTGCTAAGGCAACACTGATGAGTCCTCTCTGTTGCATTCAGAAGGAAAGGACCTGACAAGGACAGAGCAATGAGAACCCTAGATCCTGCTTCTGGCTCCTCCAAGTTTGTGCAAAGGCAGCCCTAGAAAACTGGCTCCTTATGTACTGAGACCCACATTACAGGAGGAAAAGGAGCCGAGTCGTGACTTGCTAAATAATGATATAGGCTTTGAGCTACTCCCAGGCATACATAGCATGGAATGATTTCTTCATTCTGTATGACTGCATGGTGCCAAATCTACCCAAGCAACAGGGAACATGACTCACCAGTAACCCTGAACTTTGTTCGTGTGCACACAAGAAGAACCACTCACCCTTGTTCTGGCTACTCCCTCAGAGTATCCAGCCTAGAACAGGTGCTGGATTCACAGGTCTTGGAGACTCCAATCAGCCACACATAAAACTGAGCGTGCTTCCATCCTGTCTGAAAAAACGAGGCAAGAGTGGTGCAATTTGACTACTTGTATTACAGAGTACAAGGGGAAGGGAAAGACTTCACAACTGTACTTTGAAGCCAGTGCTGTTCGAGCAGTATGACACATTTGCAACCTTCTCACTCTGCCATGCCAACCTGAATGGGTCTTGGGAATGGTAGGGGGAGTTGAGTTCCTAAATAGCACCCCACAGTGTTACTTGTTGATGGCATAGAAGTGCTTGCCCTGTCAGGCCAGGTGGGACATTAAATATCAGTATCAGTGCAATTAGTAAGCATATAATATTAACAATTATCACTACCAAATATAGAGGTGACTCTGCAATGAATGCCCAGGAATGAAATTGATATCATTTATTTTTAGATTCTTTCAGTTTGTGACCGATATTTTAAAATCATCTGGAAGACCTGATGCATTTTATTAATGCAGAGATATTTCTTTCCCTGGTGTAACTCCCTGAAAGGCAAATCAGAAATAAAATGACATTAAACCTGGAAAAGCTCTTTATTTCCCAGAGGCTGTAGCCTAATTCAAATGAAAAATTCTGTTATCAGCTTTTCCCCTTTCCAGTTTCAACAATAGACAGGCAGTAGTCATACCTCAAACCTTCCCTCTGAACAACCATGAAAACTAAGCCTCTAATAGTTCCGTCAGAACAACAGGCTCTTTCCCCTTCCTATATCTGTGTATCTTGATTTATTTTGTTCTGGAGAGTTTTGGATGTAGCACTTTAAAGGCAAGAGATCTGTCAAAACTCCCGAAACCCAGACATCTCAGAAGGAAAACCTGTTGCAGGAGAACATACAACATAGTTTATACCTACTGCTTGTTTTTTCTGGGTAGTTGGGTGGAAGAGGATAAGTATTCCATGGTGATCAGTCAATTTAAGTGCTCCCTGGCCTTTATTGGCTATTTTAGGTATTAGGTGCACTTCAAATTTTGATAGAAGTGATACAAATTATGTAACATATGGTTGCCAGTACCAATCTTAACTCTCACAGTTGACCTTAGTTCTAAGTTTTCAATTCCCATGATGATATCAGAATTTCACAGTCAGCATTGATAGGCTGGGGACCACGCATTAAGGCACCTTTCTGTTTTTCACTACCAAGTCAGCTTCTACCAAATGAATAAAGAATGAAATGAAATTAAATGAAATTCTCATCTTCTTTAGTCAGAAAAGGAGAAGCTTAAAATGACAGGAAGGTAGGAAGGGTTTTTTTTTCATCTTTTGGTTTTATTTGCCTTTCTTGAATTCTTGAAAAGGGTCAGGATGCTCCAGCAGAAAGCAGGGACTTGCAGTGTTACCATGCCAGACATAGCTGTCTGACATGTCATAAGTCCAGAAGTTTCAACCTGCAAGAGACACTGGCTTTGTGAAGCTGCTGATGTGCTGCTCTGTGGTCCACGCACCAGAGTCAACTTTTCAGACTGGATTCTGGAAAGGAGGAGAAAGGCTGCTGTAACATAAACCAACAAAAAAGCTCATACATCTTAGCAAGGCACTATATTCAGAAGAGCTCCATTAGAAAACATGCTTTTCGTAGTAGTCCTGATATATGGTACTGAGTCAGGAAAAAGCTGGGAAGTCTGGAATGTCTCTCAGAAACACCTAGCCCTGGTGGTCTAGCCTGAATTTCTCAGTCTGCCAGATTTACTTATGGGTATCAAACTTGTGTCAAAATGACTGGTAGGCTTGAATACATCCACCTCTACCATTCCTGATTACAGTGAAAAATGGAAAGGAAACCACAGGACATCTAGTCACAGATCATCACAGCTTCCATTATTTATCTAAAGTACTCCTTTATTTAATTCTTCAGCTTCAGATTCTTAACTTATATGGCAGAGACCATTAAAAGACAACAAATCCATATGCTGCATATGTGGAGGGAACAGTATGGTTATACATGAAGATCCGTTTCCAGATTATTGATAGCAGTTAGATTAGTCTCTACCCTATGAAAAGAAGAATGAATTTAGCCATCTGCCAAGTGTAGTTCACTTCTGGTATTATCCACCAGAGGACAACGCTTCTAAAACAAGATCCCCCGCTGAGCTGAAGCTGTGAAACCCTGGCTGTGATAGAAGTGGGTTTGAGACTTCAGCCAGCACTTGAGAACCTCCTCACTGTGCAACTTACCTCACTCCTAATGAGGCTCAAGGGGCTCCAAACAAACAGATGGGCAACAGAGTCTACTGACAGACCATCTGCTCAACACCACAGAGTACAGGTGAAAACAAAAGGCATTTCTCCAGCTGTTCCTTGTATCAGGGATCTTGCAAACCAAGGAAGTGTTGCTGTGCTATTAAATCTAAAATAATAATAGACATTAGATCTATCAAATGCCAAAGATAATCAAAATGCAACCTTCTCCTAAAGAAAGGTGCCTTTCAGCACTTTTAAAGTAATGCTTTGCTATCCTCCCATAAGGTGCTTCCCAAAGAATAAATTTCAGTTAATACTAGTACATTTCTCTCATATTTTCCTTTTGTTCTCTGCTGAACTAGGACTTTTCATGCCTTGCATGGGACATTCTACTCAACATGCATTGCAAAATCTCCATCTCTATGAAAAGTAACACAAGTTCAATTAAATGTCAACATCTCTAACTTGTCGCTATTTTTTTCCCAATGGCACCATTCACTAAGCAGTCATGAGAGCAGATTGGAAGAAGAGCATTTTAATTACGTGCCCTGGCATGCAGAACAATCTGAAACTGCTCACACATTTATAAGAAATACAGATACTTAATATCATTACTGTCCTTAAATTTTGTCAACTCATTTCCTATAATCTCAGTTCTGTTCCGTTACATGTATCTTAGAAGGTTTTCATTCCTGAGTGACGTGTCTTCATCTTCTTATAGTGTGCATTCTTTAATCTCATGAAAGCAGGTTCTGTTCTTGTTGTGTGTACAAATCTATTAACCCAAATTTATAACCTACCTCATAATTTGCACTAGGCTCAGGTTTATAAACCTTGCCACCTATTATCTCCTGCGTAGTGCAAATATAACTGCCTATGTCTTAATATCATAGAATAATACGTGTAGGAAGGACCTCTGGAGGCCATCTAGTCCAGCACCCTGCTCAGATAAAACATAGCTTTAAAGGCTGGTAAGGGATATTCTCCAGCTAAGTTTTGCAATCCACATAATTGGAGACCCTACAGACTCCACAAGCGTTTGTTTCAGTTCTTAACCTCTATTAGAAAATAATTATTCCATTGGAAATTGGAAATTTGACTGCTTATTTTGTGACCTACCACAAAATTCTGAAAGAAAATTCTGAAGAAAATTCTGAAGAAAATTCTGGCTTTTACCCAACAGACAGTCCCCATTAAAAATCTTGACAGTATGAAGTACCCTGGGTCAGACCCATGAAGGTATCACAGCACTTATTTTGCATTTGCATATCTAAATTTCTTTTTTAGATTCTGCACAGTAAGTAACAACTTTGCAAACCGTTGTGATCTTTACATTCCTTTTTGCTACTCGGTGTTAATTCTGCTGCAGCGTAAGTATGCCGACCACACCTTTGTCATACTGAACACCAGCTTGCATCTTTTACTTTGACTTTTTGGGGATTTGGACATCTAAGGTATAATCTAATTCCTTGTATGACTGATCAGTCTCAGTTGTTCTGGACAGACGCTTTATTCTAAATTCAGAACATGCATCAGTTTTCACAATATTTTTACTATCACCGTTACTTAGGGATATGATGTCACAGTTGTAATACACTCTAAGTTATGCTTGTCTGTGTAAAGGACAGTGAATTTCCTGCTGATAACAAATGGACAGGTTTGTCTGTGACAGGCTGATCTGGCATTTCAAACGATCCATGTAGAAAGTTCAGAGCAGAGCTTCACTTTGAAGTGGCTGAACAAGGAGTAGCCTCAAAGCAAGAAATTTTAAGAATCAGTTCTCTCTCCCAATTTTCTTACAGAGTCTGTCTGACTAGATTCAGTTTTAGAGTTTAGATAGATTTTCATTTGCATTCAATTCATAGTTATGTGCAACTTAAAACAGACTGAGCCTGATTTTCATCAAGCAGAAAGTAGATTTATAGCTGCTGAAGAATTGGCAATTTCATCCTGATTTTGAGACAACATAAAGCTTCGACTAGGCAAATGTTCTTTATTGGTCTTCGAAGGTCCTAGTTCCTGAAAGCATGTACCTAATACAGGCATATATAATATCCTTGTTCCCAAACAGTTACATCTGTCTGCAGCTGAATGTTGGAACTCCTTGATTTCCTGCCATTTTGAATTCCTTGTGAACTTCCTGTCCTTAACATGGAAAGGTTTTCCCATGGGTAGAGGAGCTAACAAAGCCTTGTCTCCTGCAAGTATGTGCTCTTTATGCCCCCAGATCCCAGTTTAGTTCTGAGCAATGCCTAGTCTTCTTCCTACACCTTCACTACCTATCATCCAGTATGGTTAGACTGAAGGCTACACATTACGTATGTAACACAAGCCAGGTGGCTTAATAAACCTAGAGCAGGTAGAAAGCATGACAACTGAAATCTAGCTGCTTCAATTTTAGTGGATCATCAAATCGGTTATCCTTCCACCTATTTTCTGGTTTTCAAGAAACGCACCGAAATATAATTGTGTTTGATATTACTGCTGTCAAATCAGACTGGCTTGGACAAGCTCAAAAGTTATTAATGGGAGGCATAGGCAAGATACCGTAGAAGCTTCATTTCCTCAGAAAATCAGGTTAAAACTTCTCTGATAATGGATTAGATTCTTTGCTCTATCTAAAGATCACTTAAGATAAGCCTTGGACAAAGACTTCAAAACAATACAAGATAAAGGAGTCAAGGGAGGTTTTAACCTGCGTGATTACTGCCAAGAAGTTTTTGTTGAAGCATAATTTTGGCAGGAGGATATCAAATACCTCTCATATTTGGCTAGGCTTTTGAATCTGTGGCAGGAAGAAGCTGTATTGTTGGGATTGCTATGGTGATTGCATATCAGCTGATAATCTCTTGCACGCTAGAGGTCTTGATTATTAAATTCAGACCAATGAAAATGGTGTTAGGCATATTCTATTCTAGTAGTTCTGACATAGAAAGCTATCTGGCTCAAAAAATAAGTAAAATTGATATTTAGACATGGTAAAACCTTTTGTTTAAAAGGAAGACAATGCTGAACTTGAATCATTTTAAACTGTAATTCAATTCTGAATTAGTTTCCTAAGGAAAAGTTAAGCATTTCCCAGCAGAAGGTACAGCTAACCTCTTCGATGTCATAAAAATACCATAAATAACTAAGAATTTGTCAAGAATAAAACACACAACGGTATTGCAAGGATTGGAATTTTAACCTCCAGCCCGGTGTCTCCATAGTAATATCGAGAAAGGAGAATTGAAATTCAGGTTTATTTTTACTCTACACACCACAGCTTTTGTCACAAACCTCCTAAAAAATGAATTGTGCATATTTCATCATCTTGTCTCTCTGTAGACAGATGGATATATCTAAAAGGCTCAAATTTTCAAAAATAGCCCATGATTTTTGAATACCCAGTTCTCTTTTGTATTTTGGGAATTGTACACCCAGACAGCCTTGTCAGTCCATGTTGGATTAGGTCCAGTTTTCAAAGAACTTCAACAGTACCCACTGATACACATGGGCAACCCTATATATCTCGAAGTCACACTGAGGTGTCACTGAGGTGCCTATATATGTTTTAAAAACCTACGTCAGCAGGTTGAGTTGAGGGGTTTTCAGACAGAATGAGGGTTAAAAATCTTGTCTTTTGTGAGAATTCAAAGCTTTTATAGAAACCAGTCCTGTGCTAGTACATTTGACCACCTGCAATGTACCAACCTTGTCCACAAAGAAAGAGGAAATAAACTTTATTTAATTTTTAAAATTAAGGAAACATTTCCCTAATTTCCTTTGATTTAAATGTTTAAAATGTACACAAGAGTAGGATATCAGTGGCAAAGCAGTGATGGAAAAAGATTGCTTCTCAGTTTCTTCAGATCCTCCGCCTCTACCTTCAGTAGCAAATGGGAGATGGAAAAATAGAGGGCTGCATGTTTAGCACAGCGAAGAATGAATTCTGAAGCAGCTGCTTCCATTCTTTCGGACTTCATCTGCGTTAGCAGCAAGCCAGTGTTCTGGAATTGTGTGCAGCTGGCCAGAATCCATACATGGGTTCTGCAGAGAGAGTTTTTTAGATTCTTTATGTTGATGTGAGGTTTGCCCCCAGCCCAGATGCTTTGCCTTTTCAGGTGTTATTCAAAAGATGAGTTGTTCCTGATGTAGGCGATATATATCTGCTAAGCTTGTAAATCACATCAAGGATTCTTTTCAGTTCTGGAAAGAACATAGGAAGTTGTCTTTCCTTGATAGCTTTTGTCTTAAAAGCATGTTTTCTCCTAAAGCAGTTATACCATATCCCGAAAAGCATAGTTGTTTCTAGTTTACGGTCTCAGAGCTGTACACTCGAAGACTTTATTGTTTCGGCTACAAATAATAGCTTTAATTGTGATTCTGGATTCTGTAGTTGTCCACTGTGTTTATGTTTTCCCCAGATATTTTTTGTCATAGGGCATAAGTCACTCTTGAGTGAAATTGCATAGAGTCCGTGGCAAGTTATTGACAAAGGGATTTCCTGAGCCCCACTCACAAAATTATTCTTATAATTGTGATGTTGTTTTGGAATTCCAGAATTATAGTGCTAGACACAGAAATTTCAGCAGAAGGTGTTACAGATGCTGCAAAATTTACATCATTTTAAATCGGAAGGTCTGCATTGTGTTAGTATGCCCAAAACAGAAATGAAGCAGCTGATCTAAGGTCCCTGTGACAGAATGCTGCTGGCTGAGAAGATCATCACCCCTATTCAGTTTTCTACTGCTGCTGCTGCATGAGGCTGTAATACCCACACCACAGGACGGACAGTGCATGACCTATGGTCATTCAGAGCCTAATGTTGTCACACAACCACCATCAACACGTCTCACCACAGGCTGCTTGCCTGCAAACTAAGACAGCTGAGAAGCAGAACTAATAGGCTTCTACCTCTTCTGCTATGTGGGATATGTTCTTCCTGGCAGAGATGTAGATGCACTGTTGAGAGCAGTAAGTCTTCAGGTAGTTCGGATAAATCTGAAAAGTACTGCGAGTCAAAGGTGCAATGCTGCCTCAGTAGCTGAATAAAAGTTATCTTGCCACCCCTTGGCCATAGCAGTATTCAGCTGCAGACTAGAAAATAATGATGTTAATTCTTTTACAGAAAAGAAATTCATTCAGACAACTTTCCTAGCCTGAGTTGCTGCGTTTAATTTCATTACGTATCTTTAGTCAGAATAAGCCTTTTTTCTCATAACCCTGTCTAGACCTTTCCGTGCAGCCAGGAGCCAAATTGATACTGCCTGAGATCCTGACAGGAGATGCACCTTCAAGACCAGCCTCTTTTCCTGTAGGAAATGCTCTCTGTTGTACAGCAAACCACATTTAAATTTGTAGTTCGACAGCAACAGAAATGCTAGAACCCCCATAGTTTAATTTACAAAAACCGATATAACTTTTCTCCATTACATAGCTTTTGAGCAATTGCCTGTGATGCATGCTCTTGTGTCTGGAGACCTTCTTACCTAAGACAGGAACATAATTCAGTGACTTTTTTATTTGGTAATTAATATAAAATTGTATTTTGCTTGTAAAATGATGCAGAGGGTAAGATTTAGGAGAAAAGTGTAAGACCTTACAGATTTTATATTATATTAAAACAGAATTTCAAACACCTACAGTTTAAGTCTTTGTAATCCAGCAGAAAAATACGGAAAGGACTACTGAGAAAGGTAACTGCAAAAATTACATAGGGTGCATGCTAATGGAAAAAAAGTTAAGCTATAACCTCAAGTATGTAATTAAAAGTAGCAGGATTATATTTGAAAGAGTTGAATATTAAGAGCAACACTTTGACAGAATGAGTTACCAAGGTTTTACTGCTTGCAATGAACAGGCAATGAAGCAATGTCTTAAGAGAAATTACTGCAGATGGACATTTTTGAGACTAGACCAGACAGAAATACAAACACCAACTGGGAGCAAGTGTATTCTGTGTGGGAGGTGAACTAGGTGAGGTGAACAGGGTGAGGTGATAAAGTAAAAAGTGCAAGAAATAGGAAAGACTTATAAGTAAAGCAGTTCTGTATCTTTGGGGGTGAAAAATGTTACAGGAACATAAACCACTTGTATTTATTTTTTAACAGATGGACCAAAGAAACCATCAAAAGATGACACATATAAATCTTCAAATGAACAAGGGTAGAAAATGTGGGGGCTTTTTTCTTTTTTCTTTTTTTTTTAAATTGAAGCAAACTGAACTAGGCTAATTGATGCTATTCAGAGACAGTACAAGGGATTGATATCTCATGGTGCCAATCTACAGAAGACAGCACGAACTTTATGAAAGCAGTGAGGAGAGGCTCAGGTAGCTCTGGTCCCCACCGGGAAACTACTGAGCCTCAAAAAAATAAAAGTTGGAAGAGGACATGATATATTTTTAGTAGGATTGACCTTAATATATGAAGTTGTTGACCCATGATTTGCAGGTGACTTAGTGCATAGCTGAAGCTGTAGCATATTGCTCAGTCTTTCTCAATTTTCAGCATTTTGCTTCATGTTAAGGATTCAAGATGTAGATACACACACAGGCTGGACCAGGGTCTGTTTTACCTCATATTTGAAGAACATTTTGTCTTCTGTCTTACGTGCTACAGGTATCAAATCTGAGCCAAGGGGGTGGAATATTCTGTGTCTATCGGAATGTTGGTATTGGAGATGCAATACACAACAAAAAATTAGGTGCTGAGGGCCATGGTGTGTTGAACACACATAACTGCTGCGTCTCCCAACAAAAGGAACCTACATCAAGGGACCACACATGCCACACAGCTCCCTACAGTGCTCTCTGGACATGCTGAGAGACTTTCAGATAGCATCAGGGACTTTCATATGTTGTGAACCTTCTCAGACCTAGCTCATCAATACAGACAGGTACCTTACCTGATAATTAGGATTCGATTTTGAATCCTGCCATTGTTGGCAACAGTGAGTCTGGAATCCTTTGGTTTTGAGCTCTTCTTTGCAGGGGAACTATTTGTTTATTGCAACCTGCCCCTCACAAAGCTGTGGTAGTTTGACAGAACAGGACACTAATGGAGAAAACGTAGGTCTTTACTGCCTTGTGTGAATGTTTGCAGTAACCTGCTTCAGCCAACACCAATAATTTGCCATTACTCTGCACTCTGCACTAATTTAGATATCTGCAGAGAAACATTAAGGAAAAATCCATTAAGGAAATTTTCAAAGACATCAAATACATTAAAGATCCAGGAACAGAAGGCAGTCTAAATTTCACGTATGATACACCAGGTGTCTTTGGATTTGTTATCGACTAGATAGTCACAATAATACCACTAACAATAATATCACTACCCTAGACAGAAAGAGAAATATTTTCTTTTAATGATCCCTCTTAACAATATTCCATATTTTCGTAGGTTTGCCCCATCCCATCCCAGCCTCCACAACCTACAGTTGTTCCAAAGCCAGTTCAATCTGTCATACATGTTCCATTACAACCAAGCTGCCCAGGCCGAGGCAAGATGGCAAAGCTCATCAATCCAGAAGAGATGACATCCAGGGATTATTACTTTGATTCCTATGCTCACTTTGGAATTCACGAGGTAATATTTACTTTTGTTTCAGCAATTGTTAAATAATTAACAATATAGTAATAATAATTATTATTTCTTTGATTCATTACTTACTTATGTGTATCGCATTTGCTCATGATTATATTCCTCTGCCTTTTCTCAGACAATTGTGTAATCTGGTTAAGTGCCAAAGATATCACCCACTTCCCTAGAGACCTGTACTCAGAATCTCTGTCCCACTTAGATCCTTACATACGAGCTCTCTGCAGAGCTTACTGTAGCTGTCTGTGCAGTGGTGAACTTCATGAGTGCATCAATGCAGTGCATTTATAGGGTTGCAAACCAGCCCAGACACAACCATGGACACTCCCTGATTGCTGAGTTGGGGGTTTTGTTCGCTTGCATGTTTGAGCACAGACGTCAGCAGAACAGCTACTTCATGAGAAGCCAAGCAGTTTCTTGACTCCTGGCATGTTACTTGAATGCACAGTCTGCATTGATGGAAACATTGAGCCAAATTGCTTACATTAAATACGCTCCTGGAAAGAATTTGAAATACTTGATGGACCATTTACTATCAAAACGTTGACTGTAGACAAGTTCTAAAGAAGTTACTGATACTTTGCCCTGTATTTTTTGTGATATTTTTGTGATGCAAGAGGATGGGATCTTTAAGAGCAGGATGCAAAAAACCAAATGTGAAATATCTCAGTGCACTCCTCACAAACAGCATAACAAACAATATCTATTTCCATTACTCTAGTAATTGTTTGTGGGGTGTATACATAAAAGTAAGATTTCTATTTACCAATAACATCTTGCCGATGTAGCATTCAGAATTCAGTCCAAGAATTGAAGAAGATAGAGAAACAATTGTGTGGGAAGGATACCTAGGAGAAATTTTGAAGACACATCAGACACCTTAATCCGAATGGATCTCCTGATGGAAGGATACAGGCATGTAGGTGTCAGGGAGTGCAGGGAGCTTCTTGCTGAGGCTGGGAAGTTGGGGGTTTCCTCCTTGCCTGCAGGAGGTTTGCACTGGTAAAGGATCTGTGTCAACAAGTAAAGGAGCTGCTAGAGGAGGCTGGCAGACTTTGAAGCATCAGGGGCATGAGGAAGAGACTGACTGGATCTTCTCTGAGAGCCTGAAGGTACAAGAGCCTAAAACCCCAACTGTACTGAAAGGAGGGGCAGTCAGAGTCTGTACTTATCAGGTTTGGAAGCAGGGGCTCCTCTAATGGTGAAGGCTGGAAACTTGTGACTTCTGGTAACAGGAGGGAGGCTCTTGATCCACCTGCAGATATCTGGATGCAGAATAGGGTCCCTGTCTTCATTGCAGATGAGGAGCAGGAAGTTCTGTGCAACAAACCTCCAGAACCAGTTGGCTCTGAGCCAGGCAGAAGCACTGGGAGCAAGTGACAAGTGATAGCTGCTGAAGGCTCTCACCTGCAGGGTGCAGTCTGCTGACAAAACCTTCTGCCAAGGCATTTGGTTCTGGGACACTGTGGAGAAGCTGCTGACATTTGTCCATCCCTCAGACCAGCTCTTAGAGCCTGCTGCTCTTCTACATAAGCACCAGTGAGACCTGGAGCATATAAAGTGTGACTGGGAAGCTCCTAGGATGATAATCAACAGCAAGGTGTGCCAGGTGGATTTTTGCCTCTATTCTAACAGTGCAAACAAGGACTCGAGGAGAAGTGTTACCACAGGTCCACAACTGCTTGTGCAGCTGGTGTCAAAGACAAGTTTTCAGTTTTTATGTCTATGACACCCTCTTTGAGGACTGAGGTCTGCTAGGAAGGGATGGAATCCACCTGAAAAAACAGGCCAAAAGGTATCAGTATTGACTCCTGGAGAGATACCACTAGTGACTGGCCTCCAGATGGACTTCGTGCTGTTCATTACAACATTTTGAGAGCAGCGGTTCAGTCAGTTTTCAGTCTGACCATTTATGTGGTCCATACCTCATCCATTTTTCAATGAGGATGTTATGGGAAACAATGTTGAAAATCTGGCAAAAAATCAAGATAAAAACCATCCACTCCTCTTCCCTCATTCACAAGGCCCATTATTTCACCATAAAAAGATACCAGGTGGTCAGTCATCTCCAAATCCGTGCTGAACACTCCCAGTAACCTTCTTGTCCTTAACATGCGTGGAAACAGTTTCCATGAGAGTGTACTCACACCTTTCCAGCTGTGATGGACTGCTCTTTGCCTGATACCAAACCATGCCTTATGATGACAAAAGTAGCCTTTTATTTGTCTACAGTTATTGAGTACACATAGTGTCCTGCCAAGACAGGTAAGCAAGCAGCTGATGCGTGTGACAATCCAGTTCATGAGTGTCTCAGACTGCTGGACAGTGAATTGATCCTTTTCATCCCAAAACTGAAAAACTCATTGGTCTACTTGCTTAAAAGATGAAATTAGGCAGTAGTATAAGCAAACCTTCAGCCTTATAGACATAACAGAAGCATTTTCAGAAAACTAAAGTGCGTGTTGAATGGTCTACACTTCTCTTAAAAATGGCCCCTGGGTCTTGACCTATGTCCTCTTTATTGGTATAGTTTGACTGGCTTATACACAGGAGAAAGTGAGGTATCCATGGAATTAAATGCATGTACTGCTGCTATCAGTGCATCAAAAATCAGCACCTAACAATGACAACTTAAAGTGGTGAGATAGAGGTCTAGGTTATACATTAATATCTTCCAGAAATTGGTCAGATAAATGAGTAGACAGAAGAACGGTGAGGGAGGACCTTACAATACAGGATTTCTAAGCTCTGCTGTGGACTTCTGCCTCATGTTGGGCAAGGCTGTCAAGCCTGCTTCTTATAATGGCTTATGGAACAATTTCTTTTCTGTTCAAAGAGGAACCTCAGAAGCTCCCTCTGCTGAGGGTCTGGGTTTTGCATGATTTAGGTGGAAAGGAACGTTTGGATTTCTGTATGGCTTCTGTCTATTCCCAAAGCAGTGCTGTGGTTAGATTACATTCTGGTTGTCAATTGTAAGAGTGAATAGCAGAATAAAATCGTACAAGGGACACCATGCTTCTTCATAATAATTCAGCTCTAAGTAGCTGGCATTTTACAGTTGCTTTGATGTGTGCACCCCAAAGTACTTGAGAAACCTTTCATGTTGTGTATTAATAAATGCTTAAATGATAGCAAGGGAACGCATTCAGCAGCAGCATGGAATGCATATAAGCGCTTCAAAATGGTGACACAATGCTTTTATTTTCATCACAGGAAATGTTAAAAGATGAAGTGCGCACATTAACCTATAGAAACTCAATGTATCACAATAAACATGTTTTTAAAGATAAGATTGTCCTCGATGTTGGAAGTGGCACGGGAATCCTCTCCATGTTTGCTGCAAAGGCAGGAGCCAAGAAGGTGTATGGGGTAAGTAGACTTTCTCTCACTTTTTGAATTTGTTTATGCGTTTTGCCCGAGAATTTGGCTTCATGATTTACCTTTTCTTACTTGTCTTGGTTTGAAATTCTTCTCTCCAAGTTCATCTATGGCTTGGTTTATAGTGACTTCAGTGGAGTTCTGCTGTATTCTATGACTTGCACTACTTTGCCTTTTCCAAATTGAGGTGTAATGTCTTTTCATGTGTGGAACTTTTGGTGATCTGGTACATATCCACATTTCTTCTTGGCTGAAAAATAATGTTAAAGAGACTCACTCCTACTCAGAAGGGTTAAGGGAACTATCTTGCTTTTTAAATTTTCAAGGTCTGCAACTTTGTAGTCTTGGAAACAAATTTCCTTAATACACTTTTCCCTGCATATTACAACTCAGCAAATTGTGCAAGAAAGCATGTGCATGTTTTCTGTGCCAACAATAACACTTTTCAGAGGCAGAAGGAAATTATTACCTTAAATACATTGAACTTTAGAAGCATGAATGTGCTGTTCTCTGCAGAGAAGTCATTACAGAGAGCATAGATTTGCTTACTAAGTACACTCAAACTTATTTGTACTGACTCTAAAATGACAAATGCCATTTCTTTTTGCTTTGGACTTCTGTTTGCCCTGAAGACACAATGCAACATAGAAAAGGGGAAATAGATACTATTTCTCAGTATACTTCTCTTCAACAAAATTGTTTACTAAAACTTAATTGGGTACATCTGTGCATTTGAAGACACTGATGTCACTAAGTACCCAAACTGTGTGTCTTTATTACTGGTAATGATACATGAAATGCCATTTCATTCTCAGGCTTATATTTTCAAAATCCAGTGTTACTTCTGAGTATCTCATCTGAATATCGGACTAGAGCATGAAACTATAGATGGCTGAAATCAGAAGGTGCTGGAAAAAGTTTCAGAGTTTAAGCCCGAGACTGGCAGCTAGAATGCATTTTCTTGTAAATCAAGTATTATTTATTAATACAATTTCTTACCTCAAAGCCTCAGGGAGGATAAACCCACAGCTTTCTGTGATGCAGAAATGCATGTCTCACGCAAAGATGTTGCAGTGCTCTAGAAGTATAAGCATATACAAGATGATGATGCTGTGCTCCCACCTTCCTCTCTCTCAGATCCCTGGCCATATGGTCTTCCTCCCTCCCTTGTGCTGGCACTGGTGCTTATCTGATTCTACAGTGAGCCAGCTCACTGGCAGAAAATTCACCAAGTAAAATAAAAGTAAATACTTTTCCACATGTTTGTTGTTGGGGATGGGGGAGGGGTGTTGTGTTTGGGTTTTTTTTTCCTTTGGACTTCTTTACAGTTCAGGCTTTACCTCAGGCCTTCGTAAAGCTCAGTGACACACCACTGCCAGCTCACCCATGGACTGTTCATCGCTGAAGCTGGTGGGTGTGCTATCCATGGAACTTAGCTCTCAGAGGAACTCCCTTAGGTGTGAAACTCTTCTGCTACAGCCGAAGAATTTCAACCTTCTTGTCAGATGAGCTGTCTCACTGTGAACTCTGTACACAGCAAGCTGCAGAGTGGATTTGTGTTGGATGAGCAGCTGTTTCAGAGATCTAGCAGTGGCAATCTTCTAGTCAAATTGAGAATTTATGGTCATATTGACAAAGAGTGCCAATGGAAAGTGTGAGTGTTCCATTTAAAGCAAACATTTGCCATGAGTTATTACATACAGCTGCGATGCTCCAGTTTCTTCTCTACAGTTAGATGTGATTTTTCAAATAGCATGCTGTGGGAACTGTTGACAAATGCAGAGTGTTGGCTTTTCGACCACAGAAATCACTCTCCTCTTACTCACTCTTTCGCTCTTTGGGTTCAAATTCATCCACCACTCTGTCTGGTTCTTCTTATCCCTTCTTATTCACTGTCGGAACTTACTCCTTGCCACTGCCTAAGCCATCTGCTAGAATTATCTGTGGGCCTTCAAGAGATGTAAATCACAGAATCATTAACTTAAAGCTGTATCAAGTTGCCCAAGGACATGTCCAGTCCAATTTGAAAAATCTCCAAGGACAGAGACTCTAAATCTTCTCTCAGCACCTATTCCGGGCCTACAATCAGCAGGAATTTCCCTTGCCACAGCTCATGATTACTGACTTCTGTCTTGTCCCTGTGCATTTCAGGAAGGAGTTTGACTTTGCTTCCCCTGCAAGCCCTTTTGGGATACTTTTAGATGGCTTTTAGATTGAATGGAATCTCTTCTACAACCTGAACAGAACCAGCCCCCTCATTTTCTCTTCTTTCTTCACCTGCTCTGAGCCCTAACCCTTGTGGGAGGGTAACAATATGTCACGCAGTGATGTTCATCTAACGGGGGAGCTGTTGCAAGAAGTGTAGAGATAGGATTGGCACATAGCTGTCGGTGCTTGGGAAGGGTCAGTGAGGGACACAAAAATACATAAAATATCTCTTGAAGCCTTGGTTCATCTGCTACATTTGGTCATACAAAATTCAGGACAATCTCTGCAGTAGAACTATCTGAGTTCTATGGTATTTTCAGACAAACAAGACAGTGCAGGTAAGAAGGAGTTAAACAGACACAGAAAATGAAGGCTCATGTTAGATGTCAGCTGCTTTGTATAAAAAGGTGGTGATGAGGACACAGCCCAAGGGAAATCTGGGAATCTTGTGACTGTTTCAGGAAGAGACCGCAGTAAAAGAGGAGACATTTGCAGCAGTAGATTGAAGACTGAGAAGTAAAATGAAAGCAGAGGTGAATATACACACACAGAACCAGATACAGCGGAAGCAAATCAAGAGTCCATGCTGGGACCACTACTGTTTAGTGTCTTCATTAAGGACAGTAGAGAGTGGGCTTGAGTTCACCCTCAGCAAGTTTGCAGATGACACAAAACTGGGTCGTGCAGCTGATATACTTGAGGGAAAATACGCCAAAACTCCTCCAAAAGAGGAGTTTTGTCAGGGTTGAGGAGTGGGCCTATGTGAACCTCATGATTTTCATGGCCAAGGACAGAGTCCTTCACTTGAATCAGGGCAATCCTTTGAAGGTCCCTTCAAGCCCAAACCATTATATGATTCTGTGTTTACACACTCAGGTACAGACTTATTTTATTGGAACATGCACTTTTCATGAAATCCAAATGCTTTGCAAAATAGTACAGATTTGGACAGATCACTGACTTGAAAGAAAACTGAGAAAAAAACCTGACAACACCAATTTTTCCTCTATTTCTTCACCTACAGAATTCAGTTTTCTTTTTTCTGAAATGAGTTGCTTTTTAAAATAAAACTCAACCACACTATAGAGTCCAAGTCAAAATGAAGATGAACAGCTTTAGCCACCCTAAAGCAAGCTTATTTTCTGAAATATGTATTCCTTCACAAAACATTTAAGTGTTGGGGTTTTTTATTCTTTTGCTTCTTTGTGAAAGAAGCAGATTTTTGTAAACTTGTCATCATTCATGACAGAGAACTTTTTATTTCTTTGCACCTTTTTCTTTAGAAGGGCTGGAAAGCAACCTCCAAACACCTACATATGCTTTCTTTATTTAAAAACCATCCAAAATGGGCGATGTAATTAAAAATGCCAGACAGATATGAATAAAGACAGGGAAAATGAGTATAAAGGCAGTAACTAGAGATGGAGCACATAGTCTATACAGTTTACAGTAAGGGAAGAAGCTGGATGGAGCAAAAGGATGGCCCTCACACCAAGGGATTTCTTCCTTGAACTCTCTGGACTGGCACTCAGGCGTTCCTTCCCGCAAGCCAGTTTTAGTTTATGCTCAGGCCATAGAGCCCAACATTTTGAGGAGTGGTTTGCATCCACAGGCAAGCTAAGCAGAATTAATGCTTGTGTTCCCATGGGGACTGGGATTGATATTATGACTGCTGTTACGTCTGTTTCACGGACAATATAAAAACAATAAAGGATTTGTGTGTCCTTGCATCCGCTGTCCTGCCATCTGTGAGTGCTATCACAGAGGTCAAGCACAATTTAGCTTTTAGAGATTAAATGGGATTCACTGGATATATAAACCACTTCATTAGAGATCATATAGTTCTATTTGACATTCCCATAAGGGAATTAGAGAGACAAGGATTATGCAAACTAGTATCATCTGTTTAATGCCAAATTTGGAAGAGGTAAATTAGGAACTGATTCAGTGACTACAGGCAACTTTGGCCTTCATGATTTTCAAGGGGCACAAAACCCAGAGAGATTTATGGAATGTAGTTTTTCTCTAAAAGATATTAAAGATCATTGCAAGCATGCTTTTATGCTAGTACTCAGATTTTACTAAATTTAAGGGCAAATCTAAAACTAGGAGGTACTCTGTAATTATTTTCCTAGAAAAAGCACAGAACTGGTCAGAGAAAAAGCCATGCAGATCTGGATGTTCTTGTAAAGAGAAAATTTCAGTCATTTCTTATGTGTAAAATGCCTGCAATCTTTTGGAATAGCAGCTTTGCTAAAGATTATAGATTTTTCACATAGAAAATAATTGTTTCTTGGCATAGACCAGTATTAGCATATTTGAATTTTAATATTATTCACAAAGTTTGAATGTATTTTGTTTTAAAATACATATGGAAATGTAGCACCATCATAATTCATTTCATTCAGCAGATTTTTGTGGGGGAGGAAGCAATATTCTAAAGTAGCAGGAATACATTAAATAATATAATTAATAAATTACATACGTTTTGTAGGTAGAAACTCTTTTTTTTCACATTTCAACAGTTTTAAAAGCAATCTTTTCTACAGGAGCCAGTTTAACTCAGACACAGACTGCAATTTAACTATTAAGATACCATTAATTATGACCCTCCCCATGTGTTTGATTTACTCTTTATCAGTGGTTACATGCTCTGTAGAGTCTTCGCTGCCTTCAGTAGATGTTGTTTTTATTCACATAGCTGAGATCGCTAACAGATAAATTGCTCTTTATCTTGCTTTTCTTTTTTCCTTTTTTCCTAGATTGAATGCTCAAGTATATCTGACTACTCGGAAAAAATTATCAAGGCCAACCACTTGGACAACAGTAAGGCACATATAATTTTTTTTTCAGGAAAAGAGAAGATAAGAGTTTTGCTTTTTCTGATTTATTTATGTTGTGTGTTTTACATGTGAATGGTAGTTTTGCAGAGTTTACTTATGTAAATACCAAAATAAACACCTCATTCTAGGCACCACAACAATTCCTCACAGGAATTACTGTTACTTCTACATTTATTTTTAGGCTCAGAGATTACAGAAGTAAATAGGACTTATCAACAGGCAGTTCAGTTTAGCAAAGCAGAAGGAAGACCCTATATTAGAACTGAACTTATCAAATTAATTCTGCCATTTGAATTCCACCTTCTCTCTTAAACTGAATAGACATACAAACACACATACTGACATTCAAATTGAAATGAGGTTTAAAGCAAAAATTTTTCGTTAGGATTTCTGACTCCCAACTTTAAAAAAATACTTCAAAACCTTATCAAAATACACATTCACACAAATGAAAATGTTTGATTCATAAAATAAAAATATCATATAAAACTTCTTTTTTACTTGAAAAGAAAGCTGGTGAAATTTCTAAGGTTGTGGAAACTCTAAATTGAAAAAAAAACCAACCAACAAAAACCTAGAAGTAACCCCAAGCTACTGAAAGCCCTCAGCACAAAATAACCCCCAACAAGTTCTATTTCATGCCTTCAGTCCTCCTCCAAATCACAGCACACAAGATATCTTTGTAACAACCTAAAAAATCAGTCTTTTTTTAACTGAGGCTGTGAGACAGCTCCTGTTTAAAAGTGCTTTTTGTGAAGAGCTTGCCTTTGCTGCAGAGCAGGTCACGGCTGGGCTGCACCAAGTGCCCTCACTTTTAGCTGTGTCTGCACTGATGCTCTGCCCGCACATGCGCACGAATGGATTTCTGTTCTGGTTCAGATCTGTTCTGATATTTATTGCTGTCACTCGCAGTTTCTGACTAACCCCGAGCTCTCTGGGAGGAATATTTATTGTACATCACGAGGCCAGCCAGCGAATGCAACTCTCAGTTCAGGAAAAGAAGGAAGCAAAGGACCAGAAAATACTCTTCTCCACAGTAGGGACAAGGCACTAAAGCAGTGAGGTGTGACCTCCTTGCTTGTCCTGAGCCTTGGATGCAGAGGCTGTATGTTCCCAGAACGGCCTTTCATCCACTAGAGACACAAATAGCGCACCACAAATCAATTTGCATTTGGATTTCCAGCAACAGGAATTGTGTGTGAAGGAACCATTGTCAGAATAAATTAGAAATTTCCAGTGTGCTCCAGAGGGTGCAGAAGGTATTTATTTCTGCTTCTCCCTCGTCTTTCTACAAGGAGCAAGTCACAGGGAAACTGGAGGAAGAAGCAGAGCCCCCTCCCTTTGGCAGGAGACTTGGCAGGACAGGTTCAGCAGTCTGCCTGACTGCAGTTTGGTCTCCAAACTGCACACCTGAACCAACATTTACACTTTCACACTGTACACTGACCCACATTCACTGTTATTTCTGTGCAGCCAGGTGCTGAGCCAAAGGATCTTGTTGCTCATGGAAATTTTTTTTTGTTTTTCCCCCCTAAATGTTTAGAGAAATGCGGAGTCAGCAAAAGGGGCTGAACCAAGAGAAAACCCACTGTTTCCAGAACAGATACATACAATACATCTGGGGACAGCGCAGTCTGTTCCCACACGATGCCTTATGAAGTGGAGGGAGGTGGAAGGAACCTGTGATGCTGCTGCTGCTGCTTACACTGTGACTGTTCTAGGTGTAAACAGGGGGCTTCAGAGTCTGCAGGTGTGTCACTCTGGCAGGTGTCAACAGTGCTAAAATTCAAAAGAATTGTGGCAGTGAAAGTTCTTGGGAGAATAGAGAACTAAAGAGAACTCGTGGCTGGAGCTTATAGACATGAAGAGTCTTCAGTATAACAACAGATGAACTTTTGAATTACTAACTGTGAAAGAAAGGAGTTTAAATAACAGCAAAGAGAAGAGGACTGTGCTCTTTTCCAGTCAGGTTGCTCTTATCAGCTGATACTTTGTGGTGCCAGTCTGAGTCAGAGTGTTCTCAGTTTCTTAAGGAGCCAGTCTGCATTAAAAATTTGCTACGCAAATGAAGTGGCCACATCTGGTTAGAGAAATACTAGTACTGCATGTATTTGGGAAAGACAAAACCACCTTTTGCCTGGGCTGAGTTCTAAAAATCACTCAACCCACACTTCCACACTCAGCCAGCTAACCTAGTTCTAGCTAAATTAAATTAAATTAAATTAAATTAAACTAAATTAAATTAAATTAAATTAAATAAAATTACCTTCATTTTTTCCGAAACTGAATGTTGACCATTTCATCAATAAAAGTTTTTTATCATTAAAAATTGCCATTAATTAAGAGTAGTAATTTTATCAATTAGTAGTAGAATGTAGAATAGTCACCTTATTCCTAAATTTCAAATGCATCTGTTACTTTGTCAAGGGAGAATCCAGATCCGTGAGACTTTACCCGCTGCAACAAACAATATAAACAGCAGAGAAAAACAAGCTGAAAATTATTTAGCACAAGCTGAAAATATATTTGTAAATAGGAAATATTATTTTAAAAGCAGGAATGATTGGTGACTTGTGTAGTGGTCCTAAAACAAAATTATTTGTTACAACTGAACTAAATATGGCCCACCATTTAAATATTAATGTGTAAACCTGCAGGGATGTTTAAAGGCTTCTAAGTGGATTCTTTGCCTTACTTGGTCAATGATCTAGAAATCTGCCAAATTCCAAAGGGCATTGTAAAATGAGATCATGCAGGTAACCAGGTAAGGCCTGTTTTTCTGTTGTTTTTAGACATGGTGGGTTTTTTTGTTTGGCCTTTGGATTTTGGGTTGTTTTTTTCTCCTTTTATGCTGATACTAAAAATTCTATTTATTATACGCACTCTGAATAATTTTTAAGAAGTGTGAAATGCATTGAATCACATGGAGTCACCCCTTATCGACAGGCATTCAAGAAGAGAATCATATTGAAAAGGTCAGCCTGACATTCACCAGAAAGGAACTTAGTCAGGTGTTTTATTATGTGAAACATATTTCTTTGGATTCTCTTTTCAGTAATCACAATATTTAAAGGTAAAGTGGAAGAAGTTGAATTACCTGTGGATCAAGTAGACATCATCATCAGCGAGTGGATGGGTTACTGTCTGTTCTATGAGTCAATGTTAAACACAGTCATCTTCGCACGAGACAAGTGGCTGGTAGGTGCTCTGCATGTCGTGCTCCTTGCTGCAGCAATCTTCATTTATTTTTTGACAACAAGCTTTCCCTTCCCTACTGTCGCCATAACAAGACACGGTTACATCTCCAAGTGCCATTTCTTAGGCTTTAATGAGGAGATGACAAAGGGAGCCTCAGTGAAAGAGCTTTGCTTTTGATTAAGTGCTGGCTGGCGAAGTTTGCTAGACACTATCTAATGACACTGCCACAGGCTGCAAGAGTGGCTGAGGTTAAAGCTGGTGTGACAATCTGACGGAAAACAATAAAGGCATGCAAGGGGTGCTTGTCTGGTTTTTGTATGTGCAGTTCAAAATGTGATGTCTTTGTCAGGTGAATAGATTACGAGATCCATTTCCCCACAATTCATCAACAGAAACCTGGAGGGCTAATGTTTCCAGACCGAGCTGCTTTGTACGTGGTAGCAATTGAAGACAGACAGTACAAGGACTTCAAAATTCACTGTGAGTAAGCAGCTGCCAGTAACACTTTTCTGTGCTTATTTCCCTAAAATCTTTCATTTGCAATAGCCTTCTGTAAGCTCTTTGCAGGCCAGAATTCCAATATAAATGTGGACACTGAGAACATGTTGGTCAGCTGATAAATTCAGGAAATTTGCAGCAATTTAAAGTGCACAAAGGAAAGATGCATGTATAAATTGATGTAGACTTTGCCTAGAGTTATATTAATGTCTCCAGATGTATTTAAAATGTGGATTATAGGAGATACAGTTTTGTTGTTGTTTTGATAAATATATAATCCATCATAACAGCCACAAAAACCGGTAATATTCTTTTGCCATCCAGGTCCTTATTTTTGTTTTTAACATAACAAAAACATAAAAACTGTAAGATATAAATTAATTGTAAATGTGAAGAAATAAATGTGGAAAAAAATTATATCTCCATGATAAGCTTGTCAAGAAGAAAAAAACCCACAACATGTAATGCTTTTTTTAACACATTTTGTGCGAGAATTTTCAAATTTAAAATAAGGATCAGAAATTTAAATTTTACTTATATGTTAAAAAAGAGTTCTAATTTTACTTTTTTTATGCTTCATAGATGCATAAAATTGACTTTTCCTTTGCTTTCAAAATGTTGGGAGGGTTTCCTTGAAGTATCATTGAATAACTGGTGCTGTTAGTGACATCTACAAGTGACCCAGTCCAGGCTCCTGCTCCAAGCAAGTCAGACTTCACAGTTAAATCAGGTCACCCACAGGGCCCTCCCTGCAGTCAGGAGATGGAGATGCCACAGCTTCTCTGAGTGAAGCGCCCTTAGGAGTAAACAAGTTTCTGAATATCCAGGCTGACATTTCCTTGATGAAACTTGCCTTCGTTCCCTCCTCACCTGAAGAGAATCTGACTTTTTCTTTGTTTCTGTGGCAGAAGACAGCAATTAGATCCCACCATTAGTCTTTGCTGTCCCAGGCTAAGCAAACCCAGTTTTGCTGGACAGTCCTCATATCTTAGCATGGGGTTCACATCCATCACCTCAAGATCATGCTGCTGGTTCATGTTCATCTTGTCCCCAGGTCACCCAAATCTGGATTTATTTGATCATAAGATCATAACAGTTGTGATCAAATGAACAGGTTTTACATTATTTCATTCTTCTTTTCTTTTCAACTCTTCTTGATTTTATCTCTTTTTCAGAGCTGGGCAGTTTCACTTAAAGGTATTTTCCACTAGGGAAAAAAAAATCGTGGAATTCCTAGGCAAAGATAATTATTCCTAAGCAAAGAATTATTAACCAAAGATACATGTGAAAGTTTGGGTTAAATTTGTGGGTTCAGACAACCTTTAAATAAAAATGCCTAACTCCTTATTCCTTGCCTCTCACCTCCTCCCAGAAAAGAAGGCTTGGTGTTTCTGTAATCAAATTCAGTGCTAATATACAGAACTGCCAGTTGGTCAAAATTGCTATTTTGGGTCAAAAGTGAGCCCAGTGCAGTGGGGTGGTGACAAGAAGTCTCTATAGGTGCCAGGAAGGATTATGTCTCCTCCTCAAGCACAACCTAGATTTTTCTCCTCGGTTATGTGATGACCTTGACAGCTAAACTCCTTACAAAATGTACAGATTCAAATGGATGTATGAGGCATCCATTTGGTAAAGGAATCAGAGCCATTTTGGCCTAAAATCCTTCACGTGTTCTTTCACCTTGTTTTTGAACCCATTCTTTTCTAGACCTTGAGTCTTTTTCTTTTTTTTTGACAGATGATACATCTGTTTTCAAATTGTCTTTTTTTTCATTGCTTGAAAAAATGTTTCAGGTTGTTTTTTCCTCTTCTAAAATGTTGTTTTCTTTTAAGACACTTTATTTTCTGGTTTTACCTCTAATTTCCCTTCCCTCCTTACCTTGTATACCTCTGTGTCTTCTGTTATTTCCGTCTCACTACCAGTCTGCACCACCATCTTGTCTCTCCTTTCCGTTTATAAATCCTTGATGGTGTCTCCTTACATTTCAATATTTTAATCTTTTTCTCGCTTAAGGAAGATAGAGTCTTGCCTTCATATGCAAGGGCTGAGCATTTTAAAGGGCATTCAAGAGCCATTATATTGATTAACAAAAAATGCAATGTGAGGTTTCTAAAAAATCTGACTTCTAATTTTTCAAACTGAAGATTAATGCCACAGAGTATTACTGTAGCCAATTACTCTGATTTCCTGCAAAATGTAAAACACATAATTTTATTTTTTACCTCCTGTGACGGCTCTCTGCCTAATACAGATGAGGGCATGTATTTCAAAGATATCCCGTGTAAGCTGAAGTACAGTAAATGACAGAGGCCCCAGTAATAAATAAACAATTAATAAATTGTTTCTTCAGGGTTTCCTGGTTAGTCTTTTCTGAGTAACCACATAAAAACAGATGAGTTCTATAAATGTAACCTGAAGTTCTCACATGCTCATGATGCCTGAAACAAAAGTTTCAGCTCTCCTGAAATGCTGAGAAACTCACAACCCAGTAAAGAGATAATAAAGACGTATCAAAGAATCATTCATGTCCATATTTTTTCCAATTTAGGAATATGCAGATTTTTATATCATATTACATTTTCAGTCATATTCCTCTGGAAACCCCAGTAGCTCAAATGCTATGCTCTGAAAAAAAATTAGACATTTCAAGCATGCTCATAAATATGTTTATCAGTCTCCTTTGGTTTTCGTTCAAACCATTTTTAAAGCACTCACAGTATTCAGTTTAGACTTTTAGATGAAGCACTGAATGGACCTTGATTCACATGCTTCATAAGACTAAGATTTCACTTGTTTGAAGGTTCTTGTTTTCACTTTGTTAAAAGCAAAAAAGTTTTAAAAGCACTTAAAAGCAAAGCCAGTGTACTTTTCCATTTTTCAATGTTTTCAATTTTGTTCAAAAAATCCTCAGCATGATAAGAAGCATCTATTGGAACAATCAGAAGAACAATTCAAATACAGAGTATTGGCATGACTATGAAATCTTTTCAAAGTGGACTTTTTGCTTTTCTGTTGTGATGTATGTGCAGTTTAAAACTTGGAGTCCCAACTATTGAAACACACCTGCAATCCTACTCTTGCCAGTAATTCACTTGCTGAACCTAAAACTACTTAAATAATCAAAAGAGCATGTAAACTGCTGATTGAGTGGCAATCTACGGGGAAAAAAAAAAGGAAGTAAGTGTTAAGCAGAACGGATAGGAAAGGATAGAATCCCTAACAGCTATTCCCAAGACTTAGCCTTACATCACATGACTTCGGGCAACACTCACAAGTATCTAAAGCCACAAAATCATTGACAAATCTCATATAACATAGTTTTGGAGACACCAAAGAATAAGGGTCACTTGTTCAAAGATGTACATTGAGGGGTTATTTTGCCACAACTGCACTGTCTGTAAAATAGCAATGATGACACAGACAACTGGGGCAGGGACCAAAGAGCTAAAAGGGACATCTGAAAATTAGGGGATGGTAGAAATTCTTTCACAAGAAAATTCCTTTGAGAAGCAGAAAATATTTTCTATTCTTACTGCTGACCTTGGGAAATCCATTTGCATTGACAGGGTGGGAGAATGTGTACGGCTTTGACATGACCTGTATTAGGGATGTTGCCATGAAGGAGCCCTTGGTGGACATAGTAGATCCAAAGCAAGTGGTGACCAACGCCTGCTTAATAAAGGTTTGGTAATTCTGAATATACCTAATATGAATGTTTACACCTAACTGTAGGATTCTTTTGGGACCTGTTTCTTATATTTTCCTACTATCTTTGCATGCTTTGAACTAGCTGCAGAAGCCATCATCGCAGAATGCTGTCACACTAAGAAGGAAAACGGAGCAGTTTGGAATTAGCCAGTGGTTGCATGTTGCACATGCTCAGTACTGTCACATGACCTGAGCATGAACATTGATACCTTGATTTTTTAGGGAATTCCCAAAAGCAAGTTGCTTCTTGTGTCTCTACTTGTCTGGTTACTGAAGGCTGTAACTCAAGACTCTTAAAATTTTACATTTGCAAATATTGGATGAAGAGAGAGATGGTGTATTTAGATATGAATTTGAATTGCCCTACCTTCTTGTAAATAGAGGTTGGAAATTACTGCTCGAATGCTGCTGAGGAGAAAGGGTAAATGATTCTGTTTGCAGTAAGAAAGACTAAATCATCAGTTCTGAACTGACGATGAAATAACTAATTAACTCCAGAACATGTGATCAGAATTGGAACTCAATTTATTTGTCTAACTTCCTAATTCTTAGCCTTATATAGAATGTTACTGTGCTCTCTCAGCCCCAACATCTGCACCCAGAGGTTAACTGGTACCCTGCTCTACATATAAGACAGAATGGTCACTAATCCCTGTTCACAAGATGGTGTTAAAAATGCAAGGAATACTTGAAAGCTCTAAAATTCCCATCACGTGAAGGAATCCTCCTCACGTGGGACAACTCTCATGAGCAAGGCCATCTGCATCAATAGCAGTAGTACCAGGTCCATGAATCCAAGAGTATGCTCATTTATCCCAAAGAGCCAGTTCTATCTTTTCCCTTTCACTTTTTGCCAGTAACAAACACAGCATTAAGTATTCATTAAGTATGCAAAAGGGAAAGCCATGCCTCCAGTCTGCAGAACCTTTACTGAAAGCAGCAAAAAGGAACAGAAGTAGAAACTCTGCATGAGTACTATGCATGCACAGTCCATCTGCACTGAGGGGAACACAAGATGGCTGTGCCTGAGAACAGCCTCAACCAGAGCAATTTAAAATTGCAGTACACACGAAAGAAACAGCTATTTAGACTGTATGAAATATGTCCAGAGAGAAAGAGATCAGGGAGCAAAATGGGTTGGCTGCTCTGGAATAAAAAGCTGCACACCCTTAACTGAAGTGCAAATACAACACTTCATTTAGAAGGTCCTTGGTAATTTGATTTAAGATGACAAAAATTTTCAAAGTGTTTCTTTTCAGGTTTTATATTTAGTTTTGACATCTTTTGTCCATAAAGTGAATGGTGCTGTACCATGTAGAGGCACCATGGGAGCAAAGCAGGTAGTAAGTACACAAACACAGACCACCCTCCATTCCAGAATCAGTCACTAATCTCACAAACTGATCACTAAAAAAAAAGAAAATTGTCAATGAAAAGCATGAAGGAGGGAGGTTTATGTTCAAGCTAGCACTATGGAAGCAGAAAAAACAGACTCTGCAGTTATATATCTTTAAATTTAATTTACTTTTGCACATGGTTTATTTATATAAAGTGCATTTCTTTTGTCCTGAAAATATTTGTGAATTCAGAGAATAATATTAGCCTAAGAAAACATTTGAGAATAAACAAAGCCATAATGTTTAATTATTCAAATGTTTTATTACAGCACTTTTGGATAGCACAGCTTGTTCATACTAGATTCACAGAGGGAGTTTTAGGGTTGTATTCAACCCAAAGCCAGCTAATTTAGGGTGCCTACCAGATGAGTCTGGGTTCTCTCTACATTACTCAGTGGATGGGCTAGTCACTAGACACATTTCTCAGAGACTGGTCAGAGTCTTGTGCTTCTGCAGTTATTTCAGTTCCCAATTTAGATGTTCTGAATTGTTCTACAAAATCAGCAAAATAAGACATCAACTGTGCATGCTGTGTAGCCATGACACTTATCTAAGATGCTGGAGACTTGAGTAAAATTCCCTCTTTTGTACTCCTCAGAAACTGGATGTAACCCAAGTCCTGAGTGCTTTGAGGAGCTTTAGGCACTAGGCCACAGGTGCACTAGGGGTGGTGCATGCAGGGAATGCAGCATCCTCTTTCTTTTGAAAGCCATTCCCTTTTGCATGGTCCCTTAAATACATCCGAGGGGCACAGGAATTGTCCTGGCAAATAGGAGTCCTCTGTTTAACTTCCAAACCAAATCGGCCAGGGAGAGTAGTGGGAACACAGCCTCTTCAAACCACCAGAATCAATAACTGGACTCAGGAAAAGTGTACAGGTGTCTTACTGAGGGCCTACTGCTTTCAATAACACTGCCAAAAAAAAAAGGAAAAGTTTGTTTCGTACTTAGTAAAACAGTTGTGTTTTCTTCTCTGATCCAAAACCAAAGAAACAAAAAACCAAAAGAACTCCACCAAACCGGGACATCCACTGAGATTTGAATGTTTAACTTATTTCCATGGTCACAAAATCCTAGCCTGAGACCTGACTGTCTGAGAAGGAGATCAGGAAAGAGGTGCCATGGCACGCTAGAAGCAACCTCAGCTCCAATTCGGATCATTTGTCCCCTGTGCAGTTAGCTGTAATGAGTGTTGTCATTTTATATAAGAATGTATAGTAGCCAGAGTATAAGTCAAAGAGATCACCAAAACCAAACTTGGCCATTCTCAAAATTATATTAATTAATAAAAAGCTCCCACATTCTCACACCTTGCATTGTAAAAAAGCTATGTTTCTGTCCTTAAAAAAAGGACTGCAAAAGTGACCAACAGTTTATCCAGGACATCTGTTTAATATTTTTGAGGAGTTTCTACTGACTTCTCTAATGAAAATATTTCCTAGTGCTTTTGATTCCCCTTTACCCTGCAGAGCCAACACAGCTCAGAGAGAGGGAGCTAGTTTCCTTTTATGTGCCTCACCATTAGACTTAAGTCCCAATTTCCCCACAGTGAGATCACTAAAAAGACACCAAAAATTACAGAAGTCTGCAGTCACCCACCAGTCCAGTCTCCAGCTTGGCAAAGCAAATTTTGCAGGCTGCCGTGGAACTCTGCCAGGAGACCTCAGAAGTTCTCATTCCTGCCACACTTTTTTCTTACCTTCTTTTGAGGGGGAAAAACCAAAAACATTTTAAGGTTATCACAGCTTTAAAGGACCAATTATATGCATAGGTCACTGATAAACACTAGTGCCTCAGGGTGTCATTGCAATGCAGTAGAATAATTTTCATGATTATTAAGTTGTTCTTGAACAATAATGTTAACCAGACAGGCCAAAACTATGGCTTGCTTAAGTCATCTCCCCAAAAGTTTTGTAAGTCTCAGAAACACAAACGTGGTCCATGCAAAGACCTCGGTAACCGAAATATTGCTGCATCTTTATATGTCTGTTTTTGCAGACTTATCTTAAATTATAGAAGGCGATTTCTACAAGAGCCCTCTAATGTGCCCTAAAAGAGGCTAAAAGAGCCCTCTAATGGGCAGTCTAGACTCTGTTCTCCATTTCTGCAGTGCGAGTCTTAAGAAATGCTGTTGAGGTCTGAGACATGATTCTTGACTTCAGCTGGTAGAGTAGAGAAAATTTGGATTTCTGTCTACAAAAATTCTGTTTCCCTATATGCATGAGCAATGAGGGTACCAGAAAATGCATAGGAAACATTTCCCACAGCATTAGAATAGTACTTCAGACTTACCATCCTCCCTATCATGACTACAAGTTTTGGAAACAACCCAGAGAAAAGCAGTACCTAGCTGGGAGAATCAGATCCATGTGAAAAACACAGTTTAAGCCTTGAACAGTGAGATTTAAATATTGATGGAAATAAGCAGTCTTGAAGACTACATCATTGCTTCCAACTACTGCAATCAAGCCATAGTATGATTTACATAATTTTATCCTGTCTTGCTCAAGAGTAAGATCCCTGTGCTCACTGTTTGGAATCAGTTATCTGGCACAGGACTAGAAAGCATCAAAAAGCAGGCCACTCTCATGCCTCACATGTTTTGACTGCTTGACACAGTCAAATCACTTTCCTTTCCAGAGATGCACAAACAAATAAGTTTATTTTTATTAAAAATCCAACTCTGGCATCTTTCCTCATGCTGACAGTTCGTGATGATAAAAGGTCTTTGAACTGGGACGTATATCTCTATTTCAACATCTATCATGCCTGTATTTGTCAAAGCACCTTTTTACCTTGATTTTCTCCAGCTTCTACAGCCCCTCCCTGCCATTCCCAAGAACACACGCTCTTCAGTGAGTGTCCTCTCTGTCAACTTAGTCAGATAACTGGATCATTTGCTTATGATTTGATATATTAGAATGTACCTCTGATTTCTTACAGTGTTAAAAGGCTGTCAGTCATCTTTGTGTCTGATCATTAAACGAAATACTGAAGTGCATCACTTAACACTTACCTGAGAGTCACAGACACCTGCGTGTAAATGTCTTTTTCTTTCTCCTCAAAACAGGAAGTAGATATTTATACAGTGAAGACTGAAGAATTGGAATTTACTTCTGCATTCTGCCTCCAAATTCAGCGCAATGATTACATTCATGCCTTGGTCACCTATTTTAATATTGAATTTACAAAGTGCCACAAGAAGATGGGATTTTCTACAGGTAATCTGTATTTCTTTTTATTTCATTTCTGTTGTCATCAGTCTGTCAGTGCTGCTGATTAGATGGTACATGAAGGTTTAATGTACCACCACGTTTGAATTTCAGTCATAAAAACTATTGTAATTTTGGGGGAGGTGAGCAGGATGGGGAAAGGACAACTGCTTATAGGACTTCTGCGGAAACACAGGCAGAATTCCACAATGGCTATCAAGCTTAGAGCTCAGCAGGAATTATGACCTGTGAATTTATGTTCCTCACCAGTTACAGCTAAATCCTGTGTCAAATTTGTCAGATTAGACAGGGAATTATCAGCTCAGTGAGAGATAGCAGCTCTGCATCCTAGTTTTCCCCAAGTCCAAAACTCAACAAAGCTCTTGCTTGCCCCAGAGTCTAGAACAAAACTACCATGTTTTCCAAGCTATAAAAACACACATAGTGATTATGTGAATCGTCCCTAACAACCCAGATGTGAAACTCTAACTTGCCTTGCTGAGCAGATATTTAAAGGAATAACTCCATTCCCTTAAGGCATTGTTTACGAGACTGAATAAAACAGAGAGTGTTGCAATAAATGTAAAAATCTCATCCTGTAGACAGCCTGCGTGTAGACGGGAGGTTGAAGGAAGGGTTTCTCTGCCTCTGTTCAGTTTATCATGATAAGGTAGCTGCAGAAGAAATTACTCCATAAAAAAGTCCTTTGGCCATCTGCTGCTGAAGGTCACCACTGTCTAGACGACTGGTGCAGATTCTCACCTGGTGTCTGTTGGCAAAGCTCTAGAGAAATCAGTAAAATACACCAGTTTGTAGGACATGACAAAGTGCCACTTCATTGATACATTATTTCTTAAATTATGAATAAGTGTGTAATTTGGGGTGGAATTGGAGACCTGGGCCTGTGTTAAACACACCCCCACCCCGTTCATGAGGAACAAGTTTCCAGTTATGTCAGGCTTTTCTAGGGAACATGGCTCTACATGGGGGCATGTGCAGATGTATGTAGGTGTGTACAAGGCAGCAGTTATGATTTAGAATATAAATTCAATTTCGTTCTGGTCTAACATGTTTTCAGTTAGAAATTTTACGCAGCCATGTCCAAATAGTAAACAGTCTGGATCTGAACCTCTACGAGAAGATATCTCATTTAACAATTGAGATTAACAGTCATTAAAACTGTCTGGACACATAGACAGAAGTTATCTGGTAAAATCCTTTTCCTTTCGAAGATACCAGTTTGCCAGCACAGTTTCTGAAAAAAGTTGGTTTATATTGGTCTTCTGATTCTACAATTCTAGAAAAGAGTAAAAATTTGTGTCCTCCCAGTTTTTTTAAAAAGCATCAGTATTTCCCCAGTCACAAACAATTTTCAAAGCCAAGTAATTTTTTTGAAACATTGATGTTGAAATGAAATAATACCATTATTTTATTAAACAGTGTTAATGATACAATACAATGACCTCATTTGACCGGGGGATACAAATAGAAGAAAAATATATTTATCAGAGGGTTTGTTTTGCCGGGTTGGGAAGTCTTTGAGCTTGTACAGCTATTCCTAGGTTCCTCAATGCTCTTGACTGCAAGAATGGCAGGAACAAGAAGTGACCAATACAAGTTCAGTAGGCACTGCTCAAAGATTGGAATTTAAATCAGAAATAAAACCAAATAAGTAAATTAAAAGCCTGAAATAGCAAAGTGTCATCAAAGTGATTCTGCTAAGCAAGACTAGAAATTAATTTAGACCAGTTTCCATCTCTGGAAAATTGCCCAAATGCCTTTTAAAAATCTCAAAACAGATCAAGGTGCAAGTACCCTTTCATCATCAGCTCTATCCTCCTGGAAACTATAGAACCTGCTGTTTTGGGATCACTAGTCAAATGTTTCATCTGCAAAACTGTGATTAATAGTTTTTGATGAACCTTTCCTTCATGCTTTTGTATAATTATTTTTTGAACTAATTTAGACTTCTGAAATTCAAAGCACTTAGTGGTAAAGATTTTCCCAATTTGAACGCATGTGAGTTGAAAGGAAAGCATTAAAAAAGTGCCCATCTTGCCCTGTAACCCCTTTTGTGGAACCCTTCTTGCTGAGTGTGATTCACATCTGACATATTCCAGTAAAAATTAGAAGACAGCCCACTGACAGTCAATAGAACTGTGCTGTTGTGAAGTACGCTTGCTAATATAGTACATTAGTTAAAGCATTTTATAAGAAGAAAGGATTTTTCCCAATTGTTCCCAAGTCATAATTTTATTTGCAAGGCATGTAGGAATTTTCAGTAAGTGATACCCATATATATTTTTAGCACCTGATGCTCCTTATACTCACTGGAAGCAAACTGTCTTCTACTTGGAGGACTACTTAACTGTGAGACGAGGAGAAGAAATCTATGGGACTATATCCATGAAACCAAATGCAAAAAATGTGGTAAGTCAGCATCCCTGATCCTAATTCCACCTCTATTGATCACAAACTACAATTAGCAATAAAGAAAATGAATAGCAGTAAAACAGTGAGCATGCTAAAGGCATTCATGTGTATTAGTAAGAGCTCCAGCCACAGCTTGACCAAAGCTGATGACAGCAATGATAAAGCAGCGCTAATGTTACGGAAGTCAGCCTGCAAGCAAGCTAGCATGGGAAGACAGAAAGGATTCAAATACATCACCCAGTCAGCTGCCCTCTGCAATCAGCTTGACTCACATTTTGTGACGAAAGCAGGCAAGGGGCTCTTCACATTGCCACTGAAATCAGCAGAAAGATCCCTTCTGCCAGCACAGGATAATCAAGAGTAAGTACTTCAGTTCCACATCTATGGGCACTGAGTGATTTGCCACCCAGTGCCCAAGGACAGTCCAACAGGAAATTAAGTAACACATTTCAGAGGAATGCTTGTACGAACTCACTGATCCAATGTACTTAAACTCACTAACTGAGTGATAGGGTTGTTTAAAAATTGTACCTTTCCATAGAAAATACAGATGCTTCATTTAAGACAAAAGCTAAAGCATGATGGATATCACACTACGATGACTGCTGGAAACTTCCTCAGTTTCTCCGCTGTGGGCTGAATCCCCCTAGTGCTTCTTTTAACTTGTAAGGAGACTGTGAGACATGGTCTGATAGACAACCCATGGCTGGATAGAACAAGACATGAGAAGTACAGCTTCTGGGAGAAACACTGGCACTGTTTTCTGCCAAAAATCTTGAACAGTGTCTCTTCATTTTCTGTTACAGTAAACAGCAGTTAAAATAACCTGGTTATCCATCTACGTGATTGTTGTAATTGTTGAAAATTTGCTTTTGTTGACTGCAACAAATCTTAACATTTCATTGTCTTCTCTTTTTGCATTGCTTTTCCATTTTTATACCAAACACAGATTGGATATGGTTTTCATAGTAATGGTGGTACAGGGGGAGAAATAAACACAAAATAAACTTGGCATTTCAACAAACACATTCAACCCTGAAGCTACTTGCTGCAAGAGGGAAATAATCTGTTTCCCATCCTTATGTTGTCCTAGGGGGAGACTGGAATAGTTTCTTTTGGGTTAAATGTATCAATTTTCTTTGAGGGAAAAATGAATAAAATATCTCAAATTTCTTCACACAGCAGTAAGCACCCGAATGAAGATTTAGGTGCTAAAATTAATGTGCTCTTGGTAGTTGTCATAAGACAGAGAAACCACCTTGGTTCAAAAGGATTTGCTCATTCTTTGTTCTTCTGAAACACGAAGTTTTCCAAAAGCTTGCATAGACACAGCTTCTTTCTGTAGGGCTGTGTAGTGCCTCTTCCCTAAAAACGTGTCATTACAAGATAAAAAATCACTAAGGGCTTCTGTATAATGGGAAGTTTACTAGATCTGTTCTGGAATAACCCCTAGTGGGAAAGCCCTTTAGCCTAAATTAAGAGCATCTCCATGGGGTATACACTTCAAAAACTTTCATAGGATAACCATGATAACAGCATTTCAGAAGCTTCCTGGTAGTAACCAGGACATTAAATCCACCTCAGAAAGAGTATAGAAATATGACCTAAGCACAGATTGTATGGTGAATGCTATTACACATCTTACAGCCTGCTTTCTCAGTGTTAGCACCATTTAAAAACAGAAGAAGTTAGAAACCACCACAGGAATCTCTTGAATCTGCTGGTCTTTTCAACCCAAGCAATGATAACTGAATTAATACACTAAACTTATGGTCTTACTTACATGTTACATTTAAATCTTTTTACAGCGTGACCTGGATTTCACAGTAGACTTGGATTTTAAAGGACAGCTATGTGAAATGTCAGTATCTAATGACTACAAAATGCGTTAGCAAGAAACCTTTCAGAGAGATGAAAAGGAGAATTTTATCAAGTCTTGAACTGCTGAGCTTCAAGCTAGGAACAACTGTTCACAAGATTATTATATTAAATACTAGAATGTTTACTCTGATGGAGGATGGTAACCTGATCTTTCTTGCAGATAGTACAGGGGGCTGGGATCCCACTGTGAATGTACAGTATACAGAACTGTAGCTTTTGTTAAACATAGAAAAAAAATAAGCAACAGTCTTGAGTGTTCTGGTTAACTTTAGGATGGCAGAAGATGCATATACAAATTGTATTACTGTGAATTTCTGGTTCTTCCAAGCTTTGCATGTTAAAGATGATTAGGGCAGTTTTCTCACTATGAAAGACTACTACAGCACATTACTGTGATAGTATTACTGGACTTATATTCAATATAAATGAATATATATATTGTACATGAGAAAAAAAGAAGTCATTTCATAATAGGAATTTGTTTTGTGATCATTTAATTCGCATTATGCAGTTATGGAAAGATAATGATGTTACCTCTGGCACTACTCTAGGCAGTGATATATTCAATTAACTGTCCAATGTTATAGCTTTGGTAAATATTCCATGCAAAGTGTAGATAAGAGCTGGGCATTTACAGGAAGTTCAACAACTACATTTTTCAATGTCCTCTGAAAATGTGGACCATAAGTTTTGAAATTCACCTTCACAGCTGGATGTCTGTTAGAGCTTTAAAAAAACATTCGCTTTTTATCCTTGAAAATATTCTGTGGTGAGTTTTTATAGCTGGATTTTGCATGAGACTTTCAGAAATCAGACACCTAGTATTTAAATGTGATGAATGCAAAGTCTCTGAAATGGTGGATAATTCATGCTTCTTGGCCATGCCATATTTCAGTTCTTTGCAAAATTCTTAATACAAAATAATTTTTAAAAAATAGGAATTAGTGTTACCTTTTGGTGATGTTTTAGATAAGTTTTAAAATGCAAATACTATTCTCAAGAGTGCAGTAATTTGCAGGAGCAAGTTAATGTCTTTAAAAAAAATGTCGATGGCTTCTGATATTACTAAGATGTCTGTAGCTTTCCCATCCCCTTGAGTCCCTTGTTTTTCTTACAAAATCTCCTGCTTATTGTTAAAATATTAAGTGCTTATAATTCCTCATATGTATGTATCAGGTCTTTTTACTATATGAATGTGGGCCATTTAATCACATGTAATTCATCAACTACTGCATCACTAGTCCTATCTACACATTTTCCAGTCCGTCTGGCATTAGGCACTAAATCATGTTCTATCTTGTACTGAATAAGATTGACTAGTTTTTTTGCCTAAAAATATTTTTAATCACCTGCAAATAAAGCATACTTGAAGATGTATTTTGCCAGTATTTGTCAACTTCTCAATTTTTAGAAACCTATTTCTATTGATTTTCCCTCCACAAAAAACTGTACAGTGCCTCTATTTTCTTATGGTCTAAAGAATATGGTCTAGGGATTGTATCACATGGTATCTATGTAGAGTGAAATTAAACTGTAATTCAGCAGTAAAAGATACTGTTTTCAATTTAGTTCATCACTGTTGTTTTAAAGCACTTTTCTTTCATATTTTTGGAGTATGGATGAACAACTTTCCTCACAAAATCGAGTTTATCTGTCAAATATTGCTGTCATTTTCAGGAAATGAGTTCAGCTACTCTTTCAGTAATGGACTGGAAAAAAACCCTCTACAAGTCCCTTTCTAGTAACACTTTTGTGATTCTAGGAATTTAAGGTAAGGAATTCTACTAGATTTTTTTCTCAGGCCCTCCATTTATGTAAATCTACTCAAATGATGTTTTCATCTTCTTCTTTGCCACTAATCACTGAGCTATTACTGAAAGAGGTAAGACTCTTGCTTTGTTTGCTTAAATTACACTTTGAAAGCACTTCAAACCATCTACTTCTCTAGCCCACTGCATAAATATTTAATAACTTTAATATTAAAAGAATAACAAAGAAGGAAAAAAATCTCATACCTTGTTTAAAACAAAAAAAAAAAAAGAGAAAAAAAAAAGATTCCCAAGGGTCTTTACTGATAATATGTCATTTTTGCCAGACAGAAATGCACAGGTCAAGAAGCAGCAAAAAACCCCCACTAGATCAGAACAGCTAATTAACAAATTCGAGAAGTTATCAAACAGTGCTGTCCATTGATTGTCCTTTCTGCCTCATCTTTCTACTACTGACAGTGAAGTGTTGGTCTCTCTTCAACAGTGACCACCTTGCCTTAGTACTTGAAGTGCCCATTCACTTTTGTGTTGCAAGATTAAATCCTGACTGATATTGTTAATGGCACAGTTCTGAGGTGGTCACCACACCTCAGGCACATTCCGTCCTGGAAGATTAGCTTGTGCTTTTCTTCACATTAAAAAAATATTATGTATTTCTCCATCACAAAAAGAACTGAGAGTGCCTAGTGCAGAGCTGAGTGTCTTCCTGTCACAGTGATCAAAAAGCAAATTCAGGCTTCCAAGGCCATTAAAAGCTGTTACCTACCAACAAGGCTTTGAAAGCACCTGTGAGTTCGGCACACATAGGATCAGTTAGATCAGCATTAGTGAAACAGGTATGCAAAGACCTTGTAGGTCAGGTGCAATCAGCTACAAGGCTTTCCTCAGCAATCCAACAAGTCCGGGTAACTGCCACAGAGTCTAAGCCTCATTTTCTCAAGGCTTGAAGAAGAAGGTGTCTCGTGGACTCCAGGACTGAACCAAAGCCACTGATTTTTTCAAAGCTTTGCATTAAAATATAATGACAAAATGACCATTGGGAGCTGAAACAAACGTGTTTAAAACATTTAATTCCCTTCCCACAGACAGGAAAAGAGATCATGAGCTGAGGACAGAGCATGAGAAAGAAACTGAAATACAGTATTTACACAAAAGACTGATGAGTAACACAGCACTGGAGAAAAGAGAAAGCAGGTCGCTTTTGCTTTGACTCTGATCTTGACTCTCAGGGATTGTTCTGTCACTTGAAACAAAAAGGAGCATCCAAAAAAAGCTACATGCTGAGCGTGCCTCTAAAAGGCAGAGCGGGCAATTCACACTTGCAGTGCTTGATAGGATTAAGGAAGGAGTCCACAGTGTTAGGAGGGCCACTCTGTATTACGGGGGTTCTGTAAAGAACACTGTAGTATGGCTCTACTCTCATAAGCATTTCTTACTCCCAGCACCAATTAGCCAGATGTCATTAGTTTCAGGTTTGGGTTTTGACGGGGTTGTTCTGGGGACATTTCTATGGGCAGAATAAGGGGTTTACAGCCTTTTTATACTGTCTTAGACTTCTAATAGGAGTTGAAACTGTCCAGAATATGAACAAGAACATTACCCAAGGCGGTAATATTTACCCAGTAATACCCAAGGCATGTTTTTACTGCAGAGCTAATTTGAAGAACCTTCTCAGAGATAATTTCTTGCAGGATTTGTTTTAAATTTAGTATTAATTCAGAAATTAATGTAACACATACAGATTTGATTATAGATAACCTTATTCACTTAGAAGGTAAGTTTATAAAGGCTACATGGTATTCTATGTATCTAATGAAGAATAAATCCCTGCTTTAAGAAAATTAGAAAGAACAGGGCTGACTGCTGGAAAGCAGCTCTTCAGAGAAGGACCTGGGGGTGCTGGTGGACAACAAGCTGCCCGTGAGCCAGCAGTGTGTCCTGGTGGCCAAGAAGGCCAATGGTGTCCTGGGGTGGCTTAGGAAGAACACTGTCAACAGGCTGAAGGAGGCGCATCTGCAGTGCTGTGTCCAGTTCTGGGCTCCTCAGTCCAAGAGAGACATGGAGCTCCTGGAGCAGGTCCAGCAGAGGGGAATGAGGATGACTGTGGGACTGGAGCATCTCTCTTAGGAGGAGAGGCTGAGGGAGCTGGGCCTGTTCAGCCTTGAGAAGAGAGGACTGAGATGGGACCATATACATGTCTGTAAGCACAGGGAGAGTGCCAAGTAAGTAAGGGAGAGTGCCAAGAATGGGTCCAGACTCTTCTCAGTGGTGCCGATCAATAGGACAAGAGGCAATGGGCAGAAACTGATGCTCAGGAAGTTCCACATGAGCCTGTCACTCGGCTTGTTCAGCATAGAGGAGATTGAGTGGAGACCTCCTTGTGGTCTTCAGCATCCTCATGGAGAAGCAGAGGGGCAAGTACTGACCTTTGCATCCTTGCAGCCAGTGGCAGGACTCAAGGAAACAGTATGAAGCTGTGTCAGGGGAGGGCTAGGTTGGATATCAGGAAAAGGTTTTTCACCCAGAGGGTGGCTGAGCACTGGAACAGGCTCCCCAGGGAAATGGTCACAGCAGCAAGCCTGACAGAAATCAAGAAGCGTTTGGACAACACTCTCAGGCACATGGTGTGACCCTTGGGGTGTCCTGTGCAGGGCCAGGAGTTGGACTCAATGATCCTTATGGGTCTCTTCCAGTTCAGGATATTCTAAGATTCCATGAGGAAGAACTTTACTGTGTGGGTGACCAAGTACTGAAACAGATAGGCCAGAGAGGTTCAGGGATCTCCTTCCCTGGAAATACTGAAAAATCACTCGGAAACTAATCCTGAGTAATGTATTCTAAGGGACTCTGCTTGAGCAGTGGATTAGACTACATGACGTCCAGTGGTCCTTTCCAAACCTAACTGTTCAGGGATTCTTTGATTTGCAAGAACAGAGGCTCCCCAGCCTCTCTGGGCAGCTGTTCCAGTGCTGTGCTAATCTCACAGGGGCACTTAATGTTCAGTTGGAATTTCTCACGTTTTAACTTGGGACTGTTGGTTCTTGTTATTTTATTATTTGCTCCTGAGAAAAGCCTGGCTCTATTTTCACTGTAACTCCCAGTTAGGTACTGGAAGATAAAATTAGTTCCCACCTTAATCTCCTCATGGTACCTCCTCTCTTCCCTATGCAACCCATGATTGCATCCAAGCCTTTTATATGAATTACACCTCCTATCCACCTGTAATCCTTCCTCCTCCATTTTTTCCTTGTGACAGTCTGTGTTGCTGCTGTTACACAGTGCTTAACAAATGCATCTAAGGGTTTTGCAACTAATGTAATCTCAAGGATCACTATTTAAAAGAGACCTTCAGTTTTCTTACTGTGTTGTGTTGGTGGCATGGAGCACACATTTTATGAGCAATTTCCATCGTCTTACAAGGTCTAAGTTTATGCCAGTGTGTGCACTTGCCTAGTTGGAATCTACAACTAAGCCAGGTGATTTCTTTTTCAATAGGCATGAAGCATTCACAGACTAGTTCCAACTGGAAAAGTGGGAGGTTTTTAGCCTTTCTTGAAACATTTCTTTTCAACATTTCTCGGAGATCATCTCAGATCTTAATCTGCTAAGCACACAGGTACGTGGGAGGAAGACAAATCTTTTAGATTGCATCTAAATTTCCTAGAAATTAACTGTGAATTAACAGCACCTACAAGTCTTTTTAAAAAGCAACTAAAGAAATAAACCTGATGGTTTGGATCTGATATAACAATATGTTTAGAGTAAAGAGAACAGGAGTCATCAGCTAGAGATTTCCCAGAAAACTGGTATTTCTGCACAGAATGATGACTGGGGTGAGCCAGGGCAGTAGTACGCCTACAGGGAACAAGAGTGTTCCCTGAAAATAGCTGCTGCTTCTGAGGATAGACACAAAAAAGGTAATAGATGTGTTCTACACAGTTGAGACAGAGAAAGAAGCAGACCACTGCTCACAGATGACTGCTAAAGTAAAGCACCTGCCTCCTAGACAAAAAAAAAAAAAAATTATTCAAGGGTCCAGATACAGCTGACAGGAAAGAAAAAGATTTTTATTATCTCAAAATTTTTGCAGTCTCTGCTGTTCTCTTTGCATCTCTTTCAGGCTCTATAGGTACCAATACGATCTCCCTGATTCCCTTCCCTTTCCCTTTTCTTACTATGTTTGATATTTTTCTCATTTTTCAGTGGAAACAAACAATGGAGATAAGTGATGATGCAAACAATATGAAGATAGCATTTTTTGAGAAAGTGTGGAGAGATACTACAGTGTGATTATGAAAGAAACCGTGTTAGCTTTGAGATAACAACTGCAACAGAAAATCAGTCTTATTTCCTCACACAGCACACAGGTTTGGGCCACAATCCAAGTCATTCCTCTGAATCATCAAGTGTGGTCTTTTAGAAGCACAGCAATCAGCAAGATCAAGCCTGAGCTGACCCCTAAATCTTCATGTGGAAAACAGAACGTCCTCTTTTGCAGCTTGGTTCTGTGCTTTTGTGTCCAACTATTTCCCATTTACTCACATGAACCATCAGCACTTCCAGTACAACACAGCCCTAGAACCAGAAATGGCCCCTGCGTTAAGGTCACAACAGAATTTAATCACAAACCATACATGCCCTACCATTTTGATGCAGGAATATGAAATGGCAGCCCAGAAAGACACATGTAACTCATGAACAGTAACTTGCAATGCTGATCAGTAAGCAGAAGTACTTTATCATCATAGTGGCATATTTTTCACGTTTATTGGCATGACAAATCAATGTCATTAGCTAATGAGATATGATTGAAGCAAATATAATTGCTATTATCACCACTAAGAGAGTATCTCAGAAAAAAAAGCTCAATATTTTGCTTGCTTTCCTATGGGGTGAGTGTAGATAGCAAGAAATTGAAGCGCTGTGTGCAGCTGAAGCAGCAGCACGTGACAGAGAGCATTTGTATGTCACGTAGCCAACAACAAAACACATGATGACAATAAATTTTGAGCTATGAATTGAGGGTATGGAAGCAGCAGAATTCAAAAAGTGAAGGTATCCTTTACAAGTAAAGATGTGGAGGTAACTGAGGAAAGAACTTCAGAAAATAATTGGAAAACATTCAGAAGACTGGGTAAATTGTCCTGACACAACCCACAAACAAAAGCAGTGAAGATATTAAGGCCTAACATTTTCTGGGAGAAATTTCCATTTGAATTCTGTTGCTAAATGATACTATTAAGTAGGAATTCTGTTAAGCAGCGGGATGTCTGCTCTCCATCTCGGCAGATTCCTAGACCCTTGCAACCTAATGTTCATGGGTCCAAATGCAAAATTCACTTCTGCTTGCCAGAACATTGACACTGTGTTATGTTCTTCCCATTCTTGTTCCTTCAACAGTACTGGCATAATATGCTGTTTCTTTTCCTTCATCTTGAGAAGTTTCTAGCTTGTACTTCAGTGATACACAGGATTCCCTTTGTGGAATCTGCTTATAAACCAAAACCAGACCTATATCAAACTTTTCTACTAAGCTGTCCTCATCTCTTATTTGCCTGTGTGTCATGTGTCCTTTTTACTACAGTCCACTCACATTAGTGCCGATGGTAGTGAGGATAAATCTAGTTGGACCGTGAGACTTTGAACATTATAGACAGCTAGAATTATAGAAGACAGAAAGTACCACTGTGATTTACCAACCTCTTGAAAACATCCAACCCCACTGCTGAAGCAAGACAAGGTGGAACAGGTTGCCCAGGACCATTTACAGTTAGGTTTGAAATATCTTCAAGGATGGATACTCCACAATCTCTCTGGGAAAACTATTCCAGTGTTTGACCACTTCTACAGGAAAAAAAAAAAGAGATAATTTCTTGTGTTCAGATGCAATTTCATGTGTCTCAATTTGTGCCTGTAGCCTCTTCTACAGTCACTGGGTACTCCAGAGAAGAGTCTGGCTCCCACCCCTTCATTCCCAAGGTCCATCAAGTATTTACATTTACTGATAAGATCCCTCTTGAGCTTTCTCTTCTTTAAGCCCCCTGGGCCCAGTCATTCAGCTGGTTTTCAAAGCACTTCCCTGTTCAGTTATCTGACATGTACTTTGTCACCTTGTCAATGAGGATGTTATGGGAGAGAGTGTCAAAAGCCTTGCTACAGCTGAGTTAAACAACATCCATGAATCTCCCCTCATCCATCAAGCCAGACATCTCATTGTAGAAACTATCAGGTTCGTTATGCACAATTTTTCCACTGTAATTCCATGCAGATTATTCCTGGTCATCATCTTGTCGTTCATGTATCTCAAAAAGATTTCCAGGACTAGTTGTCCATCACTTTCCCAGGAATTGTGGTAAGGTTCATAGTCGTCTGGACCCTTCTTCTTGCCCTTCTGGAAGACAGGACTGACATTTGCTTTCTTAGAGATGTCTTCCACCACAGAATGCTTTCATAACACCCTTGAAGGCTTTGTTGCAGGTGTTGTGGTGGCCTTAGATTAACTGCTAGGCTTTAATGCTGGTATACAAAGCAGACAGGCAAAACAGTCTGCTTAACTAAAATGCTATTTGTTTGGGGTTTTTTCCATCTGTACCACTGAAATGTTGGTTGTAAGGAAACCTTGCAGGTTTCTAGTCCAAGCAAAAATTTCCTCAAAGCTATGTCAAATCACTGTGGCTTTATATAAAACCTGTCCTGAAAACTTCCCAAGGATGGCAATTTTATAAGTTATCAGCAAATTGGATACAACTCCCCTTCACAATAAACCATGCCTAGCTTATTTAGCATTACATTTTGAAACCTGCCAGCAGTTAATTTTTAATCATTTGATAGATGTCTGTAATTTTGTGTGATTTCACTTTCTTGATCAATGGCACCCTACAGAAATGTTAGTATACCATGTTTGCACAGCTGTATTGTCTGCACAGCAATGACAGAAAGGTACATTAGCTACTGTTCCACACAAGATTTGTGTCAGCAAGGAACAAATATCAATCAAAAATTCCAGTATTTAATCATCTATGTATACGTTCTCCATGTGCCTCGATGTGAGCAGCACTCGATTGCTGTGCAGCATTCGCTGCATGGGACAAGCCAAGAGCAAGGGCTTCACACATCTTACCTGAGCTTAGTAATTCCTTGCACAACCTCCCCTGGGGCTTCTAATGACACAAATTATTTCAGTGTAGAAGGTGACTTTACAGAGGGTTACAAATAAAAATGCCTATAGCATACCTGTAGAAAGTTTCACTCCTATCACTCATTTGTCTTTGCTGACAGAAATGTCATTTAATGCAAATCAGTTTCTCTCTCAGAATAATACTTAAAGAAGTCCTGTCACTGAGAAGCTGCATTAGTGATTTATGCCTCATTTCAGAGGGATGAGCAACAGCCTTATTACAGCTTCATAATATAAATCCATACAATACAGGGTTGCTATGACAACTGATGAGCCTTAATAGCCTAGATTCAAAGGACCTTGTTCAAAACTGTCAAGTAGTGCAGTTCAATGTAGTTCAGTCATCTGCACCTGTAAGAACTGGGAGAAGGCCATGCAGAAACAGAACGGTTCACTCACACTCTCAGGGGAGGCACCTGAGCTTTGCAGCTGAGAGCCTTCCCAACCTCTGAGCTATGCAGTGCTAGCCCTGAGGCTTTTCAGCCCCCAGCAGAGGTATCCAAACTTCTCTTTGGCTGCAGCAATACTGAGCTCCTGAGGCTACCTGAGAAACATGGTTCACATCCAGTTCCATTTACTAGTATTTAAAGATGAGGTTACAAAAAGGTAAGACAATTAAACACTTTCCTGGTACTGAAAATAGGCTGACCTCTAGACTTCTTTTCTCAAAACTGTGATCTTAGCTGTGTTTTCCGCCCATATCCTCCCACTAACTGTGGTATTTGTCAGATTTTGCTGGGCTAGTTCAGCTCACTAATGCAGGAGAGAATTCTGTCTTTTTCTTCTTTTCTCTATTTTTCTTTTCCCCTGAGATTCTGCCAAGGCCTAAAATGGCTTGTTGCAGGGTTCTAACAACTTGTGAAAGGTAAAATGGAGGACTAATGACTGGCAGGATAGGAGAGCTGCAAACCTATCCAGTACTACCCTCTGAAAACAGCAGCACCTGAGCTTTAACAGCAGCTATAGAGTCACAGCAATATTCACATTCCCAATTCATAGACTTGATTTGCTCTGAAAAGGCAAGATTTAAGTGTAGTGCTGAAGCAGTCCTGAATCCTGAAAATAGGCAGACTGATGTTCCAAAGCTGATAATACTCACTTTGCAATGAGGTCACTAAGAAGACAGCAAAAAAAAAAAAGATTAAGCTGGATAGAGTGGCACAAGACCTAAAGAATATTATGTATGCTCCGAGCAACAGATCTCACAATGTGAGGTAAAGATGGCACAAGACAAAACGCCAGGCACAACACAGTATGTCATAGAGGGATGATAGCTGTGGCTGCTGCTTTTCCCTTCTCCAAGTCCAGCCAAAACCTGAGCTGAGTACATACTGCAAAGATGCAGATGCACACACAACACACTAATGCCATCAGCCACACAAACAACGCAGCAGGGTCTTCATTGTTCATTACCCACCCACACAAACAGCAGCTCAAGCAATGGGAGTACTTGAGTAACATTCAGAGCCACATAATGTGTTACTCTGTCTCGGTTCCACAGGATTCCCTACTCCCTTCCTGTTCAACCCAAGGAAACCAGACATCTCCAGTGAGAAAGCTCCTCTGAATCTGGGTTTTTCTTGCAATGATTGTTGTGCTCAGGAGAAGCATGTTGCAGAAAAGGCACTGACACCTGCAGAAGCTAAACACAGCTGTCCAGCGTAGCTGGACTTGTTTGAAACACTTCCCTCTTCAGTGCTTGAAAGGAAAGAAGCAGTGCTTATCTGACTAATCCAATGTCCTTTAACTTCTAGTACGTTTGGAAGGATTCAGTGTCTCTGTATACAGTACTTCAGATTAGTAATAGGAATGAACTTTTATACCTGCCCTGTAGACTTAACCTACTGGGTTCTTTTTTTCCCCTTGAGAAGCCCATTTTCATCATACAATAATCAGGTGCGTTTTACTAGCTTCATATTAAAAGAACTTCAGTTGTTTGATGTGTAAACAGGCCAAAGTGCCCAATTCTCTTTTTTATTTTTTTTTCAGAAGTGTATGAGAATGTTACTGCAATTCCTGTAATTTCAATAATCAGAAAGACCTATTATTTCAACAGCTGTGGATGAATTCAGGAAGTTGCTACTGATGAGCTTTATGAGCATGATTCTGCTTTCTAAAACAAGCTTCCACTTGTGCAGATGATAAAGTGGATTTATTCCAAAATGATCTCACATGGTAGAAAATTCTGCCAATATAAGGATGTTGCAAACAAAAATGGTCCCAAGTTGGGAAATTTTACTTGAGTTAATTTACTACCAAAGTATACAAATTTTTTATCGATGATTGAGGTTCTGGGGAAAGAAAGAGAGTGCAAACCATTCGATGGATGTATTCATGTACATTTTTTCTCTCCTCTGCTCCTGAGTTTCAGCTTCCTTTATTTTCACTGTGAGGTCAACTCTGTCAGAATTTGTCCAGGGAGCCAACAGGCAGCACAGGAGAAGGAGGGGCTGTGTGTAATGCTTTCTGCCACCCCAAGTAATATGGTTTCTGCCATTCAGTCTCAATGCTTCCAGTTGTCCTGGGCATAGGGATTCCAGTGGTCCTGTTCCTCATTTGTCCCTGCTCCAGCATGGGGAGTGACTACTGACTGCAGTTCTTTCAGAGGCAAGCTTGTTTCAGTGTGGTTGCTTCTCACATATTCCTTGTGTGTGGAGCATTCCCACTTAAACAGCTGCAGATTATTCCTCAAATCTGGTATATGAGGAGGTGCTGTACACTTCTCTCAGGAAGGTCATACTGTGCAATGATTTTTCTCCACTGTTGCTCTATTCACATCTGGGCAGGCTGGAACCTGTTTTGACTGGCACACAGTAACTCACTGACATCCAGCTGCAAAGGGTTGGGAGCACTGTGTTACATCCATGCAAGTGGGCTTTGTACTGTGCATGATACCCAAGGATCTGTCAGTATTGGGTACCTGACCAGGCAGAGATAAATTTCTCCCACTTTCTCCTTCCAACTCATCACCCTCTCTAAGAGTTTATGTACGTGCACACAGTCCGTGAGCTGATTTACTGTACACAGGGTGGCATCAGAAGAAACACTGCTGAGTCAAAGAGTTACATCAGTGAACGTGAGAGCAGGATGAAGCCTGCTGAGTGTAAGGAGCTATTTTTTCAGCAGAATTTCTCATTCTCTATTGCTGGTACTTTTCATTCTAGTAAAGGAAATTTTCAAGACCTTACATATCCCTAAAAGAATATGCTACTGTCACCAATCTTACACCAGTTATGAATTTTGTTCAGGGAACACTCCATGACCCATAGGCCAGTTTCATGGTGTACAGCTGTATCACAATCTTGGCTTATCTTTATCCAAAAAATTTTGGGGAAACAGGAGGGGGAGACTATGAGCAAGTTAAAGCTAATTTGGAAAGGGAAAGCGAAAGGGAAAGGGGAAGGGGAAGAGGAAGAAAAATGGGAAGGGGAAGAAAAAGGGAAAAAGGAATAAAGAAAAAAAAAGAAAAAAGAAAAAAATTTTGAAAAAAGAAAAAAAGTAAAAATGGAAAGGAAGCTTCACTACTATTAAGCCAGTATTAACTTTCTGAAGAGCTGAGAAGAATACTGCCAGCAGGTATGAAACCCTGGTGGAGAGTCAGAAGACAGCAACCCAGCAACACAGTTAGCATCAAGGAACATGGGAACCTGAAAATTCCCACACCAGTTTGATAGCCAGCTGGACAGCAGAATCTGTGCAGAAGTAGCATGTTATTCATACCTGTCTTCTGTGAGCATTGATCCACCAGTAACTGCTGTTTGTTCAGGTGTGCAAACAGGTGACTAAGCCCTGGCCTGAGGTTTAGATAACCAAACAGGCCATGAGAAACCCTGGACATGACACAAGCAACTCTGAACATTGCAAATTTAAAGAGTAAGAAGCTGAAAACAGTTACAGATAGCACTGTGAGCAATGCCTGGACTTCACAGGTGGATAAGGAGGAGTTACACTGTAACTTCACAAATAATTGGAAGGGAATAGTTGGGACTCTCTTGGGAGCGGAAACTTGCAAGGCCAGCAGCACCTCAGTAACTATATCAATAACAGCACATAAAGTCAAGGTGACATAGGAAATGATAGAAGAAATAGGTATGTGGGTACAGATGTAGAAAACCTGGGACTAATAGGGAAAAGGCAAGTAGGGACAAGGTGTTCCTTTGGGATATGAAGGACAGAGAAAGGGAGGGGTCAGGGTAGATGGAAGAAGAAGAAGCCTGGGAAAAAATCAAGAGAAGGTAGAATAAAAGGGACTAGTTGTATGCAGGCAACTTGCTGGTCAGAGTTTATCTGACTTGTGCCCCATAGCTGCAGGACATCCAGTCTTTTCATTAAACCTTATTTTCTGCATGATCCTGGGGAGAGGTGTAGGGCAGAGCGGGAGAAAGAGAGCACTGCAAGTCATAGGAGTTGTGTACATGCATGTTTTCATCAGCAAATATCAGTCTTGATCTGTTGGAAAGGAAGTGGAAGATTAGGTTATCTGGGTTCATATTTATAGGAATGCTGCTTGTGTATACGTGGGTGACAAGCAGTGAAGACATCAATCTCTGTGTTGTCTGTGTGGCTGATAAAGTCAGTGCTGTGTGTGTATCTGCACCTTTGCAATGTGTACTCAGCTCAAGTTTTGGCTGGGCTTGCAAAAAGCATCAGCAACAGCCACAGCTATCAGTCCGAGTTGGAAGACACTGCCTAGGTCCTAGACTGCACCAGATTTGTCTCTAGAACAAGAAATCCCCCTCATGCCAGGATTCAGCTTCTCCTTAGTATTGTCTGCTCTCAAATTGCGCACATCCTGCTGGCATGGTCTCAGTGCACACTGAAAGATAGCCAAATAAAAATGATCCTGTGGAAGTTACAGAAAGAAAATTCACTTCACCTGTCACTGTTCTTCAAAATCGAGATGAACTTCAGGGTAAAAGAAATTAAGGATCTGAATTTGGGCATTTGTGGGGCTAGAATCATGGGCAGTAAAGCTGAAATTAAGCATTCAAGCTGTCTTCCTGAGGCTGACAGAGGTTGGAGGAAATATTGCTGGTTCCAATATCAGTGGGTGAACAGATCATTCAAAGTCAATTAGCAAAGCCAGTATTTAAACTGATGACACCTCTTTCCTAATTGAAATTGGGATAAAGTGTCGGTTTTGTTTATGTTTAAATTAATGGTTTGCATTAGTTCAGCTCCAGCCAGGACTGAACACAGATGGTTCAGTTCTGAGATTTCCATGATGACTAACATGCCACAGTCGATAAGGTGACTCAACTCTCCACAACCAGTAATGGACTTCAAGAAGCAACACTGGGAAGTGAACAGAAAGCTTATTGATTTTCAGTAATGGATTCTCATTTTGCTCCTTTAGTGTTTTAGAGCTTCTTAGGCACCTCACTGAAGGCAAGGGGAGTTTTTTCATTTGGATGAGCAGATTCTCAGGAATCAACAAGGGTAAAGCTCCTAATAATCAGTTTATCCTGGGCTGCTTGGTTCATCCATCACTCCTGATAGAAGGAAACCCCTGGTTATTCTGCCTGACAGGGAAGAGGTCACATTTGGATCCCAACTTACAGGAAAGGGCATTTGAGTGCTGGTATGGATACAGAAAATGCTGTAGGGGAAAGTCTGTAACTCCCTACTGTGCAGTTCTTGGAACTGGATAAACACCTTTGATCAGACTGAAATCCCAAGAGCACAATTAATTACTGACAAAGTTTTTATCCAAAAATAGAGTTACTTATTGAGCTAGTGCGTAACATTCATCTTTAGTTTTAAATTGATTCATTATTCAAATGAAAAATAGCTTTTAAAAAACATTTAGAAAATGGATTAAAAACATAAAGTCTGTAATAGTCTTATATAATGAAATCTACCATCTTGTGTGATATTTTAATGAAATAAATTATGCCACGGGTTCCACTTTCCCAACAAGCTCAGCATTGTGAATACTTGTTCTTGACTGCTTACCACAATAGCTGGATGCAGTGAAGACATATCCCACCAGGAATAATTGTTGATCATGCGGTGGCTGGGTGATGCACTCTCAAGTTTCTTATTTCCATTTATATTTCACAAAAGCTTCAAAAGATAATTGACATTGGCATTTCTTACGATCCGGGGTGGGCCATGGTTTTCTAAAATGTGTCCCTGTGGGTGCACTGTGTCTCAGTGCTATCGGGCCCTGGAGGGATGTTCTGTGGCAGCTGCTTTTGAAAAACCAGTCATCTGTTTAGCTACATGAGGAGGAATTTTTTCTTAGCATTGCTAAAAGAGCAATATCTCACTGGATTTTGGTGAGATTTTTCACTCCTTAAATGCTGGTAAGTTTTTCAAAATCTTCTTCAAAATAAGATCTGCTGTTTCTGAATATTCTACCTTCAACATCTGCTATGACACCTTCTGTGACAGACTTTTGGAGACAAAGAGCTGTTCAGCCAGCCTTAACACGTTTTGTACTACAAACAAGTACACCTATGGAAATTTTTTAAAAACTCTAAACAAAAGTTAGCACAAAATCAGGATCTAAAGGTCTGAACAGAAATGAAATAAGCAGTATTCAGAGGATGGTTCATTCACACCAATAAGAATTTACTTCATATTCCAAATAGTTTTCTTCCCATAAAATTATTTCTTATTATTAATAATGTGGCAGTTTCTACAAGCCTGATGACAAAGCAGGATTCAGTGGTGTTAGGCATCAAACAGAATAAAAGACTTGTTACTGCCCCAAAATACACTGTCAATTAACTAAAGACAGTATTTAAAAAAGCAAGATCAGAGCATAAAAAGATTTTAACTTTCACATACAACTACACTCAGAACACAGCAGAAGAAATATTTGGAAGATAAAAGCAAATCTGATAGTGCCAGGTAGTGTTGTATAAATGTATGACTTGTCTAAACATGCCTCAGCATTTTATTGCCTGATACAGCATGACTTTTTGTTTGTATCAGATTGAAGTTCGATGGTTTTCTCTTTCACTTTATCTTCATGTTCTTTTAAAATCCTGGGGGAAAGAAAGAATACTTGTGAGAAAAAAAGTCAATAAAACCCATAAGAGATCAAACCAAAAAACATTTTCCCAAGAGTATAAAATTGTCCAGAGATCTAACAGAATATGATAAAATTTTGTGAGCTAACAAACAAACAAAAAAGTGCAATTATGGCCTCATCACACGACTGCCTTTGTTCATTTAGTTTGTGCTGATTGTTAACATTTATTGTATATTACAGAGACTCAAAACAGTGACTTTCGTTTCTTACTTTCAAGGCTGGAACGAAACTAAAACAAATCTGGCTGCCTAGACATTCAGCAATTACCAACGCTTTCACAAAATTTCACTGATTTCAGCGACAATATTAGACATTCGGAAACTCATTACCAGTATCTTCACCTCTGTAAGCAGTTCAGAGGGGCCATATTTTCCTGTATTTTTACCTCTAGCCTTTATAACTTCAAAAATCCACTTCTTCCTCTCTCCCAGCCCCCCAGCAGACAGCAGAATTTGAGCTGTAATGAGCAGAGGGAAGGAAGAAGCATATCCAATGTCCTGCTGCAAGGACTCAGCAGCATCCATTTTCAAGTATATTTCTCCAAACCTTCAGGAAATTCTTGCAAGAACTATCACAACAGCCAAGGCCCTCAGCTTTCCTAGCACCAATTCAGATGTGTCTAGATCTATGCAGAGCTTCACTAACTTAACTCTTTATGAACCTGAGCAACTGTTCAGTCAGAGCTACAGGGTCAGGCTACAGAGCAGTTTAAAAGCAACGAATATTTCACTACCCTGAGTTCCTATAAAACTAATTTAACAAAGAAATTCACGATGTCATCGGTGACAGGGCAGTCAGGCACATAAAAAACTCCATGATTGTGTTTTTCTTCTTACCTAGCTAAGTGAAGCACGGACCTTTCCACATTGTACCCAGAATATGCACTGCATTCATAGAAAATTAAATTGTAATCCTACAATCAAACAGAAAGACCATTTCAATTACTTTTGCACAATATCTCACTCCAGCTTTAAAAAGAGCAACACAGATATACTGAAATATGAAAATAAAGAACGAGAAATAGAACATCTTAGGATTTTAAGTCTAGAGCTAACAGAAAAGAGTAACAAAAGAAGTCCAAGAGTGCTCACAAACAACAACTACAAGCTTCTTTTAGTAGATATTTGTTCTGTAGAGTGGCTTTTGATGTAAGAGTTCAAATGCAAACATGTCTTGAAAGGTACTGAAGTCTTGTGAACTTTCCTTGTGATGATCAGGCAATTCCCACATCACTGAGTGCTGGACAAGGAAAGTGAAAAGAATTCCAGTAACTCTTCTTTCATATTTTTGTACTTGTGAAATTTTTCTGCACCTTCTTTCGCAGTCAGCCTGCATCTTCAGTTTTGTACCCCCCTGGGAGCTTTGTAATTAAGAACAGTGGGTAAATGATCAAGTCTTGGGAGAGATTCTCAGCACTTCAGCTAAAATCTTATCACCATAAATGCACATGCAAGAGATCATCTGTACAAGAGCCTGACCTGGCTGAGAAGTTTGAAAGGGAATGACAGATTATCCTCCAAAATAGACATCCGTCTACTTTCACAACCTACTACATTGAAGGTCACCTACTTTGCCTCTGTGGTATTACTACATGTCCTTTTACTCATCCAGATTTCAAATTTCTATTCACCCTCCACTTTTCTATGTGTCTTATTGCTATTTATAGCAGTAGCTTAAAATTCAAGTAAGTCATTATCTTAGGAAATTACAAGCATGTCTGCATATTTTCATTTGTTTGTTATTAACTGTGGTTACTGCATTTATACTTATTTAACCACTCTTCAGAAGACACTTATAATTCAGTTTTCAAAACTTTCTATTAAGATGACCAGGTATTTCAGTTTTGGTTTGTTTTTTTTTTTTCCCTATATACCATGCTTCCAGAATTGCACAACTTCTGAAAATTTTTGTCATCTTCATTAAATTTCAGAGACAAAAAGTAGGAAAAGAATTTCATAAATATAATAAGAGTTTGTTTTAGCAGCTCTAAAAAAGTGCTTCATCATTATCCAATGTCAGTTTTGAATATGTTGTCAATGGTTATAATTCTTGTTCTAATGAAAAACAGGATTGAAAAACTTGCAATAATTTCTGGATGACCAGATAAGCACAAAAGAGCAGAGAAGGAAGAAATCAGGCAATGTTAGTGTCGAATAGATATTTTATTGATTTTTTTTAAACATATATAACATTTACAATGATGCAACCCTATGATTCTCTTGCTTTTCTTAGAAAAGTTTTAAGATAAAATTTGACTGGGTCAAATTTCTTGCTAGCTATGCAAACAGAAGCTTGAAATAAAAATTACACTCTCTTTTCTGCTCAGCTGATCAGAACTCTAATAGAAACCCTACTGTGGTCAGTTTATAGGTATTTTATGTCAGCCAAGCTGAGAGTGATACTTCTCCAACATCTTCCCCACATACAACAGAATGCCACTAGAGGAGAACTCTCAGTGATAACATCATTTGTGCTGGCATGAATCTGAATGGATTGTTCAACAAATTGCTTGGGTGGAAAGATAACAATTTAAACTCAATTGATAATGAATGCTTAATTCTCTCAGTCTGGCAAAAAGGTTCTTGTCTGAAAAGGGGAGACAGTCTGGAAACATGAAGTGCCATTACCTTGATTCAAAGAGGAAACTTTAATTGATAGCATACACAAGTAACACAAATTAGGAGCAGGCAGGACACATATAATTATTAACTTAGGAAATGCCATCCTTCTCCATCCAGGAATTAGCTACTGAACCTTGGAGACCACTGGCAATTACTTCATTTTAAAAACTTACCTACAAATCATCAGACATCTAAAGAATAGGGAGGAAAATTAATTATTACCAGAGAGAGCTGGGCAATTTCTGTCCTGTAAAGTAGCATCACTCTGAGAATAGCTCCCTCATTAGCAGTGTTTGTGTAAGAATGACACTGACAGGTTGACAAAGGAGACACTGTATGAATACACAGAAACAGTCCTCATCCCATGAAGCACATATACTCAGCGAAGCCAAGGCACACAAGGCATTATTATCTTATTTTATAGTTGAGGAACAGTGATAGAGAAGGATTTATTGACCCATTTAAGATCACTCAGGAAGTATGTGCAGGACCAAAATAAAATCATGCTGGGTATGAGCATGCCTGAGCAGCACCTTTATCATAAGGCATTTTATTTAAATAATTGGCAGTGGTTGCACTTATCCACTCAAACAGAACATTGGCTGTTCCTAGATGCTCAAGATATGATCTCAATGCTCTTGCTTGTTGTGCTCATATGAACTCTTGATCACTGGATTAAGCTAAGCTAAAAAGAAATTTGTTATATGGAGTTTTCCTTCTGGATCCTCTGCTAAAAAAAGTCAAATGGACTTCCAGAATCCCTATGCTCATTCCTTTCCCCTTTCACTGGGTATAACAAACACGCTAGAACCACCAGTCTTCTCAAATGACAACAATTCCCCTCAGGCTGCCATTATTCCTTTTAAAAATTAACTGTGCTGCCTGTCTCGCAAAGAAGTTATGTGACAAGTGCATTATAATGGAAGCCCTTGTGTTTCTGACCAAATTAGTAGTACAGTACAGTACTTGTAAGATGTGGGACTGAAACAAAGCAAGAGTTAATACAGCTGGCCTGAAATGCCCTCTGAAAGTACATGTTCCTTTCTGACTACAGAAAAAGATGGGTAAAACCAATCCCATCCTGTGAGACCTTGAAACAGTCCTTAAAACTGTTGGACTTCAGGGCAAACAGGTTAAACTGATTCTTTGCACAAGAACAGCTTGTTTTCACCAAATATGGCTATACAAATTAGTATCAGCTCAGCATCTAGCCCTGTGTATTTGGGATCATTCGTGAGCAATTCATGGGATTATTCACCAAATAAGCAACTCCACTGCACACACTAACAGAGACAGTGGTATGTGGTTTCATAGGAATTACATGGCCATTTAGCAAGAATTAATATTTCATTAAAACTCAAGGTTATTATTAGCTCAGCAAGCAAATTATTATAATTTAATTATATCCATGCTGCTTTTCAACTAATCCATTGCCATTAATCATTCCTTCTCTTAACTACCTCAGGCAGCACATTCAAACATTCAAATGAGTCATTCAGATCCATTCATTTGATTATAACTATCTTATTTGACAACTTTTTGTTTTACTTATGCAAAACATTTTATTTTCTTGCATGACATGTTAGAATTAATAGCCTGGTGGGCTGTGAGCTCTATATACTAGAATGATTCATCGTTGTTTTAGTAGTACAACTTTTTTAGAGTGAGATGACACGCAAGACACCTACTCTCTGTCCATTTAGCATTTATGTGTCACTTGTTTTTTCACAGAAGGATTCAGTGTTACACCCTGGAGTCCCTCTTAGCTTCCAGGGTCTCAAAGTTATCTGCATTTCCAGGCGTACAAGAAAATAAATCTGATTTCCTAAAGGGAGAACCTTTGGGGGATAAAGCTCAAGGCTGATAATCCTCTCCAACAAAAACCAAATAATGGACACAAACCTGAATAGGGAGGTATAACTTCAAAAGGCTACGTGAATAATCGAAATTAGACAGAAAGAGACCTGGCCCTAATTCTTTCAGTTACAGAGAGGTGCCTAGCAGCAACCTTTCCTGGAAGAACAATTCAGCTGCACTTCAAATTTTGAAAATACCCTTTTTATTACTGGCAGTAAATCTATTTTCAAAGGCGAAACAGGTAAATATGTGAAATCCAGCGTACTATTTAACTTAGGTATATTCCTACCAATTCAGTGAATATTTCAGCAATATTGTGATGACTTATTTCTAAATAAACGAATATTCTGCAGGCATTCATGTTCAAACTATAAGCACTGTACAGAAAGATTCAAAAGAAAGACTGATGGGCATGGTACACAGGAATATAAACAAGTATGTGGTATTTGCAGTCTCTTGAATGCTTTAATTATGCCCATGGACCACCAGGGCTCTGGTAGATGCAGACTTTTAACTCTACTTATTTTATCTCCTTGACGGAAAGTTACTAAAAGTAAACATGTTTTCTACTCCTACCACAGGAGTAACAGATGGTCTTCTGTGGTTTTACAGGAGGTAGGAGGGAGAAAAGGTCCCCACATTATCTCTATGTTAAGAATCCTTCCACAGAGAAAAGGGAAGAAAAAAGAGAGAGAAAAAAGTAGCAGTGAAAAAAAATACAGAAAAAGAGAGAACAAAGAGAGACAGAGGAGACACAATGAGAGTGAATTCTTAAACATTTTTCTTCTCCAATCACTTTTTGGTTTGGTTTAGGGTTTTTTATTTGTTTGGTTTGGGTTTAGGGTGTTCTCTTTATCTAGACAGTGTTATAAGTACTATAATTATCAGCACTTACATCACTGAAAGCTGAATTGATGAGTGTGATGGGGTTCCTAATCCTTAAAAACACCTGTCTGACTAACATTAATCTGTGTTTCTATGAATTTAGACACATTGGGACTCCATTTTAAAACCTTCACCTTCAAGCCTTGTAAGAGGTTCCCCAAGTACAGTACCTTCGCAAGATGGTCTCCCATTCCCATCGGGACCTCGCGCTCCTTTTCGTTGTCCGTTTTATTACCCAACAAAAGAACGGGCACATTCTCCCCAGTTGCCTCCTGCAGAATAAATAGCAAATACCAGCTGAAGCATTGAATTCAAAAGATCACAGATGAAGAGGATGAAAGCTAACAAATGTCACAGTATAACAAGACGTTTAAGACTTCACACAAACCAGGTATGTGCCACTTTGCTTACAAACATGTCAGGAATTGAAGTTGGATAAAAAACATGAAAAAGACAGAATGCTAAGATTACACTAACTAGGAATTTTTTAAAATAACAGCACAGAAGCTCATTAGACTCTATATTAAAATGGGAGAGAGAAAACCACTATGCTACACAGGCTCAGATATTATGTGTTTACAGCCACTGCTTTTCTAATTACATGGCCATGAAAAATAATGGCAACACCTGGGTACTATTATGCCAAATGAATTACACGAAATAGTGGAGAAATACACAGAATAGGCCCCCAAAATTACATAGAATAGACAGAAATCAAAATTCATTCTGAAAAGGGTTATAATTATCATAGTGAGTGCTTTCGTTAGGTGGGCTGAGTGCTACAGCAGTAAATGGACTTGGCTGTATGTCCAACTTAGCAACAGTTTGCAGCAAACAAAAATTAGTTAGTAAAGAAGGGTGAACTATTACATCTTGGAAAAAAGTTTTGACCACAGTATTTCATTTTTTTGAATCAAAATCTGCAATGCTTGTCTAGCTTTTGCCATACTGAATTAAAACATGCCACTGATTTACTAAGATCATATAATTAGCAAGGGCCTGTTCTTCCCAAATGCATGCTAATATTACTTCAATAAGGTTACTCATATCTGGAATGACTATGACTGTTTGGAGGCATTTAAATAACTGAGTCCTAATCTGAACTCCCAAAGCCACCTCTCGGCTATTATGGAAAACAGTGTGTTACACTAGAGCACGTGCCCAATAAAATCAGACTAAATGATCTTTGCCTATCAATTTGTCCCTTACTCTTCCAGTGAGCAAACAGGAAGTCAGACTTTGTTCTTGCTACAAGTCAGCCCTTTTTGGCAGGTGCTTCAGTTTTATTTTTACTCTTTGTTCTGGCCACAAGCAAATTTCATTGCTTACACTCTTAATACGTTTTAATTTTCAATTAACTGATGTCGCTCAGTGGTATGGGCTATGATTTTCTCTTCAAGTGGTTGAAAGGATGATCCCCAAGAAACTGAATTGTCTATCACGAGGCAGTTTCACAACACTAATGTAGATCACATAGTTTTAAGTTTACGGCTCATGTTCACAATATAGTCTCTTTTCCACGAGCTACACACTTGGTTATCAAACTGCTAGTGATGATCAGTGATAACCAGATCACCATCACTGATCCAAAACACCTCTCAGTGCTAGCAGTGATCCAGTTGGAGTCATCAGCTAAGCTCCCTTCATGAGAAATCAGAGGACTTCATGCTGGGATTTTCCCAACGCTCATGCAAAGTCCTTAAAATGCTGAAACTATGATTTTTTTTCATAGACATAGAGATCAAAAACAACTTCACTGGCAACAGTGCAGACCAAACTCACTACCAAAAACGTAATTGTGACAACACAAGAAACATGTTGCTCTGTGTTTTACCCTGCTAACAGCTCTTGTTCAGAAGAGGGTAGAGAATGAGACCAGGGTTTAGATTTAAAGTTATGTCAAGTTACCTCAATGCTTATCAGCCACTGCTTGACAGCTGTGAATGTGTCTTTTGCTGTTATGTCATACATCACAATGACACCATCAGCTTTTCTGAAAAACTGCTTGGTAATGCTTCGGTACCTACAAGTAAGAACCTGGTTACAGCTCTCTTCAACAGAAGCAACAATCTGAGAAGTTAAAATTTATAGTAATTCCTCCATGCAAAAGCAAATAAATTATTTGCAAAAAAAAAAAAAGAAAAAAAAAGAAATAAAGGGACTTTTTAAAAAGAAAGTGTTTGGAAAAGTTCCCTCTGCCTTCTTTAATTGATTCTGGGTGAGGCTGGATAATTAGCTGCATATCTCACCTTCTCCCACCTCTTTCATTTTAACCTTGGAGCAGAAATTTCTCCCTCACTAAGTGCTCTTCTAAAGCTAGCTAGGTTTTTGGAGACCTTTTTCTCAAGCTTCCTGTAGAAAATGTAGATTGTCATTATCATCCTTGCTTTTAGTAATAGAAAACTACACAATAGGTGAGGAGATGGAGAAGGAAATTACCACTGAATGCTTACAAAACCCTGAAGTTCTACTACAATGGTATTGTTTTGGTAAAAAAATAAACACCTTTTTTATCTATTAAGGCATTTTCTGCTATAGAAATAATTTTAGGTGCATTTTAAAATCATTCTTCCTCCTAAAGATAGTGTGGTACTAAACTTTTCAGAGCTTAATTAAGAATCCTTTTTACAGGCTGGCAGTTTTTCAGTGGACTTAGCAGCAAATCAGCACATTAGTGCTGCAAGGGAATGAGCTAAACTGTGAATCCACTGGCTCTATTAGGAATGCTCCTATATTTGTTCCTCTCCCAAGAAGTAGGATTAGGTTCATGCTTAATAATCTTCAAACAGATTATTCAAGGAAGCGAAACCTTAAAAAGTGTATGGATTTTGACTGGCATGGAGCTAAATTTCATAATACTGTCTTTATTTCAAACAAGGAGTTTTGCAGCTTTCATCCCTCCAATTCCCTCCTCCATCCCAGCAGATGGGGGAGTGAGGGAGCAGCTACAGAGCTTGGCTGACTGCCAGGGTTGAACCACAAGAGAACCTTCCTCACCGTTCCTGGCCAGCAGTGTCCCAGAGCTGCAGCGCTACCTGGGTGTGATCTACTGTGACAGTTCTCACGTTGTAATCCACACCTGCAACAGAAATGCAAGGAAAAGTTGTCTCTTTACAGGCTGTTTGATCTTTGAAAACTGGATCCAGCAAATAGCAACAATTCCAGAAAAGCAGAAAGATAGGCACTGCATTAAACATTTTGTCCAGAGTCTCCAGCTGTCAGAGGACAAGAGCTTTTATTTGCTTTAAGTTCTCCAGCAATAAAATACTGAATGGTAATAGAAGTAGTTCAGTTTTGTAAAATATGCAAGATAAGTCACTTTTCCAAATCACAGAACATGAGTCAGTGGTCCATTTGTCAGTCCACAGCAGTCTAAGCCATTCAGCCTGGAATTCACTGTATAACACCATAGGTGCCTTCTACAGTTAGTGGAAAAACACAAGGCATAGCACAGGCAACAGTGGAACCTAAGATAAATGCTGAAGATAGATGGACTGAACAGGTGGAGAACCTCTTCCCCTATTTATAACATAGAAGATGAGCTCACTTCACTTAGGTTAGTCGAGAAAAAAATTCATGTATTTAAACTTTTAAATTAATCGTATCCCGATTTCTCTAACCTGTGAAGATGTAAGTATTTTCTGGATATTTATAACAATAATTACAGTCTTAAATGTTAATCAGTCACTACCTCCTCCTAATGACAACCTGCATTTTTTGTATCACATTGAACTCGATCATAAAATCACAGAATCGCTGAATAATTCAAGTTAGAAGGGATCTCAGTAGGTCAGCAACAATATCTTTGGGGCCGTTTTCCACAACAATGGGATTACTGCCAGTGGCAGTAATAGAGAAGCATCTATGCCTGCATTCCTTCAATAGGCAATTAAAAGATCTGGATGGAGGATATATCCATTGCTTGTATCTCAAGGGAAGAAATTTGAACTATTCTGTAGAAATTCATTGAGAACACTCCTCTCCATATTTTTCACTTGACTTTTCCATTGTCTGTACCTTGCCAGCCACAGCCCCCATCTGTGAAACTCATTGATGTGAACACTAAAGCAAAGCTATGACAAATGCTTTCTTGCCATTTTCTTTGCAAGAACCCTGGATGACCATCCAGAAGATGAAAAAGTTTGGACTCATCCCTGTGTTTTTCCTGTGAAAAATTGCACACACTGTGTAAGACTTCAGAGTGTAGAGAAGTGCATCAGCCAATTACAGGACAACACGGACAGCATACAGCATTTTAGGTCTATAGGATATATGAACAGACAACTGCATATAAGTGTCTAAGCTTCCATTCCAGTTAATGAAGATACAGTCAGTGAAAAACCAGGACATTACTAAGCTCACCTTGAAGTAGGTAAGTTTTATTTCATATATGCTGCAGAATAAGTAAAGTCTAAATATAGGCTAAGCATAAGGAATCTGGTCATTTAACCCAGATGCATTGCAATAACCTACACTTCAGTTTTTGTGCCTTGATTTTGTGTCTGAGTTCTGAAAGCTTGGTCTACAACTTCAGGCAAGGTAAGAATAATGTAGGCTTTGAAAACTTTGGCTTTGAAAACACTGGGCTGACACATTTTTTTGGTGATTAGTACAATGCTAAATCTTCAAATAAATAATTCAGATATTCTACTTTCTCTTTAAAACAAAATCAGATTACTCAGAGGAATAGAGATGAGGTATGAAGGTGGAATGGTTAGTACAGTCCAGTTAGTACAGTTCAGTATACTTCCAGAGGACAGGATATCTGTTTCAGAACTGTGAGACCTACAAGGACATTCCAGCTTCACAGAAATCAGTAGGATTTTTCTGATTTATCTCAGTGCTGCCAGGATTTCAGTACAGAATCTACTCTGAAACCTCTCCATCAATTATGTGCTTCCCAGTTTAGGAGAACTCACTTTGCACGCCCTATTTTAAAATGTCTCTATGCTTCTGTTTTATAATACAGGGCCTGATCTCAGTAGAAGCTGTTAAATACTGTCAGAACAAAAATAATAATAGTTATATTGTTTCTTAAACTTACCTACAGTAGCAGCTGTGCCTGGGAAAAAATGATCTTCACAAAATCTTCTTAAGAATGAAGTCTTTCCAACACTTGAATTGCCCACAAAAATGATCTTGAATAGGCGCTCTGGGACAGAGTTTATTCTCTCCTCCTTCAAGTAAGAGCAAAAATTAGCCTCCAACTGTTCTATAAATCCTGTTGCCTCTCCAGTTTAAGGCTGATATGGGGAAAAGAATAGATTTTATCCTAACATATTCTTCATTACTCATGAAGCAATATTCTGTTTCTTAAAATAACTCAGCATTTCGGATGTTTGCCATGCATCATTCCAGATCATCTGAAGTACAGTGATTTGCACTGAGCTCTGGAAGTATACTGAATATGAACCTTTACATGAAACTGCCAAAATAAAACAGTTTATGTTCATGGCCACAAATCAAAATTTAGAAAGCTTCACACAGCTCTGCTCAACAGCTTCATCCTATACCAATACCACAGAGGAAGCAGCACATCTTCATCTAGATAACAGAAGCAAAGTCATAATTTTTTGGCTTATGCCACCAGATTCTTCTCTCTGCTATACCATAGAGCCAAGAACTTCCATCCAATTACTGCATTTCTACATCTGTTTAGCATTACAGGCAGAAGCACAGAGGAAAGACACAGACAGAGAATCAGACCAGTTAATCAGGCTGTAAACATTCAGCTATGTTTCTGTCATTTCGCTTTTTAAGCAGAAGGAACAACAATTTGTTCTGCTTATCCAGGTCCTGTTTACTGCAGGCTAAGCTAAGTGGATGCTGGAGAGAATATTTATATTCTCTGTCAAGTAGGTCATCATTCTTTTGTATGTAGATCAGGGGTTGCTTAGGGAAACACTGTAGCACCAGCTGGTTTGCAGGGGGTACCCTAGCTGGTGTCTTCTATTTTGTGCAAAGTTGAAGGAAGAGGGAGATAGAAAGTTTGTTTTCAATGCTGCAGAAGGGTAGCAAGATCATGGATGGTCCTGACATTAGTTTGTTGAGGTGTAGGTTGCAAGGAGGGAGAGGAGTGAGGGAAAGGCCCTCTGCCAGTCATGTGATGTGCAGAATCCATGAGACTGCTGCCTTCATGAAGACATCAGAACCGAATTTACTGCCCGACAGTCCTTTGAATGAGACACTGAAGTCTACGCTTGGAAGTGTTTTCTACAAATATTCAGAAGTCTTAGCAAAAGAGGAAGAAATAGAGAACTGCTCTTGATGCAGGAAAAAACCAAACAACAAAGGCTTGAGCTGCTGTCTTCCTTAGTGTGAAAAAAAAATTCACTGCTGTAAATTTTGGGGACAAAAATACATGTCTCTTTCATGAGCTGGGCTTATAGCCCACCACAATTATAGAGAGGTTTCTTATTCTCCTTTTCTATTAAAATCCCAAACCCCACAGCAACTATAGGCTACTGGTAGTACACAAACATTTATACAAAGCACATTCTCAGTCCCGCTGAAAACCATTCCGAGCTTATTAGTCTGTGTGCTCTGGGAAATAAAACAAACTAATATACAATCATTAGCTTGGCAGTATTATCACAGTGCTTTTGAGAACCATAGCTAAATATATGGACTACACGACCTAAAATACATTGTCCCTGGTGGTCATACACACTCCAGTAGCACTAAGACTCAAAGACCCCAGAGGTCTTCAGTTCAACTTCCAACACAATAAGAAGCCATTTTTCACTGAGATGTATCAAGTCCACTCACGAAAATAACCTTAATAATCAAACCTGATTATAAATCTGCATGTGAACACTACGCTAGGGGATAAGCTACTCCATAGTCTGCTTCAACAAAGTGCTGATGAGAAAATGGAATAGCAGTAGGATGTAAATTTATTTTCATTTTCGATGCAGTCTGAAAAAGTCTTCTCTAGATGTGTCTTTCGAGTGGTCTTTATATAAACAGTAGCCAGATGAAGAAACACACCTAGCTTTTGTACAATTTAATACAAATGTGGAAGATTACAAGTATAAACACAGTGGTCCATATTCCATATTGAAAGATCAGAAGGGAAAGGAAGTGAATCTCAGGCAGAAATTTTGGACAGAAAAATCTTGCTTTAACTTCCATTATGGTTCCTTCAGGTGCTTTCCCAGTGACATTTCTGGTAATGTTAACTGCAGCTTCATCTTCATAGCCACTCAGAAAAATGCTCTACCTGATTGTCAACTCGCAGATAAAACAGCAGTTTCTTGGCCTCATGCACTGCTGCCAATGTTGGTTCTACTCACCTATAAGATGCAGTAGGATTAGCAGCTGAATTACTATGACTATATGGTTATTAGGAAGGCTTAATGCCAGCAGCCAGGAGCCTGAGTTCCATACAGTAAGCAATAAGATCATGGAATGCAGTAATACAAAGCCATTGTAGACCAGTTATAATTAAGAAATAAGATCTAGTTCCTACCCAGCTGAGAGGATGTGCTTTCAAGGGGCACGACTGCTGAAACAGAGTAGGCAAGACAAGTTTGTCCTAGCCAGATAGGATGAGCTACCTGGCTTTTGTCATCCTAAAGTCCAGTGATGCCATGCTTTGAAAATGTGATACAAAATAAGTCTTACAGCAAGCAAAAAGCATGCATTGAATTAAATAATTTCAAAATATGAAGCTCTGTTCTGTACCCTCGACATTTTATTAAAAGGTACCGCTTAGAAATTATTATGTAACCATGGCATAATTCTATCATAATTTTTAAGATATGCTTGCTTCTTCTAAAAGAACCATATAATTATGACCAAGCAAACCAATTTTTCCTATACTTTAATCTTTTTAATATGTGCTTTAAGAATCTAAAAATGAGTAATACTTAACAATGATTCTAAAATTAGAAAACAAGCACAGCTAGCTCTGAAGCAATAGCAGTGCAAAAGGAACTTCAGACTCCAAAGAAATGTACCTTCCAGCATATTGTTTTACGGATTATTACTGAATGGTGAAGTCATTGCTAACGTGCATATACAAGCTAGAGCTGAAAAAAAACAGGATTTCAATTTGCTAAATAAAAGCCTTTTCAAAAATAATTAAGAAGTAATTATATTCCTCTCATTATTTCTCAGATAATGCAACCGCTACCAAAGCTGACTCAAAAGTATCAGAATATCAGAAATATCACTTTGTGGCAAAAAAAAAACCACCCCAACCAACCAACCTATTTTTTTTAAAAAAAGACTTGCTTCTTTTTTAAGACAATTTCTACCTTCCAGTGGATCTTCTTGCATCATCTATTACAAGGCTTAACTCCACTTTCCCTAAACAGTCCTTCAAATGTAAGTCTATGCACACATTGTCTGCAGTTACCACTCCTTTAGGCTGAGTTTGCCTTCTTCGCACCTTCAGCACTTGTCTGCAGTACATTTTCATCCCCCACTTCATGCCATGGCTTAATTTGCCATGCTTCAACTTAGAAAACTAAATACTTTCAGAATCTAGGAATAACGCATTAACCTTTGACACCACTTCATGGCATCCAAAGTCCTTCAGAATAGAATAGAATAGCCTGACCACTTCAGGGTTGACCAAAAGTTAAAGCATGTTACGAAGGGCATTATCAAAAAGCCTGTTAAACATTGACAGACTTGTGGCATGGACCACCTCCCTAGGAAGCCTGTTCTAGTGTCTCACCACCCTCTCAGTAAAGAAATGCTTCCTAATGTCAAGTCTGAGCCTCCCCTGAGGCAGCTTTGAACTATTTCCAGACATCCTACCACTGGATCGAAGGGAGAAGGGATCAGCACCTCCCTCTTCCCTTCCCATCCTCAGGGAAGGAGAAGAAGGAAGCTGCAGAGAGTAACGGAGCTGTCCCTCAGCCTATTTTTCCAAAGTGGATAAACCCAGAGCCCTCAGCCACTCCTCAGAGGACACATTTTCCAGCCCTTCCACCAGTTTTGTTGCCCTTTTCTGGATGCATGCAAGGACCTTTACATTCTCCTTAAATCATAGGGCCAAGAACTTCACACTCTACTCAAGGTGAGGTCTCCTTTGTCCTCTTACATTTGACAGTGTTTCCTTCCCTACAGGCTGCTCTCTAGAAGATGACGATGAGTGTTCCATTGATTGCTCTCTGCTTTTGTTATTTATTTCCGTCTCAGAAGTATCTTCATCTTCTCCAGTCCATCTGCTCAGCTGCTTATCAACCAGCCTGTCAAGAAGCTGGGGTAGGTGATCTTCTTCAATTGATATTATTCTTTGGAGATGTGATGTTTTAGACATTCCTCCAGTGACTCCGGTATCAGGCTCTTCAGAGAGAACTCCATTCAGTCCAGCAGAATTCCTTCTCTTTGAGTTACCAAAAATATCATCTTCTTCAAATGAATGGCTAAGCAGAGAAAAAAGAAAATACATAATAAAAACATAATGGACCTGCTATTTTATTTTGAATTTAGTCTGAATAACTGATTTTTATCTCCTGTGTTTTTGACTAGTCACAGAAGGCAGAGGAGAGTCATCCAATGTTTGCTGAAAAGCCAGCTCATCATACCATGTGTATATATATAGTATGCTTGATAATTATAAGCATTATGGGGAAAGCAAATAACTTACAGGAGAAACCTGAACCAGAATGGAAAACATTAGATTAACCTCAATTCTAACCTCATAGAAGAGATAAAGTAAATTTCTCTACTGTGATTTTCTCCTTTCCCACCTCCCACCCCCATTCTGGAGGAATAAAAGAGCCCCCCAACCCAGATCCTTTCTATGTGTAACCTAATTCTCTCTTTAGTAGGTAGGAGGGACATGGGTTGTTTGATACGGATAAAAAAAGTCCAGGTAGAGATTCAACATTGTACCACATTAACGTAGGGTCATGGGCAAGTTTTCGTGTCTCCCAGCATACACTCATCCACAGTGGGGAAATCTCTTGTCTTTACAGACAGTACACTTGTTTTATGTGAAAATTTGGCTCTTCATTTTCAAATTTCTTAATGAGCACAGTAATCTTATAGTGACAGACACTTTAGAAACACACTCTTCGAAAAACGTATCAGAAAAGAAGCATTCCACATCTTCTTTCTATAAGCCTCATCATACTCAAACAGGGAACATGTGAAAAAAAGTTCTTACCTATTAGGCAGCATCTTGCCCTCTATGTATTTCCCAATGATAGACCCTGATCTTTGCTTCCAGCTGGCTTTTGGAACAGCTGTTTTGCATTTCTGCAGAAATACAGAATACTTCTTACTGATTTACTTCTGCTGTTCATTATGGTTAACTACCCTCATTCCTAATACTTAAATAATGCAATCCAAATGAAAGAAAAAAATGTAGAAAAAAATCCCAGAGGTATAAATGCTTCATATAAATTCCGACTGATAAACAATCAGAACAGGGAACTCCAGATCCTGCAAAAATGCATCTGCTTTGTAAATAAAACAGCACAATGTCATGAAAAAAAGTAAACGGATATATTTTTTTACACTAGCAGTTTCTTGTAGGACTAAGAACACAAGCAAATATAAACGAAGTGGCTTTAGTCTCCTTACACCAGGGTACTCCTAGAACATCTTACGGGTCCGTTCTTTGCTGCTGCTTAAAAAGTTAACAGGATCTGCTCTTACCCCAGTCCAAAGAGGTATTCAGGTACCGATTCAGGTACTCAGTTATTGTACTGTTGTATAAATGTTTCAGGATAAATTACCCACTCTTTACTGCATAAATTAACACAATTTAATTGTTCAATTTTTAGGTTATTTCATCCTTTCATGATTGCATCCTTAGTTTCTTCTAAAATATATTCATCTCTCTTCAGAGAGCTCCCACTTTATAATTCTAAACATGTAGCTCTTAAAATTGTTCAGCAAATTAAAAAAATCTTGTTTTCAAGTGAGAAAAAAACACAATACAAATTAAGAAAAGGGCAAGAATTAAGTGGCACAAAAGTCCATCTCCTGCACAGCCTTCTGTTCCCCTTCTTTTGAAGCTGTTCTCACATGTGTCTGCTCAACACTGGGTTTGAAAATAATAGGTGGTTACCTGTAAAAATATGTCACGTTCATCCTTGAGATGTTTGTTCCTTTCTCTGCACAGAGAACACAAACAAAAGAAACACTGAAGCCAAGTATTTAGAACTGCTAACTTTTCTACTCCACACTAGCAGACAGACTGGACAGTTGGCAGTGTAAACCTTTCATCATCCTTTATTTATATTCTCACCTCAGCCAGTTCCTTGTCTGGGCTATTGATTCTCTAGCAGGGCTATGCTGATTAAAGCCAGATGGGATCTGGATCACTTTCTGTATTTTACCTAAACAAATGCCTTAACACACAGAAATCAGTTGTGGTCAATATGCCTTCACTTACTATAAATTAGAATGTTTAATGAGGTTCACACTAAAGATGACCTCTTAATGGGGAGAGGGTGCAATGAACACCATTTCTTGTTCATCTGGTGACAGCTGCAAAGGCCAGTTATGTCCCTCTGAGGGCTACAGTTGTGGCTGCCATGGAAAAGTCAGCGTAGGAAAACATCCATCTTCCATCCTTTGTGCAGAAACAACGAAATGGTCAAGAAACAGATACTCCAGGCAATCAGCAAGCTCTGATCAGATCTGACAACATACCTGCTTTGTACATCATCTATTGTCTCCATCTGTTGCTGGCCTGGCCACAGGAGAGACTGAGCAGCCAGGGTGAACAGAAACAAGCTCTGTTGTCAGATGTTTCTATCTATGCCCCCAAAACTTGCAGACGGCAAGATCCCAGAGTGGCCTATGGAAAACACACACTGCAAAATAAGAGCCTTTCCTCAAGCCTGCAAAATTTTAGGTAACTTTAAAAGGAGGCCTCCTGAAGGAAATGCAGTCAACGAAGGCCTACAGGCAGGTGCAACCTACAGCCCATGCTGACTGACCGCTGGGCTAACAAAACACAATACTGCTGAACCTTAGAAAGAGGACTACAGCTGTCTGAACACAGCTCCAAACTTTGAAGTCTATCAATAAAGGCGTGTTATTTAAAATAAATACATTTTGGTATCATTTTACAAATATTTTGGGGAAAGAATCTTCATTTTGGCTCAACTCCCAGCACTTGAGAAGAAACAGAGCCTTTCAGCAAGCTGCTGCAGCCAGGCTTCTACCTCAGAACCAGCTTAGAACTGTTCGCTGCTGTTCTGTTTTACATTTGACTTTTGGAAGGCAGATTGTCCTACAATACTGAATTATCAAAATGAAGCATATCTTTCAGGTATGCTGCCCTCTACTCTATGCAAGAACAGAGCATACAAAAGTCTTTTGTATTTTCACTATTTTTGTGTCATTATCCCATGGCAGGTTGACCTTGACTGTCTGCCAGATGCACACCCAGCCACGCTCTCAATCTCCTTCCTCAACACAACAAGGGAAGATAAAAACATGGAAAAGCTTGTGGGTCAAGATAAAGACGAGAAGATTACTTATCAACCACCCATTACAGACAAAACAGATTCAATTGTAGGATGATGAGAAACAGAGACAAAACTAAAATCACCTTCTCCACAATCTCCTTTCTTCTCAGGCTCAATTTTATTCCTACACCCTCAGCTCTTCTACCTCCTCACCAATCCTGAGTGGCACAAGGGGATGGGGAATAGTGGGGTTTGTGGTCAGTCCATAACAGCTTCTCTGTGTGGCTCCTTCCTCCTTACACTGTTTTCTTGCTCCAGCGTGGGTTGCCTCACACAGGCTACAGTCCTTCACAAACTCCAGTAGATTCTTTCCATGGGAATAGTCCTTCAAAATGGACTGCTCCAGCATGGCTTGCCCACGGGCCACAGTTCCTGCCAAAAATCCTGCTCCTGCATGGGCTTCTCTCCACGGACCACAGTTCCTGCCAGAAAACCTGCTCCTGCATGGGCTCCTCTCCATGGACCAAGCTCCTGTCTGGAGCCTGCTCTTGGGTGGACTCTGCACAGGCTACAAGGGACTCTGCTCCAGTGGTGCCCAGAGCACCTTCTGCCCCTCCTTCCTCACTGACCTTGGTGTCTCACACGTTTTTTTCTTGTTCCTCTCTCACAACTGCTGTGCTGTTTTCCACCCTTTCTTACTGGGGCTTTCCCAGAAGCACATCGTGGCTGTGGGGCTGCACTGTGCCCTGTGCTGTGTCCATTGCCACAGGGCAACCCCAGCTTCTCTCTGACACAGAGGCTGCCCCTGTGGCACCCCACTGTCAACACCCGGACACCTACAATCACTGCATCGCCCAACGTAATTTCATCCTTTAATGGACCCTTTAGAATTGCATAAGAAGTTCTTGGATGTAGATCTACATTACCTTAAAAAGTCCAGCTGCTTCAAAAGTCCTGACTTCTCTCTCTGTAAGGTTTCTGTCACCCGGTACACCTCCCTGCAATAAAAAAATAAAATAAAATAAAATAGTTCTAACCATGGTAAGAACACTGCTAAAATGCTTCCCCCTAGGGGTATCTACATTTGAGACCTCAGCTTCTTCAAACCTGTAGATTCTGTGCTGCATGAATGGTTCCAAATTTTAAAGAAGTTTATTCAGTATAAGGCCCACAGTAGCACAGCAGTATGAGTTAGCAGAGGAAGGAGTAGAGGTTCTTTTTTCAAAAAATAATGCTTTTTAATTTCTTCACCCAGAGAGCTTAATATATGTTGATATGTTGATACTGGCACTTGGAGCATTTAGAAAAGATACACTGCTGAAATACTTCTCACACACGGCCACTAAAAAACAGGTGACATTTTATACAAAATTAGAGCTCATCTTGCTGCTAGGAGCCATATGACAGGCTCACACATGTCTGCAATCCCTACAAATTTTTTCCAATTCCTGACACTTATGCAGCCATTTTTACACCATTTACTTTGATTTAACAAAATTTGGTGTCTGGCCTTAAATGTTTCTTTGCCTTTCAGTGAAGCCTCAAGTTCTTCCTGTGCACTGTCTGAACATCACACCTGCTTCAACAGCTCAGGTCTTACCAGACTGATACAGATGTTTAAAGCAACACTGCAGGTGCAGTTGAGTAGGGCTGAGCTCTAATTCCATAAACCACTATTGAATCCAAAGTGCTTTGTAAATGCAGTAGGATTATTCAGCAGTCTGACCACTGGGCAGATTTCCTCTGTAGCTTTTAAATCAGATCATTCCACAGTCTTTGCTCTGGATCTGAAAAGAGAGGCCTCAAAGACGAAACAAACCACCTTGAGGAGGAATAGTTCTACTGTCTACTTCCAAAACACACATCAAACATGCAAACCTAAAAATTCTAGTCACGGTGGCCATTCTTTAAAATGAATTTATCAACAAAGTTCCTTATGTTACACACTCAAGGAAAATAAGTAATAACTAAGTAAAATTTGGCACAAAGCCTAAGAGTAAAAGAATGTGACATTTGAACTAATGTCCTGGTCTATCCTGAAATATGCCAAACAGCAACAGCTCTGATTATATAGTTCATTGCTGCAATGGCGAAGTACATCTGTCATTCATGTGCTCTCCATTGGAAATGAGAGGGTTTTACAGATCTCTGAGCATTTTCTTTAAAATTGACTTAAATGAACATTTCTGCCAATTACAGCTTCAGGGCAATGATTCTTCTGCTTTGTGCAGAAGGTTGGAGCAAGACAGGTAGCTTGATCTGTCAGAGGTAATTTTTATCCCTCAAAATATGAACCGTAAAAATTTCTTCTTGATTTTTTTTTTCTTTTTTTTTTCTTTTGTAGTTCAGTGTCATAATCTGAAATCCACAACATTTGAACTGGAAACCCCAAAATTATGGTTCTGAATCGCCATATGGCCTTGTGGGAATTGTGATAAGCTAAGTTTTATCTTGCTGGCCTTACTAGGCTTAGTTTTGATGAAGAGAAAAAAGAAGATCCTAGGCATCTCACAGTCAGAGTGCATTCTGAGAAGCAAGTTTCAGATAGAGTCAGCTTTGAGGAGGATGGAACATCATGTGCCACAACTGTAAGGCACTTCTGTACGGAATTCCACTGGCATTTCAAAACTAAGACATGACATGGATTTTTAATTCCAAATACCCTCAACTAATGGCAGCAGGGAGAACAGTGACATTTTGAACACATCGCAAAAGATTCCACAGAAACCAGATATGCTACAGAAAACATGCTGAATTATTTGGGGGAAAGCAGCTAGAACTGCACTCAGCTTCGCAGGTGGTTTCTGCTTGTGACACAAGCTTAAATCACAGCACTGAATACCCTCAGGAGGCTCACAGGCACGCTAAGCAAGTGCAGTAGAACTACTGCAGCTGGAGACTTACATTTCCTTCTCCTCACTGAGTCTTGATGCCTCCTCCTGCAGCACATGTAGCTGTTGTTGAGCCAGGCTTAGTTCATGGGATGTTCTCTCCAGGTCTCTCAGCAGCTCCTGGTTAGTCAGCTTCAACTTCGTGTTCTCTACTTTGGTTTCTTCTTTGCCACTGAGGAGTTCTTTACATTGATGCTCTAACTGGGGTGGAAGAAAAGAGAACAGAAAGCATTAAAACTAACTGAGGCATCTTGGTTTTGAGGCTTTCAATTTGGGTCTTAGAGGTTAGCTGAGTAGGGAGCTATTTCTATCAAAGGCAAAAAATGAATAAAACACATACGGTGCTCTTCCACTGTTCTTTTTACAGACATAATTATGTTACACAAAAACAAAGCCATTTCGCTCTATGACTTAGTTTTATCCAGTTCAAAAACACACAAGTACAAGCCATAAAAAAGGTGCTACAGAGCAGATTAGCAGCATTAAGTTGATATTCACAACTGCTATTTTAGATCATTTTCCACAAAGACCAGGCCTACACAGAGCGATTCAGAGTTCTGCCTGAAAACTGTTAGATTTAAATCTGATAGCTGATAAACCTTCCCATTCCTGGTAATATGAACAAGCAATAACCTTTTTGCCACCTCAGACAGATCTGCCAAGAAGTGTGAATTATAGCCTTTTTATTCAGTTTTATATTCACTCTCCAAAGTACATCAAAGGAAAGATATACTTTTCCTGTGAAAAAAGTAACGGTGGATGATAGCTCTTTCTGGTACGTAAAGAAGTTCTATCTGCTTCTGCCTGACTAACTGAGCAAATTTAGACAACAGAGCAAAACTTCATATTAGGGAAGCCACTGCTGACCTTAAAATATAAAGGCTTTATTTTTTTTTTTCTGTATTCGTTTTAAGGGATGTAAAACATATTAGGAGCATTATAATTATACCATTTAAATCTTCCAGATCTGAGACATAACACTGTTAGAACTCTCATTTTGCCCATCCGAACAAGCAGAGCTCACCCAGACAAAATCTGTCTTCAGCCAGCTCTGCCAATCTGTTCCTATCTCACAATGCTGCTGTTGTTCTGGTCTTGGTTTTGAACAAGGCCCAGGTTCAAAACAAAAGAAGAAAATGCTTTCTAGCCAGGATTGCGAGAAGTCAGGAACAAGTGTAGAGTGGGAGTACTTATCTCAGCAGCAGCAGCAGCACCAGCTTAATGTCTTTGCTGAACTGTAGCCTGAGCAGGCTCACATTTCACATGGAACACTAGCTGAGCATCAGATTACTGCTGAACAAGGTCAGTTTACATCGATAGATTATGTCAGTTCCTGATTATTGCTTCCACTCCTCGACAGAATGAAGTTCTCCATTCTAAGTAAAAGACCACATGCTTTAGCTATTGAAGACAAGACTTATCCAGAGGGAGTGGCTTTGGGAGAAGCAAAAAGGGACCACTCAAAGATGAACTTTCAAAAATCTTAGGAGCAACAAACTGCAGACAGAAATCCCAGTTACGGAATAGTATGGCCATATGAAAGCTTACACAGAGACTGTTCTGGAAATGTAACTGCAATGGTAGCCAACATCAGCTCCCAGAATCATCTGTACTGATGTTAGAAATACTTGCTATAAATCCTGGTGCTCACTCCTGTCAGAAAAACTGTAATATAGTATCTAAAGCACAGAACATACCAAGAGGAGAAGGGGTTGTTTCACAGCAATACAAAGCTCCCTTCTTCCACTGTACCCATACAATCCTTTGAGGAATGCCAAACACCACCTTTAAAGCATTCAATTAAACAATTCCCAACACACAGAAATGACTCATCAGGTGAATGCTCAGCTGGTAATAGAATGGCAGAGATCCTATAGCTTCTAGCTGCTTATTGGAGCTGCAAGCTGTCTCCTGTGCTCGCCTGGTAGATGGAAACTGATGGGGAAAAGACTCACGGCTGATAGACATGTTTAAGAAAATATAAGTAGCAGACAGAATTAACCCATTACCACAGGTCAAGCACAGACACAGCAGCTGATGGTGCACATTCTCTTTGTTTGACAAAGATGAGAGGAAGACCGAGTTTAAGTTGAGTAAAGAACTGGGATTATCCAATGCAAATGAGCCATTGCTGAGGACCACACACATTGAGCACTCTCCGTGCAATCCCTTGTTCTTAGCTCAGCATCCTTTCTGTAGTTTTTATCTTTTTTTTCCTCCCTATTTATTTCAATTGCACGTGAAAGATGAAATATTTATACAGTGCCATAAGGCAGTTATAAGCACTTGAGTGCTACTGATCCATGTTCTCATGGATCTCATTCCCAATCCTAAGATCATGCTCTCCAGTGGCTGTCATGAGCACAGAACCCATCCTTTTATGTGAGAAGTCCAGTAACTCTCCTGCATTTCACCTGGTCCACACCTACTTTCTTCCCCTCACACAAGAGTCTGTGCCCTAGAGGTTATGCTGGATATCCTCTGTCCCCAGTGCCTCCTCCTGAGATGCTCCATCTCACATCCCTTGAGGAAAAAGGGAAAACCTCATGCATTATCTAAGCCATACAGAGCAAGCTGACAATTCAAGATCACGGCAGCCAGCAAAAGGGCCTAGACAAAGGAATCTTGGCCAGTCAACATGGAATCAGACCCACATTTCAGTCATGCCAGCCAGACAGCCCTCATAAGGGAGAATCTCTCTGGCTGTATCAGCAAAACAACGCTGAGCTCATCCGGTTTAAAAGCTCCCTTTCACATTTTTGTTAACAATTTCTAACACAGAAATAATTACACCGTATTTTAAATTTTAAAAAAAGACTTATTAATGAAGTTTGGAAAAAAGCATTTGTGTGCCTCCCGAGAGGTTCTCTCATACAATCAAGCATAGAAGTCATAATTAAATCAAGCTACCTTTACTGTCTGCAAGAAGAGATTTAATTATTAAAGTATATTTAGCCAGAGGAGGAGGCAAAAGTGAAAGAGAGCTCTAGATAAGGCAAACATTAGACACCACACATGGATATCTCAGTGAACGAAAAGTAACACCAGAAAATGAGTGGGGACATAGCACTACAAAAACCGATCTGAGTAAAGACGAGATTCACTTTCAGAGAAGATCATTAGAAATCAGAAAAATATACACAGAAAACAGTGCCTCTGACTACACTGAGTAAAGCACTCAAATAAATAGGCTAGGTTGCTATACCAGAAAAAAAACCCCATCAAATACTGCATATCAGATTAACAAAGGGCCAATCAGCTGGTTGAATGACAAAAGTTTCAATTGTCATCAATCATCTGAATGAAATTATGTCACTCATCTCATCACTGGAAATAGTGAATTCCATTAGCCCAAGACAGCTTGCTTTCCATAAAACTAAAATGGGATAGTTTAATCTTTATGGTGTACGAAGATCTTGTCTTTCAAAAGCATCCTTGTTGTGATTCACGCAAATTCATAATGGAGAGGGGAAAGGATAAATACTAGAAAATACAAATAAAATAAAAAACACAGTAATACTATTAATAATGAGCAATGTAGTGAATAGAAATGGAAAACATAAAATCAGATAAAAAAATAATGCTGATAAAAATAGCACAGACATTGTTTTATGTTCTCCAAGATCGGCAATAGTAGACAATGGCAATGTAGACAACAACTGTAAGATAAGACTTCCTGGTATTGTTGCCTGTATTGATTGATTATACCAGGCTTAAAATTGAGTGAAAGCCTTTGAATAGCTTCTGTGGGTTTTATACCAAATTTGGAAAACATATACTTGGAAAAAGCACAAGAAAAGGTTTTTACAGAATTACTGGTTGATAACTAAGTTTTAAACAGAGCTTTAAAGCAAAAACAAACAAACAAAGGAATATATTAAAATATAATCATCACAAAATTAGAATAAGTAATTTCTTATATTTTTGCAGTTAGTTTCAGACTAAAAATGCCTGATCTGTGTGCCTCCACAGATATCTTCAAAGTATAGATTATTCCACTCTAGTGCTGCAATGTGGTAAAGAGCCTGCATAAAACCACATATATTCTGATTCACAGTGGTACTGAACAAGGGTAATTAATGTCAGGCAGTTGATTTCAACTATGGGATGGACTTTTAATTCAGTCCTGTATCCTTATCAGCTAAACTTCACAGAATCACAGAGTACCAGGTCGGAAGGGGAACTCAAGGTCCATCTGTTCCAACCTTTCTTGGCAAAAATACAGTTTAGACAAGATGACCCAGAATCCTGCCCAGCTAAATTTAGTGTCCAATGTGGGGGAATGCACCACTTCCCCAGGAAGTTTATTGCAATGCCTGATGGTTCTCACCGTGAAAAATTTTCTTCTTTTGTCCACATATTCATATTCTACAGAGAGACTTGCATTTACAGCATTCCATTTCAGCCCTTTAAATTCCAGTGCTACCTCCTTTTCCTAGTGCTAGTCTTTCCTGCAGTGAACTTGGAGCCACTTTACAGTGAGTTCTCTGCTCCCCCAAGCAGGCCACACATTTTAAGAAGCAAAACACATCAGGTTTTAATATGCAAACTTGACAAGCTGTTACCAATGCAAGGGAAACATGCACTGTTATAAAACTGTTATCACAGAGATATATCAGGAGCAGGTTGTTCAGGAGGGAGCATTTCAAGTTCATAGTGCTGAATCGTCCAAAACAAGTAAATGAGTGGCTGGTACAGGCTTTGAGCAAAGGTGTGCACTAGAAGAGCCAAATCATTATTCTCTGCTCTTAAGCTGTCTGGGTGTTAAGCCAGTTCCTAGAGCATTGAAGGCAGTGGAACTCTGCTACATTTTCATAAAAATTACCCTAGTACCTGGGGAGAATATCCAAAGCATTATTTTATTTTTTTCCATTTTACCATATAAAAGGAAAATTACTTTAGAAGTAGAGGTTAACATTTTTCCTAAGCTCATGACACAAAAACAACAGAGGGTCACAATTTGGCAGAACAACATCACACCAACTTGCAGTTTTGGGACCTAAAATAGTACCTAAAGAAAATGATATGAACAAACATGAGTCATCTATTCTTTAACTCTGAAGGATATCAGTTAGTACCTTTTTCTGTTTTTGAACCAACTGTTCCAGTTCTTGTTCTTTTGACAGCAGCTTGCACTCCAGCTCTTGACTGTAGGACTGAAACCTCTCTGTGTCCTGCAAAATTCAGAAAGGAAATTGATTAACAGAACAGCACAAGTGCATGAGCAGGAGGAGAAATAACAAATCAGGGATGAAGCTTTCCACAGTGAATATAACAAGACACAGTTAGTACTCAGGTTAGGGACGGTATCACCCATGAATCTGTAAACCGGTGTAGTCCAGCAGCTTCAGTGACTGTGGTTGCTACAGAATGTGCTGATTGCACATGAGTAGGTATCAAGTCTAGAAAGTGGAGGCAGACATCTCAGGCAGGAGGCTGAGGAGCTTAGCCAACCCAAATCAATGCAGCCAGAACATATCCTCTCATTTCCAGCCACAGCAACTCAGGTTGATGTGAAAGAAACAACAACTGCCACGCTTAAAATCCATCACTAACAACAATTTGTCACAAGATGTTCCAATGCTATAAACAAGTGACTGGGGCTTCAAGCTCTGCCTTTCACTTAACAATTATATTAACCTGTCCACTATCTAAGTATCCTGCAATCACCGGGAATCCCCATCTTTGGGACTACTCCTTCTGATTCTCCTCAGCTGAGAAAAATTGTCAGACCTCTCCTGAGTAAAATCAGGTTCCAGCAGCTTGTATCAGCTGACAATTTGTCCTGCTTCTCTAAAAACAGGCTTCTACTCTCTAAGGTCCCCAGGAAAATGCCTCTAAACAAAAAAAAAAACTCCCTCAACACAGCAGTGGTTCTTACATGTGCTTTCCCTTAAGCAGTACATGTAACGGAGTAATCAAATGCAGGATAACTGGCACCTTCTGGAGAAGAATATATATCCAAATGAAAAAACAGACTAACTGCCCCTTTTGTGAAACATTCAGTCAGCAGGGTATTAAGTGTTGTAAATAGCTACAATTTGTACTTATTTGCATCTTACCAATTTTTTAAAATGTATTCTTCAAGAGCTGCTCTTCATTCAAGCCACAATAATTTCCCCTTTATATGGCATCAATGCATCTCTCCAGGCTGTAAAGTCTTTGTAAGACTTTGCATTAGAGAAAGAATTTAACAGTCAGATCTCCCCAGATCTCAAATTAGTCATGCAAAGAAACAATACTTCTTGAGTGTCTGGCAACACTCAGTGTGACTGCTGACTAAACTGTAAATAGCTTGAGTGGGAAGCTTTCATGAAAAAGCCTGAAAAAAATGGCTTAACCTCAAATATACAAATAATTAGGAGATCCAAAAATCATTGCTTATGGAAAAGTCTTTGTTGTTAGGGGGTTTTCAGTACCACTTCAGTTGTGCGCTATTAAGAGCACATAAACTATTTTTTTCACAAAGCTGCTGTCAGGCAAAGTTGCAAATACTTTTTATCCTTCAGCTGATATACAAACTTTATTTAAAGGGTTCATGTCATCCACCACTAAAAATTGCTCTCAGCTAGGAATGGAAAAAAACTTGAAAATTTGAGTCAGGTTCACTACCCTGTAAGGCAAGGGAAAATAATGATTCCTTAGACAGCTGATTAAGGCACTTTTTTGTTGTTGTTTGGCAGGAAACAAAAAATGCTTGATCTATTTGGATCACAAAAGGAAGTTTTAGATATATTTGATTATATTATCTAGATATATTTTTATATATTTGATTGAGAATGGAGACAATAACCACTATTTTGGCAACTATTTCTATAATGTACTGCTGAAACCCTGTATTTGTGTCATTTATATGACTGATGCCAAGACAACAAAAAGGGATGAGCCAGTAGCTCACGACTGACTGTCCCAGGCCACCCAGAGCAGCTGTGGAACCTCCAGTATTTTATACTCGAAACTTAATTGGCCAGGTTCCTGAGAATCCTGATCTAGTCAGGAAGTAAGGCGTCCCACCTACATGGTTCTAAGAGGACTCTTTCCTAGAGCATGCTGGAAGCTCTTGTTAGTTTCCTTGTTTTACAAGAAAAAGCAGTACAAAAAAATCCAAAGAAAAGACTATGAACACAGCAGAGGAGATTTAAAGAAGACTTCCCAAGGAAAGGGAATTCATTTTCAGGTGTTCTGAAAGCACCACGGCAGTGACAAAAGAGTCTGACCTGTGTTTATTTTGCAAATAACCTGTGGTTGTTTCACAAATTACCATCACTTGATTCATCTCTTGTTGTTATCCCCTCCCAAAAAGCAGAGACTGTAGAAGTCAGCAGGATTGGTGCTGCTCTGAACAACCTCTCAGAGTGTTCTTCCTACTTGTGACCAGAAGCTGGACCTAGAGTAGCACCAATAATACAATGTTTGTAGTTTAACTGACTTTCAAAAGAATGTCAGCTTGTGGGAGCCAGTAAATATCCCAATCAGGGAATGAGAGAGTCCCCTAAAGGGACAGACCCCAAGAGAGCTCCCCAGGTTAAACTGACTAAAAAAGCCTCCCCCAGAATGCCCTGTACTGTTATGGAAATGTATCCCAGTTCTGCTTCCCCAGTTGGCCTCCCGGCCCCCTTGTACCTTGTCTGCTCCTTCATTGGAAAGTTCTCCCTTCCCCACTCTCCCATTGGACCTTGTTCCCTGCCACTCACTCAGATTTTCCCATTGGCTCCTGTACCCTAGTCCTGCCTATGTACCGGCCCTGTCCCTGATACTTTCCCCACCTCCCCGTATATAACCTGGAATTCTCCATCCACTGAAGTTTCTGGTCCGTGTAGCCTTTCACGCAGGGGACTCAAATAAACCTGTGCCATGGAATTCCACACAAAGACCCTTCCTGCCTCTTTGCTGTCGGCTTGTTGAAGAAGCTCTCCGGAGCCTGTGTGTGTGTCTGTGTGAATGCAGTGGCTGCCGAGCGACTTTCTGTTAAACTCAGTTCGGGAGGTTGATAGCACCCCACCAGAACACCCCCCGGATCTGACACCAGCTGTGCTGTATTCCAGCCACTGAGCACAGGACATCAAAGCTCCTTCATCCAACAAGTCACTTGCAGTTTGAAGCTGCAGAGACTAAAAGTTTGAAGCTGCAGCACAAAAGTAGCTGTGAGGTAAAAGATGGTTTTTTCTTCCTCTGTTGTGAAACACATTTTGTGGGCTTTAATTTCACACCCAGAATGAGTTTAAAACCACTGAAAGGGGGAGCAGAATCCATGGCCACCATAACAAAGAGACACTCACTTTCAGGAGAAACTGCTCTTTCTCCTTTTTGATTTGCTGTTCCATTTCCTCATAGAGATGTTGAATTTCTTCATCATAAGCAGCAATTTTCCTAATAAGAGATAAAAATACACTGAGTGGGTCTTTGTAGCATTACTTCAAGCCATGGCTCACATTACCAGCTAAGCTCCACATCTCTGCCGTAACACAAGACTCCAAAGAATATTCTGGTGTCAAGGAAATAGAAATTTTTGTGCGGCAAAGCTCACAGATTAAGTTATGTTTTGTTTTCTCGTGGAAGTAAAGCTTCAACAACTCAAAAGCAAACATAAAACTGATGTTTCCATATAAAGCAGCTGTTCATTATGCAATTTTAATGACTACTAGATCTTAGGTATAAGGAAGAGAGTTTCCTAATGACAATACCAAGATATCAGAGCCTAAATTTGACAGTTAAAACTATTTTCATTGCAACTTCCTTTTCTGGCTCTTGGGCTGCACTGTTCCCCATTCAAAGGTACTGAATGAGGTACTTCTATCTAAGACACACTAGCTAAAATGGAATTCTTGAAAGACCTTCTTGAAAGCAGCCTTACCGCCTCTCTAACCACTTTGCTGAAACAAATTTGAAAAGCCCAGAAGAGGAACAGAAATAAATATGCTGTACACAAGTGTATGTGGCTGTAGGAAAAAAAAAAAGAAGAACCTACAAAGTTCACTTTTTTCCAGTAGAATATTGCAATTAATATCACTGCAGTTTGATACATGAAGAGCAAATGCTTTAGCTTGGGCAGAAAAAATTTAACTGTTGACAGGGAACAAGAGTTCTATTTTGTTCTGCTACTACCCTATTCTATTCTCATTAATGCAGAAACTGAAATGCAAAACTCTCTTTGTATGAAACTCAGGGGACATCCTAGAAAAAATTTTAATAGAGATCATTAGGACCTTTATATGACAGTATTGTATATTCCCCCATATTCGTCCTGCCATAGCTGTTCCTTGAGCAATCTGCATAATGCATCTGTTCAAATAAAGTACAGAATCTTCAAGGGCATTCACATCAGCAAGAGCAAGACAAGGAACATCCAGCAGAAAAAAACCCGAGCATTTATTTTGTATCTACCTTTTTTTTTTTTAACCTAATGCTCTACATATTCTATGTTTTTGCCTTATTGAAGTCCTGGTTCTCATTTAAAACAAAGCCAATTTTAAAGAAAATTCAAGAACTTTACCTAATCTAAGAAGCATGAGTAAAACCAGAAACAAGTCTATCTTTTCCCCTTTCAACAGCAGAACACTTGACACTGCCAGCTTGCTTTTTCAGCCACAGGTAAAAAATGTGAGACATTTTCCCAGGATTTACAGAGGCAATAAACAACTGTCAAGATACAAGAATTTGAGTAAAACAATGGCTGTCACTTAGATTTTTGTAAGCTCTGACTAGATGAGAAAACCAGGCCCCAAAAGGGCCTCTACCATGTGACTGCAACACTTCAAATAGAGAGTGCGAGAAAATCCAGAAGCCCTTTTAGCTGCCTTACTCCCCTTATACTGTAAAGATGGATCATGTTCTGATCTCAAATTTTATTTTCTTGAAACTAAGAAAATGCTAATTTCTTGAATTAGCACTCATCAATGGAACCAAATTACACAAATTCATAGAGAAATAACAGCTAGTTAGGAAGGCATGGCAGAGATGCTAGGATCATACACCTGCTGTATTCACACAGTATGTCACTTTGACCAGCGCCAGACTGACTGCTGAAAAGCCCTGTAACTTTGCAGAGGCAGAACACATTGCACAGCAGTCGGTGTTTCCATGGGAATCATAAAGATTTTCTTGGCTTCTGTGTGACAGGGAAAGTATCTTTAGTCCTGTGTTTTAGCCTGCTGATTTAGGTATTTCTTTCCTCTTACGAGTTTGGGAGCAAAGGATATGGTAGCACCACGAAGACTACACCCAGGAGGTACTGCTGGATGTAGGAACCTTTTTAGCTGGTCTGGCACATAAACACATGCCATTTCTGCAGGCTGAACACTCTTCAAGCATTTCATTCATGGATTTCCATTCTTATCTCATGGTCAAATTACACAGAACGGGAAAATAATATCCCCTTGTAAGCAAAAGTGTAAAAATTATCAGAAAAATATCTAACAAGCAGCAGAAAAAATAAGGCAATACATTAGCTGGCAAATATTCCCCACATATATTCAGGAGAAAAAAACTGAATCCATAAGGATATATCACTGTTACGTGGAAAAGGCAACATGTTTTGACTAAAAGTTCTATTCTCTTGGATTATCCCTTCAAGTTTTACTTAACACATAATTTTATAATTTCAGCAATATTTGATAATGTAGTCTCTCTTTTCAGTAATGCTGTGAAATAAACAGATGGAGACGAAAGCAGATGCAACATAACATGAGTTCAATAAGTTCAGATAAGTTCAGGATCAACACATTCACAAGGGTTTAATTTCTGCCCATTCATGTAGTTGCAATGTGAATTGTTTTGATTTCACAACTGCTATTCATGCAGTTCGTCATAATGGTTCTTTCTCCTTAAAAAAATACAGTGATTTGTGAACAGTATGAAGGAATCTCCTGAGATGCTGATTCTCCTCTTCTTCCACAAAGATGGATTCTGACACTATCTCACGCTAAGCCCAATGAGAAGTCAGTTCATCCTTCCCTTCCCCTCTACCCTTTTGTTTCTCTTGCCTGTTTAGAACTCTGCTGTTTGAAACACAGTCCACATTTTTATTAGGTTTGTCCTTCAAATGCAAAGCACAGCAGCAGGCAGAGTTAATGGCAGTTGAAGATTTTATCTGCTATTAGAAGAAAAAGGTCCTTCTCATCTCTTTTAGGCTTACTTCCTATCAGTCTTCTTAAAAGCCCCTTGGTTCTACTGCCAGGGATTTGAAGAATAACAAGGTCTGCCATATCCCACTCCAGCCTTTGCCTCCTCATTCAAGAGATACGACCTTCTAAAAATAGCTCTCTCAGAATAGCTGTTCTATTCCTTTAACCACTGAGTTGCCATTCTCTGCACTTCTCCTCATCCTACTAAAGTCTGCCTGTGTTGCAGAGACCAGAACTTCCCACAGTGCACTCAGGACATGGGTGCACTAAGATTCCGTGTGGTGCCAAAAACATACTTTGCCATGTGCTCAGTACCCTCCCTGGTAATGCCCAGCAGTTTACTGGGCTCTTTTGGCTGATTTCAGGAAGCTCTGTGCAATGCCCCCATGGGCTTTCTCTGGAATTGTAATTGCCCACCACATAAACGTGATTTTATTTTCTCTTCCTAACGTTCATCTCTGCTTTTCTGGCGTGCTCAATACATCACCCTATTATTTTAAAAAACACTACTGCTAATTTTAAGAAGCCGTCTAATTTTAAATTAGCCTTTAAAATGAAACACAAATACCAAAAATCAAGGAGAACTAACTTGCTCTGGCAAATAAATATTGTACCCACAAAATTGCACTGTGTTTAGATTTAAAATCCCAATTTTTTTCTCTCTAGATAGTTACATCAGTATTAACCTGCACAGTTCCTCGTGTGTGCTGTATTTGCATGTTTGTGTATTGAGAATATATGTTCAGCCTCACTGCTGCCTGGACCTACAAACAGGAACAGCAGCAGCCTACTGGATCTATTGAACCAGAACAGGAGGAAACTCCTGGATCTCTTAGACCACAGGACTCAGGTTCATGAATGAAAATATGCATGTGTGAAAGGCCCAGAAGAAAAGACAAAAAACAGGTAGAGAAGAACATCATGGGTTAAGAGCATAGATTTTTACAGCATAAAGATCCCAGCATGCACACCTGAAGCTTCTCAGGGCATCCAGGATAGAAGAAAAAGGAACAACTTATGACAAAAGCACAGCCTACATCCAGGAAAGGAGACAAAACGCTGAGAGTAGACTGCCTCATTGCCTAATGACTCACGGAGGTGAGTCAGGAAGGAAAGATGAAAGATCAAATTCATATTCTATTTCCAAAGAGTATTATTGTCACCAATCAAGAACAACCCAGGAGACATTATAAGACCTCAAAACCCAGCATTCCTTATCTTCTGTGATCCCACAGTAAATCGTGGCTGATCTATGCAGATACATGCATCTTAGTGCTAATAAGTCCATGTGTATTACAAAAAATGAATCTTCTCCCCTATATGGGGAGTCTTGAGCTTTGCTGTTATTCGTACATAGTTTAAAAGAAAACGGGTTATTCATCCCCACTGTTACCAAAGACAACATTACTACTCTGATTCCTTCCTGCAATCAGCTACAAACAAAACAACAATCTACATGCTGAAATCAGTGGTGTTATCAAGAGCAACAAAAAGAAGAAATTAGCTAAAACATGTTTTTACTATGAAGGCATAAAAATCCAACACGTTTTCAAGGTGGAGATTTCACATCAGCTAGAAAAGATAATGGTAATGTACTCTATGTGCACCTCTGCATTGATCCGACCTATTAAACAGACACGTTTTTTCATTCAGTTCCCAAAAAAATACTCGCAAAAAAGCCCCCAAAAACCACTGAACAAACCTCTCACCACACATGGTAGTTAATACTCTCTAGTCTAAAACAGACAGCAAAACTCTCTGTATGCTGTTTCCAGCTGTCTGAAGGCTAAACCACACACAGAGACTTAGATGAAAATGCTACCATGAATATATACCAATTGTCTTTAAAGACCATACATTTTTAGGTTTTTCCCTTCTTCATAAGCCTTGTTATATTCTCAGAATAGTCAGGAGAGTGCTGAACAAATGAAGTAAATGTTCAACAATATATTTCCCTTTATTACCCAGTCTGTAAGAATCTGAAATTCAGAAGTGACACTTTAAAATAAAAATACAGTGGAACTTCAACTACGCCCATAATTTTGCATTCTGTTTAGATTTAGCATCACAACTTTCCTCTATCTAGATAGCTACATATAAAAGAATGATCTATCAACTTTTAGTTCTTATATATATTTTTGTATATGCATTTTATGCATTTGTTTATGTATACATTTTATATGTTTTATATATAAAACATACATGTTATTTCATATTTCATAGGTTTGCTTTACATATATATATTTGTTAGCTTACATTTTCACTAGTATCAGTGCTTTGTGCTGCTCTAACCTCTTAAACCTCTTATGTCTCTGGCCAGTTAATCCAAGTTTATAGCTTTTCTGCATGCAGCGCTTGCAAAGCACACAGACAATTTACCAGATTTACTGTTAAATATTACTTTCCTCTGGAATCAAACTGATTAACTAGATTGGAATCACTCAATATTGTCTTAAAACGTCAATGCAATAACAGACATCTGCAAAAGATTTTCAGTCAATAAAATCTTAACTGGAAGAGAAAAGCTAATTTCATTCAGTTCTGCCATATGAATAGTTTTACCAGGACTGTTAATGCCTGATAAAATTTTACATTATGGGAAGTCTTGTCCTCAGTTCTCCACTGAAATACTTTGTTTATTACAAAAGTTCAAATAGTAGGTAAAATAGCTGCAAAACTAAACAAGCAGTCTAACAAAGAGAAATACTAACTTTTTTAGAGCACATTCCAACTCATTCTTCTCATTATCTGCTTCTTGGAGCTGGGAAAAAATTCTGACCAGGAACTCTTCAAAATTGGAAAGTAAATGAGGTTCTTCTTTTCTTAGCTGCAACCAAAGTTGCTTCACATCACTTTCACTGAAAGAAGAGATCATAAAGGATTCATTAAGAGAGAACATTTCCCAGGCTGCAGTAAATGTTCTTAGCACCCTGAGTAGATGGAGGCTTCAGGGCATCACTAGTCAGAACACAAAACTTATTAAAAACAACTTAAACTGTGCCAGATTTGAAAAGGATGAGGGGGTGGGAAATGATGGAGATTGAATTTATTCCAAAAAATGCATTTTAACATCTGGTCATTCCTGACTGCAGAATAGCACAGGAACTGCTTGTTTGGTGGGTGCCTTGCCCAACACTTCACCTAAACAGGAATGGGTAAGAAAGGGGACAGATGAGATACAAAGTGCCCTGCCATCACTTCTATTAGAAGTGAAGAAGTTCCCACACATCTAGAGGGGAGGGGGCAGTGGGAAAGCTAATCAAAATGCCTTCCTCATAAGAAATGAATGAGATTCAGATTCCTAAGTTACTAAGTTATGCTAACAAACTGCGTTTGTACTGCATTCTTTCATTTTCAACACATTTTTATTCCATGGTGAGTCTGCTACAAAAATCAGAACAAAATGTCTTGAAATTTTGATTTAAAGATTTACCAAGATAAAGTTGTGTTTCCAAATCTGTTCAGCAGACACTGGAAAAGAGATGCTCTATTGTGAATGATAACGGGTTTCTAATACTTTGCCAGAATTCTCCTGAACTACTTTGTTTCTTCCTGACTCACTCTCTTCCATGTGCATTGCAAGCCTGAACCTAGCCAGAAAAGAGTGCTACATTTAAAGGACAAAATGAGGATAAGGATAGAAGAAGTGGGTGATAAATATCTGTTCATAATGAAAGCCTTTCAGGATGACTGACAATGAACTGTTTCCTGGAACAGGCAGTCAGGGGAAGAGACGGACTGATGAGCACTTTTATTGCATAGTAAGAATTGCTGATGTATTTCTTAAATATTTGTACCACCTGTCCAGATTCTCTCCCATTTTTGCCCAATGCTTTTTTTCGTTCTACAACATTCACTGTGATTGACCAATGAATGCCAGGCCAACACACAAGAAGCTATCTGAGCAGGTTTTATGTTCCCTGTTTCAGAATGAGCCATCCTGGCCTTAGAGGACATAGTGTTACCAGAGCAATCACAACATGCAATTATGCATGAAGGGGAGAAAAAGCAAAAAAAGTGGAGAAAACCTCCCTACTTATGGTGCACTTTAAACACAACCCTTGCCAAAAACAGTAGTCATCATGCATTGATTGAAAATCAGTGGCATCTGTGGATTACATGCTTGTAATTATCTATGTTCAAATCCTACGGCACATCAAGTGGTGGAGCTTTCAAAGGCAGAAAAACATGTTTCATGTGCCTGGAGTACAACAGTTTTGCTCTTGAAAATTCTGACTGAGTGGCATTTTTTCCTGACAACAAGAAAATTAGTTTTTTAAAGAATCTCTGTGGTTTCGAGCAGCTTTCGTTCTCGCCATTCATCTTGGATTCCATTAAAATCAAATCCAGAAGTGAATCATAAAAGGTCATACAACTGATTACTATTGCTGTGAGGACTCACTCATCCAAAACCTTTTTAGCTCCAAGCCGATCCATCAGATTTGAGAACTGGAATTCTTCATCCTCATCACCACTCATGGTCTCTTCGCATCTAACTGGGCCAGCTGTTTCATCTTCTGATGATTGCACCGTATCATTTTTCAAAGCAATCTGCTCCAAAAGAAATTGGCCTAAGAATTAGAAATTGCACACATTAGCATATTCAGAACTTACTATAAAAAGCAATGTCATACTAAACATACTAAAGCTCAAATTTTACGGTAAATAAACAACAAAAGGATGAGACACGGCAAGAGGATCCCTGAGTTCTATGGCTGACTTTGTGCCCAGTTTAATGTCTAACATTCAGTAAATCATCCACCTCAAAATTCAGAAACATTAAAAAAAAAATCATAGCTCCATGCAAAAAAATAAAAGGACATAAATTGCAGTTACAACTCTTCATAAATGTTGTGGTTTTCTTTCTTGATAGGTTTAAATAGGTGCTAGGAATCTAAAATAACCATAGCATCAGTACTGATAAAATGTATATTAAATAAAATTTAACATTCTTTTTAGTGCATGACCAAAGACACACATTCAATTCCTATATAAATTGCATACAGAAAGCTCTATTTTATTAACAGTAGTTGTATGGTGAGGATGCAGAAGTGAAATTGCCACAGTGAAATTGCAGGGCGGTGGAGTATTTTGATTTTATGCAGAGGATTTTTTGTTATATTCTAAATTCCAGTACAGAAATTACTATAGACCCAAGGAAACAGAAATATTGGTATGGTTTTATATTTTTACTAACTCCATCGTGCATTCTTTCCCATAGCACCCAGCAGAGCATGTTGGCAACAGAACAGAGTATGTTGCAAAGAGAGGTTACAGTAAATTTCAGATTTGCCACCATTTAGAAATATGAACAGGGCTCTCCCATAGTAATTGGTGCAGTACGAGCTTTATCCAGACACTACTCTGCCTTCTCAAGCAGCTTTTATCTACTACAGCTTCTGCTTCTACTAGGAATGCCGACATCATCACCTACCCAAATGTAGGACTACCTGGTCTGGAAGGTACCTGTCAGTGCTGTGTGGCAGGTTAAAATGTACCACGCTTAATACTGTCTATCCTTATCTTTTACATGATGTGGTCCATGTCCTTCATGTGCTTGTGCAGCTGTCTTTGTGGTACATGTTTAACTTTACTACCAGCTGAACCTGCAAACAGGAAAGCAGCGGCCACATCCACCTTCGGGCTGGGCTCCAGTGGCTAAGCAGGAGGAATCCCCAGGATCTGGAGCTGCTTGAGATGGCAGCCACTTACAACCTCCCTTAATAAAGAGTTTTGGTTATGCAGGGACTGCTTACGAAAGTAATCTTAATTTAACTTAACTTAGGAAAAGCAAAGCAACAATACATTATTTCATTTTTAAATAATGTCTATTTTCAGATTAGAGTATACTCTATGAAGATACTTGATCTACATCTACAGTGGGAGAGGTGGGACATGAGGGAAGTAGGATTTCAAATGACTGATGATTTGCAAACAAAAATGAAGGTCCTGTTTGCAGGACCTATACATAGTAATTAAATTGAGATTTACTGTTAAAATCCTTGCATAGATGAGATTCAGTTTTCTAGAGAAAATGCTTAAACTTTAGTCAGCAGAGCTAAAATTAAGTACAGAATTGATTCTGTGTAAACAACCAAGCACAGTCTAAATAACATTGTCATCTTATGTGGAATGTCACAGCTGGGGAGAAAACCACCCTGTGACAAACACAGAGAACATGACAGCAAGAGTGCTGTTGCAGAACAGGCAGTTACAAAGAATTTATCAGATCACATCTTACAGTAACAATAATTGCCTCATCCTGTTTTGTTTTGAAATAAATTAACATCACTTGAAGAATTTATTCATTGTAGAAAGCATTCTCACAGCTCCAAGGACTGTGGTGTTAACACATTCCTAGCATTGTCTTACATTAACCTTAGAGATAATTTTAATTATCTTTCATGTCTTATTACCTGATAGGAAATAACACACAAGACTTTCCCCCCAGCCCCACCAGGGGAAACCTCCAATCGATTGTACATAGATTTACTCAAGAGCTTAGAACAGGTGTGATTCAGATGATGACATCATTTTTCTCATATTGTGTCATGGCTTGCCATTTTACACAGGGGAGAAAGAGCCTGGAGCCCTTTGTCTATTTATTGACATAACTTGACCCCTTCTTCCTCTGCTACATATATCTGCTATATTTAGGGAATAGTCTGGCTCCCTGTGTGCATTATTAAGTGTACTGTTAAGACAAAATTCTTCCTGATTGATCTGGAGAGTACAGAACATGAATAAAGCTCAAAAGAGGAGACATGCTTTCCAAACTCACTGAGTCCTGTGATGAACTCCTTTGGGGTAAGTGAGCCATTGCCATCAGCATCCAACGTAACAAAAACTTTTTCAAGTTCTTCCAGGCTAAGAGGTAACTCAGGATGCAGTCTCTGTAAAAGACAAAACATGCAGCATTTTTATCCATTACTACAGGATAAGAGGAAGACTGGGTTCTACAAAACATCCATAATACAGAAGCATAGGTCCTTTGCTTCCCTGAGTGAAAATCCAATTACAGAGCAAAACAAGATCAACTGAGCGACATTTGCTTTAATGACTTCTTTATTTGCCTTTATGAATCCATTATGACGAAGCAATGAGAACAACCGCCTTGTGCCACAAATTCCAATCCCACAGGGAAGAGGAAGAACTTGAGCTGGAGTCTCAGCATCCTGGTGAAATGCCTTGGTTATCAGGCTACTGGATGAACTTGGCAGCAGAATTGTACAACTAGCTCCTTCCACATCATAAAGTCAAGCAAGAGACTCTCTAGACGACTACATTATAGAAGATATATTGTCCTAATTAATGCTGATTCAAAAAATGTACATAAATAAATAACTAAATAAAACAAAGCTAAGAAAGCCGAATGGTCTAATGACCAAACCTGTTGCTCCCACAATGAGTTAAATTGAGTTCATGACTGTCTAGTTCTGAAATGCAGCATGTTCACACCAAGAAAGGCACATCTTCATGAAACCAGCTCCACAAAAATCACATTTTTTTCCTGATAATCTAAAGAAAAGCATAAAAGAAAAAAATTCTATAAAAGTGATCCTAATGGTTTTACACTAATACTTTCAACAGTGTAGACAGATTCCCAGAAATAGGAGGAAACTGGAGTTGTAAACAACCCCAATAGCCAGCATTTCCACTGGGAGACAGCACTAGGAAGATTAACATGCTCCTCAGCTTGAGAAGCAATATAAATGCACACCGGTTCCGTCTTCTGCCTTATTAGTTAATATTTTAATGCCCCCCTGCAATGCTGTCGTATATACAACATACTAAAACTGCAAGCTAGTAGGTTGAAAAAGTTCATTAGATTAAAAGTGCTAATCTGTTCCACTGTAGGGGAGGGATTTAGGGCCAAAAAAGTTTCTTCTGCAAACCAAAACAGCAGAAACTGCTATTCAATATGCTAAGCCATATAGGCAAGGTAAGAATTTGCTGAGTGCATTAACCAGGAGCTCCCTGGTTGCCACAAAGGGTTTAGGGTATGCTTTAAGAACTGTATGAGTTAAATGAAAGAGTGGTAAAAGGAATTCCAAGGTGGTCCTGAGAAGTGAAAGCAACAGAGCTCCTAAAGCACAGAACTATCTGGAACAGTCACAAAGGGATTTCTGAGCAGGATTAGTTGTGTATTGCTGCCTGCTTAAAAAAAACCTGGAAAACTTGATGTATATGCAGTTTAAAGAACTTATTTCATCAGTGATACACCTGTCTTCAGTTTCTTACTTAAACACACCCATCTTCCCAAAGTCTGGATTTTAATCTCTAGGATCTAAAGGGAAACTTTTTAAAATCAGCTTCTCCTGTAAAATTCTTACAAGCCAACACTGCACTGATGAGGGAGAAGGTGCTTCAAACAAATTACTTTTTTACATTCAGGAAAAGAGAAACTGTACTTGTACCACCAGATCTTTGGGACGTGCTGAAGGAGCACTCATCTGACCATGCCATAAACACACACCCACCTGCTATTCCAGTGCAATGGCCTGCAGGTCTTGCTGCAAACCTGACTGACAAATATGTGCTTCTCCAACCACAGCTGCAGTGCCCTAATGCAGTGTCCAAATTCTGATGAGAATTACACTAAATTTACAGTAGAAAACACCACAATTACTTGCATTTTCTTGGAAAAAAAAAAGGTATGAAAATTGGAGATTCTGAGGAATGTACCAACGTTTTGCTCCATTAAATTTCCTGTGGATAATTTGCAGACTTTTATGAACTGGGCCACACTTACTAAGATTAAGTGACTGTTTTCCCAGCATCTTGGGTTTTTTTCTTAATAAAAAAATTAAGGTGGTTTGTAGCTAGGAAAGCAAAATGTTACTGGTCTCATAGTGGTGTATTTGTTTATTTGCTCATTTCAGGCTTACTGTAAAAATACATAGACCCTTTCAATACGAGGGGCTTAAAATTTTTAAAAGAAAAGGAAACAAAATAAAAAATATTCAGAGATACCACTGGAGTTCCAAAAGAAGCTATCTGCACTGCCACCAAATGTGTTCTGTGGTTTCATGACGTCTGTGCTTAATTCTCTCAAAATACCAAGCTTTTACTCAGCTAAATAAAAGGACAGAGGTCAAATAGCTAAGAGCAAGATCTGAACCCAATCCTGCTATGCACATCAGAACAAAACATTTTACAGCACTAACTCTCATTATTCATTATAACCTCAAGGACCAACAGACAAAAATGTGGTTTCAAGTCTCAGGTAGAATTTGCTTTCTTGCCATTTCAGAAAACCTCTTGTTGGTTTGAAAGTTGGGTACATTCGGTATTTGGAAATGGAATGAAAAATTTTTTAAAAAAACAACTATTAACACAGTCTCACAATAAACAACATCATATAATCAAGGAGGAGTAAATCTTCAGTATAGTTACTATGTTGTAGACACAAGAGAAAACTCTGCAAGATTTGTTCCATCAAGATTAATTGAATTTCAGATACTTAGCACTCTCTGTTGAAATCATGCCCTGGATCACATGACTAAAGACTAAAAAGCTTAGCATTAGCATCCTACATTTGAAGCAAAGCTTCAGGAATGATAAGCAGTACAAACCTACCAAATGCACAATGCAAAAGTGATCAACACTTAGTACCTTTTAAGGAAAAAACTGATTTTTTTTTTTTTTTGCTTTATTGATTTATGTCTTTCCTATAGGGAGTAAACATCATGTAAAGTGCAGGAAATAAAAGTAAGTATAAAGAAACATCGTCTCAAATGTCCTGAGCACCTTTATTTCTGTATTAAAGAATTTACATACATTTACATACATATATGAAGTTTTCAGATACAGTAAACAAACACTCATGAAATAGAAGAATGAAACAGAGTTTTATTCGTTCTTCGAAACTCTGTTTCTACTGCATCTTTTGCAGCATCTGTTCTAGAACCTGAAGTACAAATTTAGCAGCACTCTAAGTACAAACCTAGAATCAAGCAGAAACAAATAATTTTACACTTCTTGCAAAAACAGGTATTAAAACTTTTTATATACATATACATACATATAAATATAAGGGTTTTCCATTAGATAAAAATATATGCCATTCAGTTTTTAGAAAGACTATAAAATTGTAATCCATTAAATTCTCTGTGGGTTTGGATTTACCAAAAACTACCACTGGCAATATATTTGGTTTTTTGCATTCAGTTACTTCAGTGAGATAATGTAGACTAGCAAAGCCTACAGCACAGCAAGCATCTGCACTCCTCTCTTTTTTCAACTTTGCATAATTAACAGAGGTCATCAGAAAACTCAGCAACACACAACTGCAAAGAAAGCTCTTGAGAGCTAGTAAACTGAGCAGTTTACTTATGAGATTTTTGCTTCTCCAAAATAGGCAGTTAAAGTTGTTTCAGCTATATTTTCATACAAACAGACACATATTTGTTTCAGAGGACAGGGAAAGTTTCTAAATTTTCTATTAGGTGCTTTCTTTGGTAGCAGTTCATGATGTATTTGTTTTGCTCCTGCTCCCCAATCCTGTTTCATCCATAAGTACTGCAGTAGAAATGGATTAACTTATATTATGTTTTGCATGTTAAGCATGAGTACATTCCTGTTTTCTGCCACCTACTGGTTCAAATCATCTTATCGCTTCTGCAATGTGCAACAACCACATTTTGAAAATATTTTGTTATATAGAGTTGCTTTTTTTCATCAGCATATTCAGCAAATCTGATTTTGGGCCCTCAAACCAATTAAGCACAATTTAGTAAGATTACTGCAAACACTGAATAATGCTAAAAATACTGTTCCTCTGTACTTCCTACATATATATATGTGATCCAGCTGAGAGTTCACCATTGTCTGACAGTGAAGCCACAGTGAAAGACTTTATTTACACTATTTTGCTGAAAAAGAAGGATAAAATTGGTGGACTGAATACACTCCTGACACCATGGCAAATCGCAAAGTAATGAATTTAATGGTGTTTTGACGTTTTCAACAAGAATGGAATTAAATTCCTGGGGCATTTTTTTAAACTTAATTTACTTTGATTTTCCACTTTTTTGTTGCTTTGTCTGTGAGAAAAAAATGCAAGCATTATGTAAGACTTCAAAGATACTATTTCAAATCCCACATATCTCATTAAAGTTATGAGGAGGGTGTTAACATTTTTAACTCTAAATTAATCAGTCTCAACTCATTAAGGGCTTTAGGATCTTCTCTCAACGTGCATTTCACATAACCAAGTTTGCTTTACCTGCATGTCTTGACGAGTGATGAAGCCTTTGCCTTCCAGATCACAAATCTGAAAGAACTCTTGTGCTTTTCCCAGTACAGTTAGTTCTGGGTCTTGTTCTCCAGTCCTGCTCCTCTCTGCATCTCCTGGTTGCACAGGACTGGCACAGTCTCCTTTTATTCTGTCCATGGTTACAATCTCAGCTCAGGAATATCCTGGGATGCTGCTATCACATTTACCCGTAAATTCTGATCTGAAACCTGTACATGGAAGGTAAGGAGAAAAGCAAATGAGACCTTCTTAATGAGGCTTTCCACAGTCTCTTAGCAACCATCTCTTCAATTAGGCACTAAATCTTAGAAGAAGAAAAAGCTTTTTGAAAATGCTTGCCCTTGATGTGTTGCACTAAAGACACTACAAATGGGATGATGAACAACCAAGGGGGAGTGTGAGGGAAGAATACAAAACTAGCTCTGAAATGGAATCTCAGAGCAAAATCAGCCAGTTTGACAAGAAACATGAACAATCAATCAACATGAACAAGAAAACACAAGAAGAACAGGTAAAGGCAAAAGTAACTTAAAGTCACTACAACTTCACTTCATATATTCATCTTGAATTTTTAGCTCTCCTTATCTAAGTAGGTCTACCTAGAGTAGACACAAATTTGTCCGCAAATATTTAACAGAACAAAGAATTTTGTAAGGCATTTCGCTATTATAAGAGAATATAGCCTGATTCTGATCCAGTATGACTGGCACAACCTGGAACAACTCCAACAGACGCCAGTGAAAATTGCTTAAATCTGAAACATATGTTGTCTTCAGAGCAAAGGCCTCAGCATTGCATGGATGCGAAGGTAGAATGTGAGGAAAAAAGATTTTGGGCTTGTGCTATGCAGCTTCTTAAGGTGAAAAGACTCTGATCACATAGACAAGAGTCGCTCAGCCAGAGCCTGTTTTACTCTGTGCCTAAGTTCAAACCTGGCGCTCTTAGAACACAGCATCTTCCAAGAATTTCACACAGCTTCCCATGACAAAGTGATTTCTCTGATAGCTGTGGGCCAGGCAGCTGGACTTCCCACACTGCATGTAAGTATAAATGCACTGCAAACAGCCATTGACTTCAAACCAAACTAAGATTTTGGTGAGCAAATCACCCAGCCCCTCTGAAACCATGTGACAAAAATCTGAAACATAGGTAATTTTCTTCTCCCTCCCTCCTCTCTTTTATCATTCCAATCATCCCAGGACTGTTGCTCAATTACTTTCCAAAACTGAAAGAACTTTGGCTAGATGGCCAAAGAACCTAGCTGTCAGAATCCTACCTAAGCAGCGTTACAAGCAGGAGAAGAAAAAACACTCTGAGAGAAGCCAAGGGATGTCTAAACCCAGTATCATTCCACCTTAGGAAATTCCTCCCTCATAATGGGTCTTGCTTGAATTTTAATGTACAGCAGTCAGGGGTGCCTTATAAACCCCAAGACCAGGTATATGAATGCAGCTTCTGCCCATTCCCGCACCAAGCACGAGCTCTCTGCTGGGGCAAGAAGCCACACTCCACACCTCAAGAGGCACCAAAGTCTGCCAGAGCACCCGTGCCAGCAGCACTGGATAATTAAGGCTAGAAAATGCTGTCACAGGGAATTCTGGTCACACATAACAAGGGGCTTTTGCCTGGTACAGGTGCCTGAACAGCTGTAATCTCTTTGTCTTATGAGGAAAATCTCTAGCTCAGAAAGTCTGACCAACATTTGGTAGCTGGGAAGATACACAAAGGAAAAGATCGCGCCATAATTGCCCTGTTTCTTAATCCCTTCCATGACGTTTCTAACAACAGTCTTAAAAACAGTATACAAGCCAGATGAATCCTTGCTCTCATTGTATATAGCCACTCACAAGTGGATCAGATGAAAAGCCACAATCAGGCTACAGTGGTATAATAGTCTGCATGAAATTCCCCTTTCACACTGCTTTTACACACCTGAACTCCACTTACTTCAATACAGCTCACTCCTGACTGACACCAGTGTATGAGGTAACAAACCAGGCCCTCAGCTTCAACTTAGCAATGACACTACCTTTAAAACTGGTTTAAAAATACCAAAAATCAATGGGACAAGTTCAGCCTAAAGATGGTCTTGACAAGATCTGACCCGGACTCAAAATGTATTCAATTTTTTTTTCTTTTCCTCTTTTTTTTCTTCCTCACATCTCAGCAATTTCTCAAACGGCCACAACTGCAGGAACAGGCCAAGCTAATCATGATAATAAATGCTGCTAGTGCCTGCCTCTGCACAGTCCATTAGGCTTCCTTAAGAAAAAAGAAAAACTATGCAAGGAATAGATAGCCAGTTGCAAGTGAAAGAACAGAAATACAAAAGCAGATTAAAAATGGTGGAACAAAAAGGCACTATAAACACTTTGATAAAGCTGTTCGCAGTTAGCAAACAGTACAAATCAGCAAACATCACCATGCTTTCTAAATACTTCCATACCACAAAATGAAATTATATGCATCATGGGAGCCTCACCTTCTTATAAGTTGCCCCACCTTTCATACACATCATAAAAACTTGCTACACAGCGAGTGTCTTCAATACAGCAGGAAATTAAATTAGAGCATCTGCAAAAATTCTTAATCCTTATGGCAACTTCTAAAGCTGATAGAGTTCATCATAATTCCTACAGTGTCCTGATACTTTGCAAATGCTGGTAATAACATGGAAGATTAAAACTGCAATTTGTCCCACATTACTGAATCAGCACTGTAATTACCTTAAGGCCACTTTTAAATAACACAGGTAGTTCCATTCACTCATCCATCTCCTTTGGAAAACAAATGGCTTACAAAATCAATTCTATTAAGACCTTTGATTTCCATTCTTTTAGCTACAAACACACTTCACTGTGCAAAATAGGTCATATTGTGACCTGAAGCAAACAAGCATAGCTCCAAAAATTAAACAAGGATGTGTGATTTAGGAGGTTTTTGTCCCTAATCATGAGGTAAATTTTGGGTCTGCAAAAGGCAGATCACTGTTAGTATTCCAAATGACACTTTCATCATTTCCAGTCAGATCTACTGTAAATCACCAAACTCTAGAAGTACAGAGCAATGTTGAGCCACAGATTTCACAAGTCATGACATGTGACAACCCCATTCTCCCTAACTGTGATAGTTAAGAACCTAGAGAGCTGTTTTGTCTGCCCTCATATCTCTTGAGTTTTTAGGTTTTGGTGAAATATTTTTCTTAGCATGTGTTTACAGGTACAAATTTTCTGCAGCACACTTCAAAACATATCACCAGCTCAAAAAATATAGTAAGCTTACTTAATACCAAGGTCACCTTGGATTTATACAAAACACTGTTATGAGAGAGAACACTTACATTTTACAGACACTAGAAAATAAAAAATAGATTGCATACTTTTTCTACAGGAAGTATTTATTTCCTACAACCAAATCATCTTTGTTAAAATAACCTGCAGCTGCAGTGTAGTATGCCTGACCCATGAACAGGGACCTCTTCAGAAATAACTCCGTGTCAGAGTTAGTTATCTATCAGCATTATGCTGAGAAGCTCTTACAGCTAAAATGTATCACCACAAATATTCTCCACTGGCACAAGCCTGCTGAAGGAAGTCATTCTGTTCCCTATTGCTCTGCCCTGCTTTTGAACACGTGTTCATCCAGTTAGACAGTGAACTCTGTTGTAGCATCCTTTCAACTTAAACTGGAAAGTTATAGTTTATTTAACTTAACTAAGGCCAAGTGGTCCATCAAGGAAGAATCAAAAAAAGCAGGACCTACAGAGAATGACAGAGGAATGGGACTGCTAAGACCAAAGACAGCACAATAACCAACCTCAAGTACATGGACGTTTTCTAGGTATAGGATTGGAGAAAAATGGTCCCTATGCAGATAATACAATCCACAAGAAGCAAACATGTCAGACAAGCTAGACATGGAAACCCACCCAAGGATAAAGAAGGTGGAGCACTGAACCCCTGGCTGCAAGGGCAGTACAGTTCTGTCATCATTGAAGGACAAACCAAACACAAATCTGCAAATAACGGCAGAGATGATCATTCCTTGAGAAAGATGACTAGATCAGGACCTCATTGTTACTTCTATCCATTTAAAAAAAGGTTTTATGACCATCCAACATAAAAATTCAGGTCCTACACTGATAACAACTAGCAGAGATACAAAGTTGTGTGCTCAAGAAAATACCTGTTTTTTCTCAACTATGACTAAGACAATTAACCTTTAAGCTCTCATGGAAGCATTATAAAGCTTGGCCTAACCAACACCTAGACGGAACTGGATGAAAAAAAGGGGACTTTCATTCCTCCAGTTTTGACTTTTCAGGTAAAAACATGCAAGTCAGAAAGGCTTGTGATTATATGTATCATCAAAGCCTCTTCCACACAGCCTGAAATCACTTCTCTCATGAGGTACACAATCTCTCATGACTCTTCATCTTAGGAGATTGTACACCATGGAGTGGGTGTGGGGAGTTTAACTCTGGAGGGAGAGATCTGAGGCAGGCTGGAGTTCCTAGGAGGGGCCACAAGAAGATAGTCTGAAAGAAACGTGTCATGAAAATAATTTCAGGGGAGTAGCAAAGGCAGACAACAGAGGAGTCCTACATCCACTGGTCTATAAAAGAAAAAACTTAGTTATGTAGAAATACTTTTCTTATCAGTAGATATGTGTGGGAGAACCAAATTCTGTTTAGAATCAGTCTTAATAGACTGTTTAGACTCAGTCTTAACAGAAACTCTCCAGCCAGACCTGATTAGCTTTTAAAGACCAAGGGAACCATTAGGATCACCTGCTTTGCTATCTGCAAGCCTAAAGCTTCATTTATACCACAAGGTATAAAGTTTTAAGGTTTTAAGTTTCCATAAAACTACTTAAAATTTATTTCAAGGTGAGGGAGCTCAGCAGAAATCAAGGAGGAAAAAGACCTGGGAGAAGATACTGTGTGTTATACCTACATCAAAGTCGTATAAATGAAATTTCTCCTTTTCAGAAGATTGCTGGTTAAGGGAAAAAAAACAAAATAAATCTTTAAAGCTAAAGAAGGATAAAAATCCAGTTTATATATCTGAAGCAGTGTCTCAACAATATTAACTGTGAAACAGGAGAAAAACAGAAAATACGCTTAGTAACAGCATTAATGATTCCAAAACAGGCTACCAAAGACTTTGGACAGACCACTTACTCCCCACTTGGCATTTGTCCCTAGAGGAATCCACAAATACAAATGTTGGAAAAAACAAACTATGTCAGTTCTGTGCACTGTGATGCAGAATACCAACTCTTACTGGTGAACATGCCTTCGTTAAGCTTCTTTATTTTTAACATTTGCATCCAAGCAACTAGTTTTCACTGGGCTTGTAAGAAAATTTTCTTCTACCAAAGGCCAGCTTCCCCAGAGGAAGAGGAAGACAAAAGTCTCCTGCCGGGCTTCTTACTGGCCTCTATGGAAGCAGTAAACAAAACTATCCATGTATTAAAACTCGGATGTCCAAGTAAGCAGGCATATTCATTTATTCCCCATCCTGCTTTTCCATATGAAAACAATGATGAAAAACAGCTAATAGGATATTTATTGCCTAAATCTAAGCAGTTCTTAGGGATCCATACCGAAAAGACAGGGTGAAGTTAAAATGGGCCTGCTAAGTGCTGCTAGGATCCTTGAGAAGAAAAGCTATTCTAAGTAGTCATGATTTTAGCAAAAATGCATCTTTTCCTCTTGCTTCATTCCTTTGGATGCTTCCTTTTTAATGTATTTAAGAAATCAAAAGCGAAGAACTACCTGGAAATGCAAACTTCTTATAAAGGGACACTGAATTTAGGGGCAACATTCATCATGGAAACCAAACCTGCCGAATAATCACAAGATCATCAGAACTGAGAGCACCCTGCCTGTAGTCTCTGCAGGCTTAAGGACCCATTATCTCCTCTCCCTCCATCTGCTCTTTCTGCCTTATTCAAGGACACTGATTCCAAGAAGAACTCCTCTCCCTCCCTCTTGTTCCTTGCCTGCCTGCTGGTTGCAAGAACCCCGTGTCTTCAGAAACTGTTGACCTACACAACACCTGAGCAGGACGGTGGTACAAGTGTGTGTGTATCTGAGTGTGTGTTTTCCTCACAAACATCTTCACGTCTTCATCTCTCTAATTTACCAATAAATCATCACTGCATTCAAAGACAGTTTGGCCAGTTATGTATTTTGGGCTAAAACGCTGGCTGACATTGGTGGCTGCAGCATTAGTTTTTGCAAATGTCTGAATGTAAGCTGGACAGACGCTAGCAGTTACAGAACTTGTATTAGAACTATTACCGAACAATGCAGAACTATTCTACCATTATTTTGACTTCTTTCTAAAACATAAATTGTTAATTCAGGGATGTAAAAACTATTGTTAAGAAGGAGCACGTTACAACATGTGCAACACATTCCAAATGCAGCAAAGTCAAAACTGAGCTGAATCCATCTAACTGCAAAGAATCATAGAATCATTTATGTTGGAAAATGCCTCTAAGCACAATTTATTGTGTTGCATTGTTCCAGGTACTGAAATTAAATGTGATTAACTATATTGATAACAGCATTATATTAGTAAATGGTGTAACATGACGTTCTGGCAGGAGATACTGCCAATTCACATGAGCTGTTCCATTTGTAGACAAATTATTTGCACTGGAAACCCCCTGTCCCTGAACTAAAGATCTAGAAAGAGTTTAAGTTAAACCGTATATACCCCTTTTAATTGTCTTATCTTTCAGGTTCTCCTAATGACTCACTGCTAAATGGAGCTACTTTCAGCTGGTGAAATCAGGTTGACAAGAACATCTTTAAAATACACAATTTTCACAAAAAAAACCCTTGAAATATTCTGCCTCCTCCAAAAGTCCTTGCTAAAAATGTAACTTCTGAAAAAACGTCTACCTTTTATCTGCCTGAAAACCAACAACAATTTGGCTTGAAGTCTAAAATATACTCTCTCTTTCTAGTTTTTCAAGGAATGTTACACCTTTAACCTAAGTTAAAGGATTTTGAGATGCAAATTAAATATTCTCTTCAAATAAGAATTCATTTTTCATGGAAAAAACGTCTGCCATGGACCTTAGAGGACCCAAGTTAATGCAGATTCCACTAGAAGACAGAAAGGCATATTCCAAGTGTTTTCTTAGTTATTTGGCACTTGGTTTGCAGCCGGGTTGGCACCAATTATTGTCTTCAAAACTTTCAGAATTTCTAAAACTACAAACTTGCCCTTGGAAAATACCTTCGCTTGAGTCAGTGGGACAGGTTTTATGGGACAAGAGCATGTCAGTGAGGCACAGGAATATTTAATTTGTTAGTCCACTGTTTTTCTACTGCAAAAAAGTAATGGTAAAATATGATACTAAAAGAGTCATATTTTCCTGTATGCAGAACATGATAACCTTCATGTTATCTGCTCTGCACAGCTCACTTCCAAGGCCTTGGAAACACATATAAACAAATCCACTTATCTATGTTTGATTAGGAGGCTTGGTGTACCTCATCCTGTTCAGTTCTACCAAAAAAGTCTCACAATGCAAACAATTAAAAATGCATCATTACAGATTCTTAATTGGATTTTAATTCACTACTGCTTTTGAGTAGAGATACAACTTCCACATTGTCTGTGAGCTACTTACTCAGAAAGTTATCCTCACAACTGTGCAGGGTCCCTGCCTTCATTTATGCTGCTCTTCAGTGAATGGAAGTTCCCCAGCAAGACCCTTCAGTTACCTTGACACCCCCCCTGTGAGACTAAGGAATAAGATAGGTCCAAAAATCTTTAAGTTCAGTTTCAATCAGACATAGACTTTCTGGTGCTTCTGCATGGATTAGGTCATAAACAGTGGCATCGGTTATGTTTTTACATCAGGTTTAACTTAAACTGACTAAATCTGCATTTTTCAACATGAGAAATAAAACCCTATAGATTTATTACTCCCTCCTTACATGTAGAACGATATGTTCATATATACTTACACTGCAGGTTAGCAAACAGTGGAGAGAAAATCAAGGCAGACCACTATGCTCTTTACTCCTCTGTTTAGCCACCATTTACCCATCTACAAAATCATGAGAGTATATCATTTGCCAGCGAACAGAAATGGGAGGAAAAGAGAGATCTGTTTGAAGCAGTACATTCATCCTGTGGCCTGAAGAAACCACAAGCAAAGCTTGCAGAGTGATGCTCTTTAGTGCATTTATTTCTGCTACTTGTTTTACCGTTATCTTCTAGTCTACCACAAGATAAGAGGAAAGGGTGGTGGTGGGGGCAGAGATATTTCACAAGGAACCAAACATACCTCATTCATTTCAGCAGCAGTGAACTTAAGTCTCCAAGAGCTGGCAGACCATGAGACTGTAAACTATTATTGTCCTAAATCACCTTTGCTACTTAGTCCTTTAACAGAAATACATCTGCCTTTTTGTACTTCAGACACTGACTTTTGATTTCTTTTCTTGATTTCATGAAAGATGAGAACCTAGTTTAGAGAAAACCAACATTTAATTTTCACTCTTGTAATTCTGGGTGCAACAGTTCCCTTTTGAACTGTACAGTTACTGAAGCTCAAATATGGGGACCAGAGTTCTTAGAACAACCCACAGAAAACCAATAAATTTTTACCCATGCATCAGAATAATTCACGTATTCTAAAAAGAAAAGTGAAACGAAGCTGAAAACTAGTGTTGAAAACCACAAAGTTGCAACTAAGAAAATAGAAGAGCACGTTAAATTAGTCGAAGTGTTCCAGAGGGATTTCACCATTCTCCCAATTGTGACACTACCCACGTTTCACTACATGCAGTCATAATCTGTTCTACTGGTGTATATTAAGAAATCTATTATCCTGGTAGCAGTATGTTTCTTTTATAACTGTCATTTACAGTCATCATAAGCCTTCAGTATCAAGAAAGACAGAAAATGAAATCAGATATCATGTAAGTGCTACAGCAGAGTAAGAGTGACACCAAACTATAGCAGGGGGACACAGGAATCATTTTTACAACCACCAGGAACAGCACTGCCTTCTTCTTCAACAAGTATTTGGTGGGCCTGAAGGCAGTCACCAGCCACAACCTCAATAATCTCCTGTATCTGCAGGGAAGAGAAAACCAGCGGGGCAGCTCCTGAGGTAGCCAGGCCATTCAGGGATTTCTCTCTGACAGCATCTGTCAGCCCCGGCACGAAGCTACACGAGGCACGGCGGGAGTGCCAACACAGCGACTCCCCGTCACCAGCACTTTTGGGCACCACCTTTGGGAAACATTCCGCATGTGGGAGGAGTCACGACAGTCGCAGCCTCGGCACTGAGCTGTCGCTCCCCACGCCAGCTCCGGCCCCACGGCGGAGTTGGCTCCATCGCCGTGCGGGCGTTCGCGCCGCAGCCGGCGCTGCGGGGGCTGAACCAGCCTGCTGCCGGCCGCCCCGCCGCTTCCAGCCACCTTCCCTGCCCCCTTCCAGCCTGGCAGCGACCTGAGGGAGGGTCGAGGGCAGCCCCTGTCCCCCTCCCCTGCCACCCTGCCGGGCCGCCGCTCCCCTCGGGGACAGGGCGCGTTCCGTGCCGGCTGCCCGCAGCCCGCCCAGCCCCGCCGGGCCCTGTGCCCCCGCCGACACCGCGCAGGAAGCGCGGCTTGCGACAGAGCGGGGCTCCCTTGGGACACCGGGGCTCTGCAGGGGACGGCGAAGCGGCGACCGCGGGTGCCTCCCCGGCGGCGGCTCCGCTGGGAGCACGGTCCGGCTGGGCACGGACCTCGCCGTCCCCTGCCCCGGCTGGGCCCCGGTGCCGCCCCGACTCACCTGCCGCCGCCTGCCGCAGGCGCCAGCCCCTCGGGCTGGCCGGGCCGGCGCTCCCCGGGCTGGAAGCGAGACCGCGGAAAGGCTGAACCCACTTTCCTAACTTTGTTTTGAGCACGGGTGACATAATCGGGCGAGGCGGGCTGTGCCCCAGGGGCGGGACGGCCGGCCCGGCCTCTCTCCCTCCCTCCCTCTCTACCTGCAGCCGGTGCCCGGTTGCCCCGCCCGGTCTCACCTGACCTTGGGCTGGAGCGACTCGCCCTCGGCGAGATCAGAGAGCCAGGGGAAGGCGAGGAGGGTGAGCCTTCCCTGGTCCCTCTTGCAGCCAGGATTACAGGCGTGATGGCTTTCCAGAGTAAGGGTACAGGAAACCTAAACGGCACAGAGCAGGAGGATATGGAAGGGCACCAGAACACTCATCCACAGCAAGGGCCTAAGGTGGTGGCCTGTCCAAATGGACCTACTAAAATCATCCCCACCCTGTCATCTCAAACTCTCCAAGTTCTATTTGCAGAAGGTGGCAGCGGGAGACAGAATTGGTTCACATTCGATTCAAAGATTTCACTTAGCCCAAAGTAAATTTTGAAAAATACCTGCTTCTGGGAGCAGGTTTTCCAAGTAGTCCCAAAAGAAGAGAAAAAACTTGGACATAATTCTCATCACTGTAAGGTCTCCCAGCTGCAGAAGAGCTTCTAGGACATGGTGCCCAAAGAAGGCTTCACCTCCCTCTTCTTGATCAGGTGATTCGGTCACAGACACGTCTGTGACATCAACTGCACCGCTCTGTTCTCCTATCCTTACCCACTCTCTCCTCAGGTTCAGCAGCTGTCCCAAGGTAAAGCCCCACGCAGCCAAGGCACTCCTTTTCACAATGTACAAGCCCTCTTATTTGCCTTCCCAAGCCATCTTTCCTGAACAGCCTGTAAGCCTTTAGGCTTATCTCTGTAAAGTAAGCTAAAATCCCGGAGCTCTGGTGAATAGCAAATCTTGCAGCTACAAGGGGGAATGTGAGGAAGACCAGCAGGTAGTCTGCCAAATAGAGGCACATACATAAGCCTGATGAGACTACTTACAAAGCACTACAAGTAACCATTTAAAACAGTTATTAAACATCGAGTTGATTATGTGCTTTTAACTAGGATGGCTTCTGCAAAGTGAAATATTGCTTCACTCATTACAATGATTGACTGTAGGCTTGAACAAGGCAAGCCTGAGTGTGGATTTACTGTACAGTAAAGCGCTACTTGACAGTTACTGCTCACTTCCATGCTCTGTAAAAAAGGTAAATATTTGAAATTTGCTTACCACAGCATCTGCCTTATATGTACTGTGGGTGAAAATAGGCACACAGGTACTTATCATGAAATCATCAGCATGTTGAATAGCTATAATAGTCTGCACATGCTGATTTGACTCAGCCTAACTTTTCTATTTAACCTTTTGCTATGTGAGTAAAATAGCAGGTAAAAGACAGGATTGCTTTTCTTTTAAAGGTGTGGACAATCTTACAAGATTCTTTCAGAGAAATGAAGGCACACTATCGGCCACAAGGTACTAGACATAATTCAAAAGCTTGTGGAGAAACTGAAGACAGGATATAGAAAGTTTCAGAGCAGCAGAGAATCTGTGACATGCATGGGGAGAAAAGCTCACTGAAATAGCATTTGCAGACTTAGTGGTAACTTTCATGTATTAAGGTCCCAGGGAATATATCTTAAAATTGAAGACTGCTTAGGTATCTTGTTACAACCAGTCATTCCATTTTCTTCCTTACCATTCAGTATGAGGCAGTTTAGACTTTTCCGTTTCTATAAGAAAGTTTTGGGGCCTACTAAGCAATAGTGGAAGAGCTGATCAATGAAATATTCTGGATCTTGTCTGGACAGCTAATGCTGTTCTTGTGTATATCTGTGAATACTTTAGAGCATAGGCTTACAGAGCCAACTAGAAATGGGCTACTGCTCTCTGGTTTTATTCTGTCTCATAGCAAAAAGTCATGGATTGTATTGCACTGCTGTCATTTCTTTCAGCAGTTTCTGATCTGTACTAGTTTGAAAACAAACTAGTGAGAGACTCCAAGTCAGAAATACAATTTAATAGGAAAAAATAAAATAAATGCAATAGTACAAAAAACAACCCACTGACAGAGTGAGAGTACAACCTGACCCCCTGACAGTCAGGGGGTTGGTAGCAGTCCAGTGAAATGGTGGCTGCAGTCCTCCTGGAGTGATGGTTCTGTTGAAGCAGTAATTCTGTAGAACAGTCTGGTCTTCCTCTGAGAATCCAGTGGAAAAGGCTTCTTGGGCTGTTCCAAACCCCAGATTATATCCAGGTGGGAATGCTTGGCTCCTTCCCCCTGGGCGGAGCATCTCACAATGGGATGGTGAGTCACGAGCTAAGGCATTGTTGGGCCCATTAACAGGAGACAGTCCGGAGGGAGGAGGCAGGGAACATTGCTCCACCTGGTTTCAACAGATCATGAGGATGGTAATAGAATACACTGTAACCCACGACATGATCATATACCTTCATATGCATTCCATTCCCTAGCTGGTGATGGTGGAGACAAAGACCCTAATGGACTTGAGCAGCTACAATTTGTTCTTCATGAACAGCCAGAATCAAATTCATTACCATATCTCTCTCCTGAAGTAAGTGGATTGAAAAGCAGTAAACTCATGTACTGAGTGATGTCAGAGACTGTGACGCTAACTGCAAAGAGAATAAACAGCCCAAGAACAAATGTGCATAGGCATGAATCTACTTCTTAACACAGATTGCACTGCAATACAAATTACAGTGCTAAATGCGTCTAAAATTGTCCTCTATGAAATCTAGATATAAACTCACTTGATTTTCTTCAAGGACTAAAAGTAGGAGATTTTGAAAAATACTGGTGTGCAAAACATATTGTCTGGAGCTAGGATCCTTCTGACTGCTATGTTTAATGTACAGTGAGTTAGAAACTGGATGACAGTTTCTACCACTGGGTTATACAAATGCCAGAACTACAAACAGAAACATGTGGTAGGCAGAAGACAGCTTGCAGCTCTTAAATCAGGAAATGCCAAGTGCAATATAAAAATAAAACCACCACCCTTTAAATAAAACAGGCTGTATTTCACAGTTTATTTAGGGTGATGTCTGTTTATTTCAGTCTGCAAAGCCATCATACTGCTGGGATGCAAGGGGTCATTTTCTTCTGCATTTAGGCTGTCAACAGCAGGCTTATTTTTTCTTTCCACTCTAATGCAGCTTTTAATTGCCTATGAAATTGCACCACCCTGAGGGAATTTCGTACTAACATTCAAAATCGTGTTTTCCGTCTTTATGCTCAAGGATCAGAGGAAAAGTTACAGAATTGGAGTCATAAACATACTGCAAGAAATTTGCAGATTTACAGTAAACTTTACCAGAAATTTACAGTAAAAAGGAAATTGTGTTAAGTGACAGGTATAAAACTGGAGGTATTCCAGCTTGACCAGCTCTAGAGTCATCTTGCTTGACAGAGTAAAGGAGATACATGTTTGACTTCATGCTCATGTCACCTGCAGTGCAGTGTGAGTTTGATTGGGCTACAGTGAAAGAAGTAAATGCAAGACTTTTCTAAAAATCAAGGTTTAATTATGGAATTCATCTGCCTGGCATCTATTCCAACCAACTCCGTGCTCACAGCAGAGTCAGGTTGTCCAGGGCCTTGTCCAACTGGATTTTGAAAATTTCCAGATGGAGACTCCACAACCTCCATGGGCAATCTGTTCTAGTGCCTGGCATTGCACACAGTAAAAACAGTGTTTCGTTATATTTCGGTGGAATTTCCTCTATCTCAATTTGTGTCCATTGCTTCTTCTCCTTCCACTTTGCAGTACTCAGAAGAGATTAGCTTTGTCTTCTTTGTACCCTCCAACCAAGTATTTATATACATTGATAAAACTCCCTCCCAGGCCTTCTTTCCTTGAGGCTAAACAGTCACAGTTCTCTCAGTATCTTCTCAAATGTTTCAATGCCTTAATCATTTTAGGAACTGTTTTCTGGATTCCGTCCAGTACATCCATGTCTCATGCTGGGAAACTCAGAACTGCATACAACACTCCAGATGTGGTTGAGTGCTCAGTAGAAGGGAAGGATCATCTTCCTCAATCCTGCCAGAAACACTCCTTCACTCCAAGGGAACTTGCAATGACACTGGCCAGCTCCCTCCCTCAGAGATGCATCCCGTCAGGTTCCATAGACTTAGAATCACAGAATATCTCAAGTTGGAAGGGATGCATAATGATCAACAAGTCCAAATCCCTGCTCCCCATAGGACTACCTAAAACTAAACCATGCAACTAACAGCATCATCCAGATGCTCCTTGAACTCTGACAGGTTTGGTGCCTTCACCAGTTTCCTTGGGGAGCCTGTTCCAGGGATTGACCACCTTCTCAGTGAAGAACCTTTGCCTAATGTTTAATCTGAATTTACCTGGTGCAGCTCATTGCATTTCCTCATGTCCTGTTGCTGGTCATCAGAGGAGAAGATCATCCCCTCTGCTTCACTGCTTGCCTTCAGGAAGCTGTAGACTGTGATGAGGTCACCCCTCAGCCTTCTCTTGTCTAAGCTAAACAAACCAAGGCAACCTCAGCCACTTTCTCCTAAGTCTTGCTTTGAGACCTGTCATCATTGTTGTCACCCTCCTCTGGGCAACACTCCAATAGCTTTATATCCTTCATTTATTGTGGCACCCAAAACTGCCCCCAGCACTTGAGGTGAGCCCGCCCCAGCGCAGAGCAGAGCTGGACAATCCCCTCCCTTGCCCGGCTGGCGATGCTGTGCCTGATGCACCCCAGGGCACAGCTGGCCCTCCTGGCAGCCAGGGCACTGCCACTGCTGGCTCATATTCGACTTGCCAGGGTCCTCCAGGTCCCTTTCCGCAGTGCTGTTCTCCAGTCTCTTGTCCTCTAATTTGTATGAATAACCAAGATTTCTGTGTCCCACATGAGAATCCAGCACTTGGTCTAGTTAAACTTCATACAGCTGGTGATGGCTCAGCTCTCCATATCTCTCTGCAGGACCTCTTTACCCTTGAGGGAGTCCACAGCTCTTCCTAATTTAGTATCATTGACAAACTTACTTATTGTACATTTGATTCCTGTGTCCAGATCATTTATAAAAACACTGAAGAGCACTGGCTGTAAAATTGAGCCCTTGGGAATCCCGGTGGTGACTGGCAGCCAGCTTGATGTAACCCCATTTACCCAGCATATTATGGATTTGTCTAGGTTTGTGCTGGGCAGTTGATTCAGAGTAGTATCAAAAGCTTGGTAAAATCCCAAAACACCACATTTACTGGCTTCCCTTGGTCAGTTAGGTGCGTGACCTTATAATGAAATGAAATTAAGTTGGTTAAGCCGGACTTTCCCTTTGTGAACCTGTGCTCACTATAATCAATGACTGCATTGTCTCTCAAAAAAACCTTCTCCATAACTTTACCAGGCACTGAAGTAAGACTGGCAGGTCTACCAGGGTCTTCCTCCTTACCCTTCTTGAAACATTGCCAGCTTCCAGTTGACTGGGACTGCTCCAGACTCCCAAGACCATTGAAGAAAAATAATGCAGAGAGGTCCTGTGATAACTTTGGCTAGCTCCATCAGTATCCTGGGATGAATCCCATCAGGCTCCATAGATTTAGGTGCATCCAGGTTGAACAGCTACTCTTGAATAAGTTCAGGCACAGCTGGGAGTTCATCATGCTCTCAATCCTGGTCTTCCAATACAGGGCTCCTGGGATCCTAGGGCCCATCATCGGTGCTAAAGACAGAGGCACAGAAGGCATTAAATATCTCCGCTTTGTCTGTGTCCCTATTAGTGAAGCGACTGACCCTGTCAATCGACAGACCAGTGTTCTCTCTGATTCTCTGTTTGCTGTCAATATATTTTAAAAAGCCTTTTTTTCCTTCACAGTGCTGGCCAGCTTGGAACTCTAGTTGAGCTTTGACTGCGTGACTTTTCTCCCTGCAGTGCCAAACAGGATCTCTCTAGTCCTCCTGTGTTGCCAGTTCTTGCTTCCAGTGTCTGTACAGTTTCTCTTTGCCCAGATTCTATAAGCAGATCCCTGCTCAGCCAAGACAGCCCTTTGCACTGCTTGCTTGACTTCCCTTCCTTTGGAATTGCCTGCTCCCGTGCTCTTAAGAAATGGCTCTTAAAAAGTGACCAGCATTCATGAACCCCAATGCCTTCAGAAGCAGATCCCCAGGTCCATACTAGCTACTCCTTCAGCAGCCCAAAATCTGCTCTCCCCATATCCAGGGACAAAGTTTTCCCGGTGTTTTTTTCTCCAAACACCAGTGATTTGAAACACAACTACTTCATGGTCACTGTGATGACCACTGTGATGGTCAAGACAGCCACCAGTCACCACTTCACCCCTGAGACCCTCTCTGCTTACAAACAGCAAAGCTGGAAGGGCACCTATCCCAGCTGCCTCCCTTAGTACCTGCACCAAGAAGTTATCTTCCACGTGCTTCAGCAATTTCCTGGACCTGTTTGTTTCCACTGTATGATATTAACCAGTTGATGCCTGGAAAGTTAAAATCTTCCGTAAGGACAAGGGCAGATGAACTAGAGATATCCCTCAATTTCTTGTTGAATAATTCATTGTTGTTGTTGTTGTTTTCTCTCCTGGCTGTTTTGACATTCCCCACCCTGTCCGTGCAAGCTCAGGACAGCAGTGCTTGTTTCCTCCTAGGTCACCTTTCCGTGCTGCCACCACTTGTGTGCTTCCTTTGGATGTCTAAGTTCAGTCAGGAGCTCCTTGTTCATCCGTGAAGGCATCTTGACACTTTTGCTTCACTTTCTAGGTGTTGGGATGGAACATTCTCAGGCATAATGTACAATTAACTACCAAAAAATAACAAGAAAAGTATTTCCTTCCATATAACCCGCATTAAAAATGTTTTCGTTAAGCCACGTGCAGCTTAGCATTGGCATATGAATAATTAGAGCTGTTGCATAAACTGGCACTTCTTCCAGTAAGGCACCATCCGCTCCACAAGAAAGCATGAATTAACAGGTGTGTTTGTCTATACCAATAGCTTACTAAGCAAGGACATCTACACTGCTTATTTGCCCTGTCCCTCAGAAAACAGGGCAACTTCCTAACTGCAGCTTAGCACTTTCAGTCTCTTGTGGCTTTAAAGGAAACCAAATGAGCTATCTAATACACAGTGACCTATTTCTTCCCCCTTAATACTGAACGTACAGTCTTCGTGCATGCTCATGTCTATCATGCTCTTCCAATCCCTTTCCCTCAGGGCTAAGCAAACCCATTTCTGAAATATTAAAAGCCACAACATTCCCAGGGGAACATTAAAACCAGTTCTTCATGTTGATATTTTTTTTTCCTATCACATTTTACAGCCACGCTCTTCATATTTCTCAAACTGAAAAGAATTAGCATTTAATTTTTATTTTAAAAGAAAAACACCATTTTAGAATGTTTCCCTGTGAGGATATGGAGCCAGCAGTACAGTGGAAGGACTTCTCTCTCAGTCTGTGCCATGATGCAGTTCTAATTTTACTCAATATTCCACAGTTTGCTGAACCATAAACCAGTCTTAAAAACACTGCCACTAAAAATCTTGATCTTCTCTCCTAAGGGAAAGGTATCCTGGATCAAATCCAACATTAATTATATACCGCCTTACCAATTCCCCCCACAGTTGTGCTGAGGTGGTAAACTGTGTATTTTTGTCCACAAGCTGTCCATCTGTGATGAAGCATTACATAGATTCCAGCCCTGAACTGCACTGATAGCTCAAGGCTCTGTAAGACACACACCTTCCACTCAAGGATTTTCAGTTTGAATGAATAGTTACTATAAAGGGAATTATATTGTCTTATTGAATGCAATTCTCATAGATAGACTATTAAATCCTGTTCAGTGAGGGATTTTGCGCATCAAAGAACTTTCAGAAACCCACCACCTTTATGAGCATGCTTGATAGAAACCTGTTTTTTACAAAGAGACAGCACAGGTCTATATTCTGAAATTTGAAAATCGGTCATATTTACCACCATAGCAGCTAATGGCCAAAAAGAATGGAGATCTATTGCAATACCTAATGTAAGACACAACAGAAGACAGTTTCTTTCCAGAAATCAATTGCTTCATGGAGCAGACAATTTAGAGCAATAGCAGAGTTTTCTCTGATTTGTTAACACAAACCATAACATTTTTGCTCCTTTTGTCACACTACAGTGATCGATTAAATACAGTAAATTAATTACCACACACTTGCCATGGAAGAGATGCAAAGACAAGGTGTATGCAATGTCACTAGAGTGGGGATATTTCAGGAAGCATGGTGGCCTGATGAGAAGCCAAAAGCCAGCCAGTTATGTTTAAGCAGTCAGCAACACTTTGCTATCCCCATGCTCCTTGCAACAGTGCTCAGAAGAGGTGCTGTAGCTACATCTGTCATTTCTGACAGCTCTGTATCATTTGTGCACCACTTCTGTAAGTCTGCTCTCATCACAATGCATCAAAAGACATGAAAATTTGACTAGAAGTCCCCTGACTCTCCATCCAGTACTCCATCCCACTGGGAATTTATAAACATTGCTAAACATCCAGGAAGATCATCAGCATGAAAATTGAGTTTAAAAATTTTAAAGGACATATTTAAAGCAGAAATATTTTTATGTTCTCTCCCCTTCTTGCATCCAGTCTCCAGCCCCAGTGCACATGCACACTCATGCACAATTTCACTTATGTAACCATTTCTCTCCCACTGATATTTTTTTCCCCCAGCATCTCCATCTCTTGTCCTTGTCTTATCCCATTGCTTTGGATTGTATTTCTTATACTAAAAATAAAAATCAAAACAATTAAAAAATATCACTCTGGAGCTGCTATTTAAGTCACTCTCATAAACATCCAGTAATTAGCTGATGGAGCTTTGTCAGGGATACCGTATTCTCAACAGCTGTGTTAAAACAAAGTCTGTGATGATAGTATTTATGGCAGCCAGTCCCTTTATAGAAATAAGTCTTTTAAAAGTAATCCCCCTAGTTAATACATAGACAATAACACAGAGTATCCAATATCCAACCATCCTTTGAAAGGATTATTTGCACCAACTGTTCTGAGTTGGGATTACTTTCTTGGACAACTTTCACCAGCTCAAAGGCAGATATTGACTGGAAGAAAAGATTACATGTACTAGCTACTTGGTCACCTCCAGGTCAGTAACCAAACACATCACTTAACACAATAAACTACATTAGCATATTCCCACTCCAAGTAAGTTTTTAACAATGATCCAGATATTTCATCTGTTTCACTTTATGGCAACATGAATGCAAGCAAAGCATGGGAAGAGGAAAAGGGAGGGGAGCAGGCCAAGGCCTTATGTTGTTCCCGAAACCTGGACACAAGTCAGATGCTCACTGCCTGTATTGATTTATATATTACACTGCTTTATGAATCCAAGGGAAGAAAACTGTATCAGTGGAGAAGCTGAGTAAAGATAAGAAACATTTGAAGTTATTCCTTTTGGTGTCAGTATGATTTCATTCCCTTTAAATTAAATTTGGCATTTATTGGCTAGAAGACTGAAACAGGAAATGGATGTAACTGCTCTTGGCTTCAGATAGGAAATACAATGTCATTTCCACTACCTGCCTTCCTGATTGGCACAGTCTCCAGACATGGACCCAGCAGCTTCCAAATGCTGATACATTTATCCTTTCTTTTCTTCTTTCATCCTTCCTTAATTGCAAAAATGTTTTCCTAGAAAGGAAAATACTGAAACAAAAACACCTCAAAGACATTCAAAGACAATAGACAAAATATAAATACAGAAATGAATGACATTGCTAGTTAACAAAGTCAGTAGCTGAGAAGAGCACAGCTCCAGACTTGTTTCTAGCAGTAGAGTCAATCTCTTTTGCAAAAGATGCTAAAAGTAGTAGCAGTAAATTAATCTTCAAATGTCTGCAAATAAGTGTGCAAACAACCAGAACCAGCTGGTTTGCCATCCTTAACATGACAGCAGTATAAAACTCTTAACAGCTCAAAGCACACAAGGAAGAGAAACTCATTTTATGGTATTCCATGGAACTGATTACTGTCTGAATGGGTCCTTTCCCCGTACTTACACTCTCTGTACACTGCAATTTTTTTTGCTTATTGCACTATATACCGAATACTCTCCTATTTCTGTACATTCAAGTGAGGTCTTTCCAATTTAAAAAAATCCACTTGAAAGAACATGCAGCTTTCCAGGCTTGGTGTTGTTCACCTTGGCTGTCTCTTGTCTTTTCATTACCACAGGAATGAAATGTGACCTCTCCAACTAAATCCCCAAGTTAGGACAAATGTGGGACCAAAATTGCTTAACATGTTATGTGGCACAATTATCTGTATGAGTATGTGGAAGGAGAGTGATTACTCCTCTACTACCTTTTCTGATACAACAGGAACAATAAGAAAGGAGGAAGCGAAGAACAAGAAAATATAGGGAAGAACAGGCCAGGGGATAAACCTGGCTGACATGATAAGGGAGGTAGTGATGAGAACCAAACCTGGTCAGTCATATTAATTGATAAGGGCATGTAAGAGTGTGTGAAAGTTTATTTCAGCCTGGACTTTGGAAATGGTATTGGGGGATCAGACTGCAAGGGGTGCAGGATTCAATGGAACTGTACACACCCATGGGGTGGGGGATGAACAGGGAAAGGCAGAGTCGAGGAGAACAAAGTGGCTTAACAGAGAGGGGTATAAGAGAGGCCAGTTGGCTTTGAAATGGAGGTGGTCAGTACAACCAGCCTGGCTGAGCCCTGTGCCTGCCCAGTGCAGTCTGGCCTTGCTTATTCTATCTTATGAAATCTTTTCTTAGGCATCTGTGTATGCTCATTCTGTGTCCCCTGGGAACACGCTGCAGGGACTTGTGCCAGGTGCTGTCAAGCCTCTGTGTGCATGTGGGGAATTTGGTGCCAGCTCCTGGGGCCAGACCTGGGGGGTGGGTACTCCTGGCCTGTGGTGCCAGGGACTGGAGTGAGTGGGGCCTCCATGTCAGCTGCTAGAGCCAGCAGGGAGACTGAACCCCAGCCACTGAGGCAGGAACAGCATCTGTTCCCCAGAACAGCTGTTGGGAGGACATAAGTGAGGTGAGCAGGGAGTCCAGCGTGGTACCACGGTCACTGCCTATGCCTGGTGCCAGCTGTGAGGGCAGAGTCTGCGCCTCCCACAGTGTCGGTGTGCCTGGGCTGCATGTGCACGTTCACCAGCAAACTCTAAGCTGGACTACCCAGAGACTTGGAAAGCCTAAGACCTAGGCCAGGGTCCCCCAGTCCATTTGCTATGAAATACACACATTTTACAAAAAGTTCAGTTGCCCTTTAGTGTGGCTTGCTCACATAGGCTTTTCTACAAAGAAGTCACCTGTTTCAGTTAAACAAACAAAACAAAAAAAAAAGCAGCCAAGCAACCACACTCTTATTTTGCTTGCTCAAAGATTATGCCTCTAAACTTCCTCACTAATTCTGCAGATTTCTGGCAGCAGAGGAAAGTAAGAGAAGTTTGGGAGAAGCAAATACATCACAGAGTATTCCATCTGTCAGTCCCCATAGTATTTTTTGTGACTTGTGACGTCTAGAGGGCTATACTGGAGCAGCCCTATGCTGTTTTGCAAGTCTGCTGTTTTGGACAGAGCCTAAAAGTAGTTACAGCACTGATGGACATTTAGGTCACAGGAATTTTAAGACTGACGTGCTCATCTTCCTGAAAGTAATTTCCACTATGTAGACTGCATGGACTCACTTGAGCTTTCCTGCTATGATCTTCTGTGCTGATAAAGGTTTAAAAAGGATGAGAGTTGTCCTCAAGCCACCAGCTGAACTGCCATCCAATGAACTCCTGAAATTTAAGTTGCTAACACCAGCCAGCATATTACATATCTCACATCTAGCCTGGATAGGAGTGTACTGGGACATCTATTGAAAAATAGAGCTGTATCCATTTTTTTCTTCAGATTCTAACTTAAAAAGAAGAGTTTGTGCAAACTGACCCTGTAAATGAACTGGAATGCACACAGATGCTCTCTCAAACTGCTTTGCATGAAATGAGATTTGTTCAGCAATAATTGAGTACACACCCATTGTAAAAAACAAAGCTGGTCCAGGAGACCAGTATGAGCTGATCTTACTTTTCTATGTCATCCTGAAGTGCTGTGCTCATATGAAAACATTCTGCCACAAGAATAATTTAGTAAGAAAGCTTTACCCCAGATAAAGACACCTAAGAGAATGACATGCTGTCTTGCACAGGTGTAAAACCAAAATGGACAACAAAGTTTCACTACATGAAACAGTAACAGAAATCAGCAGGTTTCCTTCCCCAGAATCACACCAAGATCCCTTCTCTTTTCTTTAACACTCTATAGGCCAAGAAATTATTTTCCTCCCTTTCTTTCTCACTGTTCCTTTTATTAAGTCCAACTATTTCCTGCATTGGCTACTTGTACAGTTCTGGACTTTGCTTGCAATAATAATCGCTCTCCCCTTGCCAGAAAAAGGACAGTTATTTTACAGACATCTTCAATAACAAAATTCATCAGCACAAAAATAGACACCAAAAAGCAGAACACGTTGAACATTGAAAGAAGAGGTAAAACTTCAATTGTGCAGTAAGATTAAGATTGTGCCATTCAATTCAAATTAGCAGCAAACACGACACCACTACACAAACAATCGGAAAAGTCTCTGAGATCAGTGAAGATTATGGTACTTTGTGTCCATGGGATGCTAAAAAAGAAACTGCAGTTTTCTTAACTAAAAAAGTCAGTTCAGACCTCAGGAGAAAAAAAAGACCATATCAAAGGAACAACAGCACATGTATTTGTTAGTTTCACAAAATGTATGCTCTGTAGAATACTGTGTAAGAATAAAAGGGAGTCGGTAATGCACAAATTCCCTGCGTGATTCGCTACTATTTCATACAACGTGGGGAACAAAGTGCCTTTTGCAGAGCTAGCGTAGTAGTGAATCAAACACAAATCACACCTACAAGAGTAATAGAACCTAGAGTTCCCAAGTGGGATGAGAAATCATACTTCCTAAAATAAAGGAAAATGCATTTTAGCCCTAAATGGTTTAGGGACAGGAAAATTGCCATGAAATTACAAATAGAAACAGATACACAACTTGTGCAAGATAGGCAATGATAACAGCACTCAGGAGAGGAAGAGAGATTTGTGTCCTCAGTTACGATGCCAGATATGTCGTGATCTTCTGCTTCCAGTTCCACTGGTTCAGTACGACTTTGAGCAGACCTGGTCATGCCAGCAGTTGCAGTGCCTTTTAAATACAATACATTTTAAACATAGCTTTTGATCCAAAAATTCCATTAACAAATCTATAACAACCAACACAGATCATTCTACATCTGCCACAATTATATACCGTTTCTACAGGGACTTGTTACTGGCCATAGCCAAGGAAAAAGCCTGGAAAGGTTTCAACTTTGACTTTGTCCATTAGTGCTACTTAGGTCCTTTAACAAAGTACACTAGGGACACAATTCCATAGCAAATCGTTTAACACGTCAGTGCATTTCACTGTAACAGCCCCTTCCTCAGCCTCTTCATGTGTTTAGGTACTCAGGTTTTTTCTTTACCCAAATATTGTCTCTTTTGCTCTTTCTACATGCGAAAAATACTCTTTAACTTCACAACCATACCAGTTACGAAAACCTCAGCTACACAACTGTTACTGAAAGCTTTCTATTACAGTGTTTAAAAACTAAAGGATGGCATCTTTTGAAATTTTCATTTTTAGTTTAACTGTATTATTTCCAGTTAAGTTAGTCTAAGCATTGTCTTCCATAACAGCAAGTACATGAGCACTGAGTGCGTCTCAAACTCCGACCAGATAGGAGTCACAGCAGCACATGAATACTGTAACAAGATGGCAAAAACTCCATAGGGTAAGAACTGAGAAAGGTGTACGGCACTGCTGATGCCCAACAGTGAGCCCAACAGTTACATACCAAAGAACTAACAACCACAAGTTTATGGGCCTCATTTCCATCAAAACCAACTGTGAAATCCTAGTGTAAAAGCTTTGTAATTTTCTCAGTATATAATTGAAGCTTACAGTAAAATGTACATAAAGTTAAACCTAACAGCTTTGTTAAACTTTATCTGGAGGAAACTTATGAAGGAGCTGTAGATTATTTTTTTTTTTTTTTAGGTTTAGAATCCAAACTAAGAGACCTCCAAACAAAGCAACATGTACTACAAAACACAGACACACACACACACACATATAGCCATGTCCCCTGGGGTTTCGCTGTTGTTATTCTTACTTTATGTTTTATAGGCAATCTTTATAAAAGATTAGTTTCATCATATGCATACTATATTAGAGGCATATTTCTACCACTTTTAATATAATTTAGAAAATCAGAACATAAATCTTGCCTTTGAAAACTTACCAATGCTCAATGTATTTAAGGCTCACTAAGCAACTTTAGATTTGTAATAGTCTCTACATTTGAAAAATGCATTAGTAAAGTTTACAGATTTTTAAAAACAGTTCACCAGTCTCTCTTAAATATTTATTAGCTTCCCTCCTCCATAAATTTATGCTGGCTTTTCTTTCACCTCTCTTTCATGCATCATGTTTCTATGTTGTTGTCTTTACAAAAGGAACAAAAGTATCAAAAAAAGCACAAACAATACTCAGTTCAAACTTAACAAAATTCTATTAAGTACTCAGGGTAGATTTGGTTGGCATCAAAGATGACAAAGATCTTTGGGTTCCAGGTATTATCCACACAGCTGTCGTACAAGTTCACAAAGCTGCCATCTTTTGAAGGAGGCCTCATGTATTTTGAATCACCACCGATATAGTCACCAGTTAATACACGAGCAAGAAACATGACTTTATCCGGTCTATGCAGATGAGGCTGCAGATTCACACCATGAATCTGAAAAGTATCTCCATGCTTCATGCTCTCTTTGCAGAAGTGGCTGGAATATGATGCATCTCTTGCAAAATAGGTCCCTTTCAAATAAAAAACGTAGAAAATTTGATGATGTTCTTACCATGACAGCTTGACTACTAGAGCATAGCTATTAAGATGATGAAAAATGTCAGTTCTTTTATGTTCATTAGCAATCCTTTTTTTGTTGTTGTTGTTAGATTATGACAATATAGCCAAATATTTTTAGTGTGAACATTTTAGCAGGGAGATTGTCTTGTGATCAACACTGCTTTGCTGGGCATCCCTTCCCCATGCTCCCTGGTCCTACCAGCGAGTTGTGACAATTACATTCCTTACTGCATCCTTAATTACACTTGCCATAAAAGCAGAGCTGTATTAAACTGCTCTTGGGTAAACAAAAGGCATGCATCATAAAGTACAAACTATAGGGAACACTTCATGCTGAGCTGTTAACACTACCACTGTTGTTTGTGACAATACTTACCTTTTCCATACACAGCAGCATGCATCCCATTTATTCTCCAGTCAAAGTTATGAATACATATTGCTTCTACAAACTCATTACTGGTGCCATGAAACAGCATCTGCTCATTAATCGTTGGGACACCTCTTTTCTTCTTCAGCTGAGCTTTTTTCCTACGGAAAACACACAATAAATACATAAATAAGCACATAATAAATAAACAGCTGTACGAACACACTAAATTACTACTGTGAAAACACTGCTGAGGGTACAGACCTAACACATTCCACTTTACAAGTACCTAGATGACACTAGTTTTTAAACATGTCAGAATTCTTAAGGCACATATTTAGAAATCACACATTTCTGAGTGCTGTGGGACTATTTTCCAACGTAGTCCAAGATTTGGAAAAAAGGTCTTCCTACACCAATTTTATCAACATTGTTCATTTGTCACTAGTTTCAGTGCGGTCATTTTCTGCAGACACATTTTTAAAAGAAAGGTAATTTTGCACATTTTGTTCCCTCCACCTACTTTAATGTCATGGTGGAAGGGATAACAAAGTTGGTAGATTATAAAGTACTATTACCTAGGTAAACCAGCAAAAACTGATCTAAGGGCTAGTTATGCTGAACACCTGAAATTTCTTCAATCAGCAGCCCTCTGCTGTTGGCTGCTGATCTCTGACAATATATAAATGTAGTCTCAAGTAACTTCTCTTGAAACAGGGGAATGGAACAAATTTATAGAAAAAGTGAATAATCAACTCTCGAAAGATGTTCTGTAACAGTCCTTTACTATCTCTGGCCAGTTCATTTCATAAAGCCAATTTAGAATTGTCATTAATAAGGGAACTATTGTAAGAGGCAAATGTGTTCTGACCACTGCAGTGATGCAAATAATCATTCAAGCAGTGATCAAATGTAATCCCTTATTTTATCAATTAAACAAAACACTTTTTCAAAACCATGGAAGTTTAAGTAGCAATTGTTCCACCTAAGTAGTAGACTATACTGGGCACACTGGAAATCTGGATCTGCAGAATGCAGGAATGCCACAACATGACACTTTGGTAATTTGGAACAGAAATCAGGGAGCCCAACTGTTCTAAAAAGCATCATCTTAGCACTTTCCACCAGCAGTGACAAGCTAATCCAGTTCAACAAAATTAAGTTGATCCAGCACTGAGAAAATTCTCATTCAGCCAATTCACTCAATAAAAGGCAAAACCTACAGCAAAACTAAATACCCAGAGATGCTCTTTGTACATATGTAAGTACATAAGCTGTTTCTAAAAATGGTCAGCAATCTCACTGACCAACACCTTTTTTTACTCACTGTACTCCTCAACAACTCCAAACTGAGATGCTAGACTAAGCACCGTCCTCTTTTCAACTCTCCTACCTGGGACACCAAAAGAAGTGAATTTGAAATGCTGGAATACCTATTTCTTTGTAATATACTACCAGGCAATAATTTCTTCACCGGTGTGTGTAAGCCTGTAGCACTGCCTTGTGACCCAAGGGCAGGACCCAGCATTTCACCTTATTGAACCTCACACCATTGGCCTCAGCCCACCAATCCAGCCTGTCCAGATCCCTCTGCAGAGCCCTCCTGCCCTCCAGCAGATCAACATTCCCACCCAGCTTGGTGTCATTTGCAAACTGACTGAGGGTGCCCCTGATCCCTGTGTCCAGACCACGGAGAAAGATATTAAACAGGACTGGCCTCAACACTGAGCCCTGGGGAACCCCAGCAGTGACCAGCTGGATGTAACTCCATTCACCACCTCTCCCTGGGCCTGGCTATCCAGACAGTTTTTTACACAGCAAACACTGCACCTGTCCAAGCCATGAGCAGCCAGTTTCTTCAGGAGAATGTTGTGGGAAAACAGTGTCAAAGGCTTTACTGAAGTCCAGGTAAAAAATAACTGCAGCCTTTCCCTCATCCACTTAGTGGGTCACCCTGTCATGGAAGGAGGTGAGGTTGGGCATCAAGCAGGACCTGCCTTTCCTAAACTTATCCTGGCTGGGCCTGACCCCTGGTTAGCCTGCACATGCTGTGTGATGGCACTCAGGATGAGCTGTTCCATGACCTTCCCTGGCACAGAGTGCAGCCTGACAGGTCTATAGTTCTCTGGATCCTCCTTCCAACTCTTCTTGTGGATGGGCATCATGTTAGCTCACCACCAGTCAACTGGGACCTCCCCAGTGAGCCAGGATTGCTGGTAAATGGTTGAAAGTGGCTCAGTGAGCACTTCACCAGCTCCCTTGGTACCCTCCAGTGGATCCCATCCGTCCCCACAGACTTGTGTGGTGTAGCAGGTCACTGACCATTTCTCCTTGAATTACGAGGGCTCCAATCTGTTCCCTGTCTCTGGTCTTCCAGCTGGTCTGGGTGCCCAGAGAACAACTGATCTTACTGTTAATGCCTGCTTTGCCTCAGTCTTTAAGTACCTCAGCCTCTTCCTCATCCTTTGTCACTCTGTTTCACCCACATCCAGTAAAGCATGGAGATTCTCCATAGCCTTCCTCTTGTTGCTGATTTATTTTTAAAAATATTTTTATTGTCTTTTACGGCAGTGGCCAAATTAGGTTCCAGTTGGGCTTTGGCCCTTCTAAACTCTCTTTCTTGTCTAAATTCCAGCCAAAGTTCTCTGTTCAGCCAGGATGATCTTATTCCTTGCCTGCTTGTCTTTCAGCACATGGGGACAGCCTGCTCCAGAGCCTTTAGGATTTCCCTCTTGAAGAGCATCCAGACTTCCTGCACTCCTTTGCCCTTCATGACTGCTTCACTAGGGACTCTGTCAAACAGTCTCCTGAACAACCCAAAGTCTGAGCTCTGGAAGTCTAACGCAGCAGTTCTGCTGACCCCCTTCCTCACTCATCCAAGAATAAAAGAAACTAAATTAAAAGTAGGATAACTCTCCTAACCATTAACATATATAAGGAAATTCACTTCCTCACACATGTTAATGATATAGCTTTAAATTAACAATAAATGACATATCTTTAAAAAAAATCATGTAACTTACGCAAAATGTTAATATATATCTGGTTAGTTATTTCCTCACTCTTTAACTTAGTCTAGATGATTTTATTACTGCAAAACATCTTTAAACCTTTTGATATGTACTCCTTCCTACAAGATACACAAATAACTTTTGTCAAGTACAATTGCTTAAGACTGACAACACAAAATAAGTGGACACCAAATTGGGCACTTCCTACTTCTTCCAGGCCAGCACAATATGAAGAGGGAAAAGCCAAGAACTTATAACAAGGTTTCGTAGCACATTAAACTTAAAAGAAATTGCATGAATATGTGTTAATTCGACACTTAATTCTGTCCTACACTTCATGAAGTTGAGGAATCCAACAAGACAGAAATATTCATTTGCTTTGTTCAGTAAAAATTAAAGTAATACAAGCCTCTCAAGGAATCATTTTACAAAAAGCTAGTTTTTGTTCTCCTTACTTCACTGTAAGGATCATGGGCATCTACCACGCATATGTTCTGAACATCTTTAACACATTATCTGTGCTACAGCTTTATCTAATGCATTCCTACAAGTATTACATTTCTGCACCTGTAGAAGCTACGGAGTCTTGAAAATTAAATTTTTAATAGAAAGAAATGAGAAATAAGAAACTTTTTAATGTTAAAAAGTAACAAAAATTTTTATTAATAATAAAAACAATTAAACATATTTCTGCTGCATGACTTAAAACTTTTCTCCATTAACAGTCCTAAAACTGTTGGTTTTAGAAATAATCTCACCTGCAAAAAAACTCCCACAAGTCTAGATTTTGTATTCTCTTAATTCTTTTAATTCGGTGGCTATCCATTGTTTTTCCAAAGAGACTAGAAACTTCATTATATTCATTTGTTTTCTTTTGCAATGGAATAAGCTGGAAAAAAAGAGGTTAGTACGATTTCAATTCAATGCATTATTTCATTGTCACATGTTTTTGACCAACTTGCATACCAACTCTTACCTGGTATGGCTCCTCGGTATTTACATTCTCCCAGTGTGAAGGCATTGGGATAGCCTCATTTTCACAGATGAAACTTCAAACAAAAAAGGTAAAAGCACATCACTTCAAAGACATGAGGCATTTTCTTCTTGTCAAACTCCTGCTCCAAACAACACAGTAGGCAAAAAAAGCAAACCCCCATGAAGTTTATACAGAGCTACTAAAAAAAAGTGGTGTAAGCATATGCACTACATATGTATGTATACATACATATGTAGAACATACAAGTTCTTAAGCCTTAAAACTGGGACTAAAAGAAGGAATCTCCTGAAAGTAAAGAATGTCATCACACGGAAATAAGAGTACTGAATGCCATTATTCAAAAAAGAAGGTTAATTGCCACATCATTGTATGAACTATCTAGCAAATATCTACTGAAAAAATGTTGACACTTCAAAAAAACAGGTCTTCTTTAAAGTCAGTGTAAACAGATTGCTACTACATTTCTTATGACAAATGACAAATTTCTTTTTGAATGCATAACCACACTGTACAATTCAGAACAAAAACTTTTCTCAGAAGCTATTTGGGGAAAAAAACCCACATATCTCATGTACTCAATTTCACCTGTGGTAGTAACACTGCATAGCTCAGTTCATTGTTTGGTGAGTACAAGATTTACTTCAGCACAGCCTTACATCTAATGACTGATCAAATGGTAAGAAGCTGACAATTTAAGGCAAATAGACTCGTAAAAAAATTGTTACAACACAATACTCCTAGTCATTTTAGAGTAAATGAGTAAAATACAGGCAAGAAATATTACTCAATCTTTTTTTGCTGTTACAGTAATGCTTCTAAACAATTTATGAAGTCAATGGATTAAACTATTCCATTTTTTGGTGCTGCTTCCCTGCAGCAAATCTGATTCAACAGGTATTCAGAGCAAGTGACTCCAAAAGCAAATAAATATAAACAATAAAGATAAAACACTTTTGTTTCATTTTCCTTAGAAGAATCAGGAATAAGATAAAAATAAGGAGTCTTCCTCTTATTTCCTTACCTGAATGAATTGATTGCAAAGGGAGCTCGCTTTATTGGACGCTGCTTAAGGGTAGTTAGGTTGATTTGTTTCATCACTGAGCATAAAACAAGAATTAGGATGAAAGTTTTGGGAATTCATCTACAGCATATGAAACATTTAAGTGTCATTTTTAAAAAGAATGTTGTTACACCCTGAGTTACTTGACAGGAATTCCTATTTCAACAAGTAACAAATCAGCATTTTCAATAAATGTTTCTAAATGCATTGTCATTTATATGAGTTTGCAAAATGTCCAAATATTACAGACACAAAACATTTATTTTTAAAATATCCATCTAACATTCAGCCCCACTAAACCACAGGCAAAACTTCCACTGACTTTAATGGGATGACAAAGAATACACTATCCTTAATGTAAGACATCATGGCCTACAGATAGTAACATAAAAATTGTTCTTCAACATTTGCTTATAGTGTTTTTATTCTGGCTGCAAAATGTAGTTTTTTATAAACAGACATTTGAACACAAGTAAGCATAAAACTCCTTGTATTGTTCAATACCATTTTACTGCCCGTATATTGCTGTTTTACTCAGTCCCCACTTTCTGTATTTGAAATACTTGAAATTTGAATACATATATTGGAATATGCATTTATTTCCTTCATTTCCTATATTTAAGCATATAGCTGTTTTGTAATTTAATCAGAAAATAAACAATCTATGAATGGAAAAACAAACAAAAAAGTTATTAGAACACACCTTCGAACAAAGAACAGATTACATTTATAATTAGTTACATACATCAGAAACCTGTAATATTCTGTAATTTACAAGAACAGCGCAAGTGAGATCTTTACAATCTACTAGAAAATCATTTTGCCTATCTCCTTGTTATTCTGAGAACAGAACTGGCTTCAACTACCTGCTGAATTATTAAATCCCTTTGATGCCAGTATTTTGCAGGAAGCCTCCTTCATAGCAATGTTTCTTGTACAGACTGAATGGAAGAGGTTTTCCAAGCTTACAGGCAGTTGCACATTAAAAAAAAAGGTTCAGACTTCCCAGTTCACTAGATGTATCCTACGTGCCACCTGCAGCTGAAGCAAGCAGCACGAACACAGTGGAGTGCTATTAAACAAAACATGCTACTTTATTAATAAACTACACCAAAAAAACATAACAGGGCAGCTGTTTCTAAAAACTATGTACTTTCCAGTAACGAAGACATTCTCAATCATGTAATTGCACCAGATATGAGGACAATAACCTGCTGAATGAACAAATGTACTGGAGTATCTGAGACCTTCTACTATTTAAATTTACTCTTCGGAAAGACACATACCTGAAAAGTCCAGTGTGTAGTTAAACTTTGCAGTGCTAAAAGAGAGAGATCCATGAGGGTTTGTTCGGAAACTCCTTTCAATATCTTCACTGCTAATAGAGCAGTGACTGTTTGAGTCAGTCTTCAAAATAAAAGAAAAAGCACATTTAGGCAAACTCAGCAGTAGGTAATTTGATGTATGGAATCCATTAGAGCTAATATAACTTCATAGGTATTTACCTGAAACATATGCCATTTACCACACTCGGCCAAATAAAACCAGCCCCACTGGGTATCAGAGGTATCCATCTCTTCAACTGAACTTTCCATCTTTGCAAACACATCTTCTGATGGTCCTTGAAGCATTTCCTGAAACATTCACACAAAATACAAAAAAAGTTTAGAGAAATGTATAAAAAAAGCAAAGTGAAATGCATTTGCAATAACTACCAAAAAAAATCCCGTCAAGCTGAGGACAGATCTGTTTTTTCTTTTCCAGAGAAATCTGCTTCTTATCCAGTATTATCCTTTAAGTTAGTTAAACATTTTCAAAATTCTCTTAATTGTCTGTAAAGCGTGACAGTAAAGGCAAGAGCTATAGGCTTTATGTGATCAAAGAGAGGTGCTAAATTTCATACTGGTGGCTGTAGGACCAAGGCCACTCAGAAATATACAGCGGGCTCTTCATTCATACTTCTCGGGAACGAGGTGTTGGGGTTACATCCACCAGCTTGATGGAAACATCTACTAGGTACTCACCAGCAGTGAACAAATCAGACTGGAAATCAAAAGTTGTAAGACAAAAAATTAAAACTAAGACAAAGAATACAATTATTTAACTGTGCAAGACCACAGTACATTATTCCTTCACACTGCATGAAGAAGAATTTTCCCTGTAATGCACCCACTTAAAAATGAAACAGTAAAATTCCTGGTACTCTGTACTTGTATTTACAGAGAAGGTTCACACCAAAAGCCAGAGTGGCTCCCATACAAGCAGTGACGACCATAGTTGGGGTTCTGAGGGATGGAAGAAAAAGAACTGAGGAAAGGATATAGCAGAGGTCTACAAAATCATGACAAAACCAAACAGGGAATAAAGAACCATATTTTCTTTTGACATATGGAGGAGACACCTATCGAAGGTTGAACATGTCAAGTTCAAAGTAAGTGAAAGAAAAACTTCATGAACCAGATAGCAACCTGTGGAAATTCTTTTCCTGGTATGGTGTGGATGCTGCAAATTTATGGCAGTTCAAAAAGCAGCTAGACAAGTTTAAGCCTACCAAAAGCTATGCCAGACTACCTTTAGAAGAACAGTCCCTGCCAGATTTCAGCTCATTCTTCATTCGTCAATAAAATTCTGAAAAACCTGAAAGTGCTCACTTCTACTTGCATGTATTTCCTAACACGTCAACTTTCCGCAACAACCTCTCCAAGAAAAAATTCTAAGTAAGTTTCAGGGAATCTTTCAGAGGAAGAGCCTTGCCCCACTACCAGAAAAGGTCAGCAATTCATCCACTCTAACTGTTTAAGCAAAACACTTTGGCACTCTTCCCAAATATGTCCTCAAGTTCATGTTTTCTTCCAAGAACTGAAACAACACCCTCCAGCACAAGCCAAACAATGTGCAGTTAGTATCCTGGATGCTTCAGTTGTTTCCTGGTCACTTCAATCCAGAAAAAATAGAGACCTGAAGAAGACAAATACTGGAGACTACAAGTAGGCATCCCTGTTCTGGCCAGAGCTACCGGGGCAGCAGTTCAGAGCAGGAGTCACTTCTAGCACTACCCTTCACCCCCCCTTTTTCCTGAGCTAGCCTGCTGTAGTTGTTTGAAAAAAGAAATCTGAGAAACCTCTTTGTGGTAATAGCTAGAGGCTGTATTCTAATCATCAAAAGCTCCAAAGGGTTACAAAAATCTAGATGCTTAGAGATCAGGGGAATCATAAGTGGACCTCCAAAACATCACCAAAGTGCAGAATCTGAGGGCAGACCTATTTCAGTGAAAATGGAAGCCTACCCAAGGCTACACACATGGATTGCTGCCTCAAGTTCAAGCAGCCCTACACAAAAGGTGCATCAGCTGCACAGAAAAAGTATTTCGAAAGAGTTAAGAAAACCATTCTCTACTTCAGAGGGTATCTGTCAACATCTCTTCTATTACCCACAGCAATACAGCCACAGAGCCTACACTCACTTGGTGTTAAAAGCACAACTGGCCAACATCTTTTGATGAAAATCTTTCACCTTCAACTTGGTTCTTCCTCTCGGATAAGTGTTTGGCTATGTTCTATGCTACTGAGAGCAGGCAGAGGTAGTCTGCACTTCTTTAAAGCTGAGGAAAGCAATTCAGGCTTTTCTTGGTAATGTTTTGTTTCCTCATGTTCCTATTAAAATGGTCAGACCTCAGCTCCCTCCCAGCGTTAGTTCAGGGTGTAGGGCCTTGACTCTGATCAGTCAAATCAATGATGCCTTTTGAACAAGAGGACATGCCTTTACAAGCAGAGAAGGCATGATTATCTGTGCCTGTCAACACACTCAGAGTCCTCCAGGGGCAACTCAGCCTCCAGAATAAACCATTTACTAAGGAGATAGTTATTCCCATGGCTTTCAAAAATCTTACATTCAATCCACATATATTACCCTAGTCACAAAGTCTAGGGTAAGCAGGTAGATTCCAGGATACTGTACAAGTGTGGAGGAAAGACCTTAAGGCATGAACATGTAAAGCCATAAAAAGAAGAGAGCTGTTATCAAAGGTGACACAAATCCAAAATGTTCGAAGGAATTACTGATTAATTCAAAATCAAATGCACACCATTTATAAGCATCAGGTCGCATTTTGAGAAGGCTCCCCACGCCCATTACTAGCACTGTTTCTACTGGTCTGGGAGTTACCAGAAGAGCTCAAATTAAACTAATTTCTCAGCAAAAACATCCTCCTAAACAGGAAGAGCACTTGTTGTGCGCTGTGACTGAATGGCTTTACTAGTACTGGCAATGCACTTCCTTGTTTTTAGAGAAGTACTTTATGTTCAACTGACAGACATGCGTTACAGTGTGTAGAGTCACAGAATGCTTTGGGTTAGAAGAGAACTTTAAGACCATCTGACTTCAATCCCCCTGCCATGGGCAGAGACACCTTCCACTAGACCAGGCTGCTCCAAGTCCCATCCAACCTGGCCTTGAACACTCCCAGGGATGGGGCATCCACAGCTTCTCTGGGCAACCTGTGCCAGGGGCTCACCACCCGCATGATCAAAAACACAGCAGCATCCCAATGGGCTACCCTGTGGATTCCTGTGCTGTCTGCTTCACTTGGCACATCGTGCTTTATTGCCAAAGGCTCTTCTACCTACAAACATCGACTTGGTACAGAACCCTGCTGAGAACACAGGCAGTGCTAAGGGAATCTCTGGCTCTTCCTCAGAGAACAGGACACCTGATTAGGAGACTTGCCTGAGGTGAGCCCGCAGGGCCCGGGAGGTGAGGCGAGGAGAAGGAACAGCATTAGCACCAGTACGGGACACACGGTGAAATGACAATGCCCTTCCCACCTGCGCCCCCACGCACCCGCTCCGTGCTGCCTGGGGCCACCGTCGCGATCACACCCGTAACCGAGCCCTCCAGAGCTGAATCCATTGGCGCTCAAGGGCACGGCCCGGCGACCGAGCCGAGCACAGAACCACTACCCCTCCATCGGGACCGCAGGCCGCTCCCACACATACAGCGGCCGCCGCCTCCCACCCCCGTGCCCAACCTGGCAGCGCGCTGTGCGGCGGGGCGGGGCGGGGCGGGCAGCGGCCTGCGGGGCGCGCGGGG